>JAYXIM010055102.1:0-31061 GCA_037575425.1 Anastrepha fraterculus
CTAAATTAAAGAAAAAAATTGCATTAAAGCTGCACCTGGTTTTTCCAGGCTGACAAAAAATTATTCTTAATTTTCTCGAGATTTCTGCCAAGATCGATGGATGTAAAATTTCGTAAGCTGAAGTGATAAAATTTGCGTAATTTGTGCTGACGTGAATGTAGACGAGATATATGAGAGAAATAGGAAAAAAGTGGTAACACTGAAATATGAGAAGTTAGACTGGAATAAAGTTATAAAAAAAGATTTTTTTTTTTTTTTGTCGGGACAACTAGCAAGTGCAGCACTCAGACATTAATTCAGTCCATTGTACTACACAGATTCCTTTTAATTTTCTTTAAATCTACCCGATCTCCGAAGAAATCTGAGTGGTGCCAAAGAGCCAAAATGATCGCTTCTTAAAACATTAATGCCAAAGACCTCAAACCTGATTCGAGCGAAGGCGGGGCAGACACACAGGAAGTGGCCCGCCGTCTCATCCTCCTCTTCACAAGCTGGGCAGAGTACACTGTCTGAGATGCCCAACCTTTCCATGTGCTTTGACCACAGAAAGTGGCCCGTCATCAGTCCAACCAGCTGTCTGTACTCTCTTCTGCTTAATGACAGAAGGGTTTGCGACAGTCGATCGGACATGACAGGTAACATCAGTTTTGTCTATCTGCAGCCTCTCTCAGCCTGCCAAGCTCGCTTGTGGGTGATAGTTACCCATTTGCTAACGGTGGCCGTGATGGCCGCAGAAGGGAGTGGCAAAGCGGGCTCTGGGCCAAAGAAGTTGGCCTCAGAGCCCATCTTTGCTAAGGAGTCAGAGGTCTCGTTACACGCGATACCCACGTGTCCCGGGACCCATGTTAGCATCAGGCTATTATGTCTACCGACATAGTTCAGCCTGGATTTACAGGACTTCACTACCCCTGATGCGGTTGGAGGGCGGTATAAGGCCATAAGCGCAGCTTGGCTGTCGCTGCAGACACATATAGATCTGCCTCTCCATCGTTTTTCACAACAAAGTTCATCGCTTCTTGAACTGCATACACCTCCGCTTGAAACACAGATGCATGCATTCCAAGAGCAAAGTGCAATTTTGTCCCGCTGGATTTCCTGGAGCCATCCGTAAAAATGCGAAAACAGTGTTTGCCGGGCTCATTTGACCGCGACTGAGCCTCTGGCAGCACTACACAGTATCTCTTTTCAAGTACGACTCTTAATGGTATGGAGTCAAGGGGCATGGAGAGAATCATTAGATCGAAATCCATGCCTTCTCTGTTTTCCAATGCCAGGCAGGGCCTGTACCAGTTCCCATTGTGTTTCAGCCTGCAGATGGCCTTCAAGGCCTCTCCTTGGATGAAAGCATCAAGTGGTGGTAAACCAATCAGAGCATCTAGTGCCAGGCCTGAAGTAGTCGGAAAAGCTCCGGTACAACAGATGGCCACAGTGCGTTGTAGTCTCAATAAGGTCCTCCTGACTCCCACTACAGAGAGTCTACTCATCCAGATCACTGATGCATAGGTGATAATGGGTCTTATCATAGCCGTGTAGATCCATAGGGCCTTGCTAGGAGAGAGACCCCACGTTTTCCCAAAGACACCTTTGCATTGCCAAAAAGCTATCAGTGCTTTGGATGCCTTTGTTTCAACATGTGATTTCCATAGGAGCTTACTATCGAGGATTATTCCAAGATATTTAATTTCCTTGGATAGCTGGATTGTGAATCCTGTTAGCTTTGGCAGAACGAGTTCATCAAGCTTCCTTTTTCTGGTAAAGAGGATAATACCAGTCTTGGCGGGATTTGCCGATAGCCCATTCGCACAGCACCAAGTGTCAATCCGATCCAGAGTTTTCTCCAAAAGATAGTCGACAAGTAAATAGAAAGAAAGAAAAATATCTGTAAAAAACCAAATTTTAATTGAAAATTTAAAAATTTGCAATTATGTTTGCTCTGGTTGCATCTGGTTCTGTCAAATTTATGTATTCTCAACTGCGAGCTTTTTCTCTATTTAGAACTTTTTAATTTTGGATGGATGCTCTTCAGTTATTCTCCTTCAAATGAATTGCACCATAGGAATGCACTGAGAAGTAATTTTCACTTTCCTGCACCCTTTCGACCACTTGGGCCATGACAGATGTAGAGGACTGGTTATCGGACTTTATTACTTTAAATTTGTTTGTTTTATTAGAGGGATTAAACCTCTGGATTAATTTCAAAATTAAAATAGCTGCCTCGCTCGGTTCAGCAAGCTGCCTGCATTTTGTCTGAATAGCTTCTAGAACTTTAGCTTGTAAATTAAGCGGGAATGAATAATCATTTGCCATCAGCTTTTGTGTAAACTGAACCTTATCAGCAAATAAGTTGCAGTCTTTATGTAGTCCTTTTATAAAATGCTTCTCAAAAGCGTAGATAATCTTTAATTTAACGTAGGGTTCCTCATGTTGTCCTACAAATGGTGAAAGAGGTGAGAGGTTGGTTCTGTTTATATGAAAAAAAAAGTCAAATCGAATTTGGGAATGAAAATATTAGCGAAACGAATGCATTCCTGCATTGTGTCATATTGTTAAGGTAATCTCATCCCGATTTAGTCCATCCCTAGTCCGAAAGCATCAACGCAGCACTAATTAGCAACCAATGAGTTTTCCTGCAGGGATGTTGTGTGAGGCGTACTGTATGCGCACTGCATGCAGCATTCATTCAATATTTGCTTTGAGCTCATCACGTTCCATATTTACTCATGTTCAAGTACACAGAAAATTACTTTTTAAATGTTTTGCTTACATCACAAAAAATGTGAAGAAAGAAGGAGGAAAACAAAAAAGCTCAAGAAATTGAAAAAAAAGAGAAAAAAAGTATTAATGAATAAAAGAAAAGCGCAGACTAACGCTTAACCCCAACCTAAGCAAACAAATAAATCAACAAACACACAAACCTTTCGCAACACTTGCTCATATTTGCTTTCTTACAGTCATATTAAACTCACTACGCCTTCGCCTACGCACAAACATACATACCCACATCCTCGCACATAGCTCGACTCATCCATGCGCTCTTATCTTTCCACTCCTCTCTACGCAAACAAGTAAACATTGTTACCACTTTACATGTCAGCGAAGCTGGAGTTTAGCTAAGGAGAATAAAATGCTTTCTTCAAAGCGCTGGCGAGTAGTCGGCGGTTGTGACTGGGCGATGAGCCTGAGCTGCCGCTTCTCGCGTGTTGCAACTTTTATTTACTACCTCGAATGTAATTGTTGGCTTTCATTGCTTTGAACAAATATTTCCTTTTTTACTTTTTGTAATATTTTTCTTGACTTTTTACTTTACCGTTAACATTGCGATAACATTTGTGCGATAACGAACGCCACACTCCAGGCTTGCACTTGGCGGCGGCTCGAGATAAAAATTTCGCTGCCAATGCGTTAAAGAATCATGACAAACAAGTTAAGCATGAAGCTGGTTTTTCACAACCCGAAACATGCATAGGCTCGTAAGCGTAAATCCCTGCAGGGTAATTCATATGGATTCATATCGTTAATTTCGGATGGTGGTGTTTTAGGAAGTGTGCATCCCTTGTCATCGATTGTTCGGAACTGGTGCTAAATTCAACGAGTGACATTAAATAACCAGTATAGGTTTGATAGATTGGGTTAAGTACACTTTGAGTCGATTTTTTGATGATTCATAACTAATACTAAATTCGACAGTTTATATTTATTACCTCTGAAAGATATGATTTATCAGATTTAGTACACTCTGCGTCCATTTTTTCATGGTTCGTGATTAGTACAAAATTCAACAGATTACATTGAAGAATTAGTACTAAATACTACAGATTAGATTTAGTACACTCTGCGTCCATTTTATCATAGTTCTTAACTAGTATGTACTAAAATCGAGAGATACGATTTAGTACGGTCTGCATACAATTTTCTCTCGTTCATAAAAATAAAATAAATAATTGGCGCGAACACTTCTGTTAGGTGTTTGAGCGAGCTCCTCCTCCTATTTGTGGTGTGCGTCTTGATGTTGTTCCACAAATTAGTACTAAATTCAACAGCAGATAAGATTAAATACCTCTCTATAAATTTATTTATGGTTGAATTTTCTTTGGTTCGTAACTACATAGTACTAAATCCAACAGATGGCATGGCATAACTGCTAAATACGATAGACTAGATTGAGTACAATCTGGAACCAATTTTTGATGATTCAGAACTAGTACTAAATTCAGCAGATAAGATTTAGTACGCTCTGCATTTCGTATACTCTCGTTCATAATTAGTACTTAAATCAGTAGTTTATATTTAGTACCTCTACGAAAATTTGTTTATGGGTACATTTTCTTTGGTTCGTAACTAGTACTAAATTCAACAGATGGCATTGCATAACTAGTACTAAATGTGATAGATGCATTTTAGTACACTCTGCATCGATTTTTTTCATAGTTTATACCAGTACTAAATTCTACATTTACCATTTAGTACGCTCTGCAATTTTCTCTGGTTCATACTTAGTACTAGATTCTACGTTTCGTATTTTGCACCTCTGCATGAATTTGGCTTATCTTTGGTTCATAATACTAATACTAAAATCAACTTATTGTTTTTGTATGTTCTGTGTAAATTGTTCGATAATTTCTAACTAGTACTAAAAATGACAGATGAGATTTTCTTTGCTTCACATACATTTTTCCATAATTTGCAAGTAGTACTTAAGTCTATATATGAGATTTAGCACACATTGCATCCAATTTTTAATGGTTCATAACTTGCACTAAAATTGATATATTAAATTTAGTACTTTTTACCAGCACAGAATTAGTAAAAATTTTTAAATATCCGATTTAGTACTCACCAAATAAGTTATTCAATAGTTACTAACTTGTACTAAATTAATTAGATATATTTGAAAGGCTCTGCGTACATTTTTCGATAATTTTTAACTCGTACTAAAATAGCTAGATGAGATTTAGTACGCTTCGCATTCATTTTTCTTCGTAAGTAGTACTAAAGCGAATATTTGAGACTTATTGGGATCCGCATTGATTTTTCTGTAGATCGTTAATTGTACTAAAGTTAATATATGCAATTTCGTATACCTTGCATCAATTTTTTGAGGGTTCGTGACTTGTACTAAATTTGATAGATTAGATTTAGTAGGCTTTGCTAGAGTAAAATTCAAAAGAGCCTATGTAGTACTCAATGCATTAATTTTTTGATCGTTGGTAACTAGTACTAAATTAAACAGAAAGTAAACTAAATTTAGTACTAAAAACTCTCTGTAGACAGCTTGAAGTGGGTTTAAATAATAAGATTTAGTAGATACCACTTTTATTCCATGGTTAACAGAAAGTAAATTAAATAGAAAGTAAATTAAATTTAGTACTAAAAAAATCTATCCAGAAATTTGATTTAAATAGTAAGATTTTGCACATACCACTTTTATTCCATGATTAACTTTTCGATCATGCGAAACTAGTGCTAAATTAGCCAAAAGCCCTTCTATTGCAGATGACACCTTTCTTGAAAGTAATACTGAAGTAGTCCGCAATTGGTGAAATTGTACTAGTTCCAAACTAGTCCAGCTTTCACCACAAGAAATAGCACAAGTTCCCTACAAGGCAGTTAACCACCTGTTCTTTAGTTGCTACAGTATATCAAAAGTAAAAAGCAAGCCATACTCTCATTGCTCGTACCTACTTTGACATTACTACACTAAGTGGCAGTTGGAATAAAAAATATTAAAAAAAATGCACTTCGTCGAGATTTAATGCTTTTCGATGCAGAAATGCTCCTAATTAACACATTTGTTAAAAATTGGTTAGCAAAATTTTAGAGACTTGTTAAGTTGCCTTAAAAAGGCAAACATGCAAAATTTCGAGAAAAATTATTTGGGCGTATCAAAATAAAAAAAAAAAAAACAAAAAAAAAACATATATATATATTTGAGTTATTCATTACGTCGGCTTTATGATAAATTAGGTTTTGAATGCTAGCAGTGAAACACAAAAACTATTTTTTGCCCCTAACCTTATTGTATTGTAAGCCCCACCAGCTGAGAGTATTTCTTTAAGCCGTTTCTTTCCGCCGAAAATATGTTCCATGTCAAGTATTGTTTCGCCTTAAAGGCTTATAATACTCTGAGCCTTTTAGCAAACACAAAAAGTACGTACAATCGCACTAAATATATGCAAGAAAATTTGAAACCAAAATTCTGTATAAATATACCCAAAACTATGTAATAAAGCAGCAATCAAGCGCTCATTTCAAACACTCTAAACATTTATTATTATTAAACTTTGTAAATTTCATAAAGAGCCGAAATAAATTTCCATTCATTTAGCACCGCCTGGAGCTGACGAATGGAACATATGGCGCACTGACTGCTATATACTGAGCTTGTACTTGCGCATACGCGTATGAAACATGTGAACCTATACTTCTACATAAGTATAATCACATACATTTTTCTTTGTAGTGGTATTAGGGATGACTAGTTTTTGATTTTTACGATCCCAAGATAATCGTGATTTCGTTTTTGCAATCTAGGAGTCCCGGAGTTAGTCCCGGGAATTAAATAATCATTATTGCAACTCTTTAACTCGAAAAAAAAATCCCATGGACATTTTTTGAAAAGCTCTGCTTATATATAACAAATAATACATATATAAATGATAAATTTTAGATTTAGTTTTTGACTTAAAGAGGAAATCATTTTATAAGAAGCGAAACAAAAAGCATTATTTATACCAATTTATATTTATTTGTTTATATAGGTATTGTATTTATTTAGCGTATACATATAGGAAGAAGTAATTCAAGGTATGCCGACAAAGGTTTGAATCAAAAAAAACAGGAAAAGAAATTGATACAAGTATTCAATTTTATTTTTAATCTCGTTCATATTAAACGTATACCGACGTTGGTGCGAACCGACCAAATTATTTTTTCAAATTTAAATATTTTTAAAACTGCCGTTAATATTTATTTGCCTATGCTTTCATGACTTCTTTCTCGACCATTTAAACATCGAATTGGGAAAGTTTCAGCTTTTTGTCTTGACACATCGGGTCATTTTCGACTTGTAATATTTTTACGTAGTTCGCACGATAATTTCATTTCTTTTTTACATATACCCACGTAGTTTATCAGTAAACGTATGTAAAATTATAGTTTGCACTAATTCAAGCACCGAAAAAGCATTACTCGGGTAAAATTTCAAGCTGAATGAAGAATTTTTGCGTTTACTGTAAAAATCGAGTAGAGAATGTTTTTGAGCTGGAAGTGGGGAAAAATTTATGCCCGAAGCTCTTGTCGTGATTGAATATCAACCAGCTGAAAGTGAATCTGAAGAAATTGATTGTCTAGTGAGCACTGGCTCACTTTTCATTTCTAAAGATAATGTGATTTAAACTTCAAAACCAGTGAATCCTTCCAGTAAGCTATTTTTCCTTTATTGTTTGTACTCGATTTGGCTTAGATATTTGTTTTCCCAATAAAACCAAGTGTCACTCGTTACGCTTTTTCCCGTTTTAAATCTTTGATGGATTTGCTTCAACTGTGTTTTCCATCTCCAATTGAGAAAATATTAATCGAGAAACGAATAATTTTAGCCAAGCAAAGTTCGACAATAAACAAACCATAATGGACAAAAGTACGTGCATATTTTGGCGTTTTAATTCTTGTGGGAGTTTACAAGTAAGTTTTTACAAAAGTGGAGTATTTTGATTCGGACGAATAGTTGATGTTCCTTAAAGATCTAAATCTGAACGAATCGAAGATTTGTTGACGCAGATTTGGGCCGCTATATATTTTGCGGAATTATGCCCAAAAGCTCTGCGGTTCGACGAACCAACCGATTATAGACGGAATCGACTTGCAGAGAGGTATACATATGCTGATATTAGAAACTTAGGAGACAAAGGGATTGCTTTGATGGATTCTTCACTACAATCCATCTTCATCTATAGCAGTGGACGAGCAATTATTAGGCTTCCAAGTTCGTTGCAATGAGGCAATCTACGTCAAGTAATTCAGGAAATCTACGCCAAGTAAATCGCAGAAATACGGTTCGATATTTTGCGTTTGTGCTAATGCTGAGTCTTCACACGATTTAAAATTCAGCCGCATTTGGGAATAGAAGCCAGAGCTGCGCCTGCACGGAACCAAGGTGAAGGAGTACTTTTAGATTTAGTTGAAGAACTTAAAAGCCACAATGTCACGATGGACGCTATATTTGACTATGGTTGGTATACTTCGGAAAAATAAAAGACGTATTTCTAGGAAACTTGTATTATAGAAATGGCAACCACTCTTTCAATCTACTTTTGCATTCACTGAAACAACTACACTGATGTCTTGTATTAGCATAAAAACAAATGCATTATCGTTCAAAGCACAATGGCGAATTCTCCTGATGTTGTGTCTGAGCCAAAGAAGATGCTTCACATTATGAAATATTACCATAAAGCGAAAGGTGGTGTTGATAATGCCAACAAAATGCTTGCCGGATTTAGTTCGAAACAAAAAAAAACCATTGGGGAATGTGTATTTTTTCCAATATTATCGATATTTCTGCGTTAAATGCCTTCATAATTTATGTATATATTGATCCAAATGATGAAACTTTAAAAGGTAAAGAAAGTTGTAAGACATTTTTTTCTGATACTGGTGTTAGTCTGTCCAAATATTGCAGGCTCAACAGTCCTGAGCTACCTCGTAGTATATCTCCACTTTCGTTTCAAAGCACGCTTACCAACTTCAACAGCGAGCGAGCCAGAAATGAAGAACTAGATTCACCACCTACCAAGCGTGAATTACCATACAACCCAAAAACGCGTGGCAGATGTAATCTTATAAATATGCCAATTATCTTATAGGTATAAAAAAAATTTTTCCTCAGTTTTTTGAAGTAGCTAACAAAATGTTTTATGATGTCGAAATTCTTTCAATTTAAGATTTAAAGAAATGAATCTTTCTAACTTTTGTTTTCGTTTAACAACCGAACCGGCTGCACTTTATACCCATTGGGACTTTATCCCTCGCATAAGAATTGTGGATGAGAAAATATAAATTATAAAATAATAAATAAAAAATATAAAACATAAAACATAAAAAATATAAAATAATTAGCAAAATTGTTGAGTTAAGATTATAAAGGAAACAAATTATAATAAAAAAAATTACAAAAAATAAAAAAAATGAGGAACGTGACGAATATCCTAGTGATTTTTTGCGAAAATAAAATTCTTATGCGAAAAAAAAGTTATTCAAACAATTGTTTTGTTTTTGAAAATTGGCCCTATCAACATATTATCTTATATTTCAGACATAACTGAAATTCGAACATAAATGTTTACTTACTTCTAAGGTAATTATTTTCTGGTTCCCATAATTCAAGCAAAATTTATTTCTGCCAGCACACACGGTGGGCAGAGCTAGCGAAATCTGATATTAACCGGAAAACGTATTTCCGAGTGAGAACTTTCAAGCGTCTATTATCCATACAGTAGTGCGACTAGCCTCAGCTTCAAACTCATTAAATTGTCTCTAGTTTTCAACTAGTTGTTTTCGCATTAAATATGATTTTTTTTGGGTAAATGCTTATTAAGTTTTTTAGTTGAATTTCAACCTCACTGAAGTCACAACTAATGCAAATTGCAATTGTGAAATTTTTCCCAGTAATGTAATGAACAAAATTTACATACATTTATGCATGTGTGTGTGGGTATTTGAACCAATTTGTGTGCATGCCATATGTTACGCTTGTAATTTGTATCTAAATATACATGGCTGTATGTAAATTCATGCTTAATGTTCTATGGATGGGAGCAACATGACGTATGAGTGACTTTTCATTTTTCATAATTTACCACATCCACGCATTTTATTTACATTTATAAAGGCTTTTCTCGTGTTTTTTGGAATTCTTTTGGAATTTTTTCTTCAATACTTCTGCTTGTTGTGTGTTTGAAGTTTTTATTGATTCTAATGTTTATTTTATGAGTGCCAAAATTGGTGGGTAAACAAATGGGCGAATGTACGCATGCAATTATGGGTGTATACGGTATACTTTATATGTATGTAGGCATGTAGTAGGTTAGTGCGTCTTGCATATACACATGCGCATATGTATAAGTAAGTGCGTCTGTGTGTTCTGCTTGAATTGTACGCCTGCAATAAATCTAAATTATTGCAGAAGTTCATAAATTATGCGTTGCTGGTCGTTTATATAAATTAGTGCGTGCACGTGTGTATGTGTGTGTATATATAAATGTGTCTATTTTACGCGTCTCATATATTATAGGATACGAACATGTGTAAAAATTAATGTTTTCCGTTTTATGCGTGCTTTTTAAATGTGTTTAATTTTTCGATTTTAAATTAAGCGAAAAGGCTCTTAAATATGATTTGTGTAGCATATAAAAGGAATTCTTGTGAGTCATTTAATTTTTGAAGTCCACTTTTAACGTGGTAAGCGCGGGAGAAATGAGGCTTTTAAGTTTCAATAGTGCGAAGTGAGTCGTAGCCATGTGTCTAATCACACCGAACTTCTCGACAAGTGCTGAATTGCACAGTGTTCCAGAGGAGGTCGACTCAGACGTACCGACGACAATTACAGACGCTTGAGTTAACGACTTACGACCATACAGACAAGACGGTAATGCACATGACATTATCACGCTCTTTCAAAGTTCCATCTGCTTCATAAGGAAATAAATGGAGACTATCAGCGATGTATAACCTCCATACGCCATGGGTAGAGAGCTTGGACGCAGGTTTCTTTTATGGTTGATAGACACAATCACGGATCCACCGCCGAATATGGTCTCGGGGTGAAAATCAACCGAAGAAGGAGGTTTATATTAGTGGGAGTATGCTTCACATATCATCAAAATGTTTCTAATATTTTTATCGGCCTCTCCCTAAAAACAGAAAAAAATGGTTTCCTCTGCTCAACCGTTGCTTTTGCTCTTTTCCAGTTAGTTTCGAACATTTTCAGCTTGATAAAGTGTCCCATTACCACCTTTTGGAGTTTTAGAGACACCTATTGTTGGTATCCTGTATCCTTTGCAAATATAAAGCCCGCTGCGAAATCTGAACGTATGATTGGCTATTTTCTTATTACTTGCACCGCAGATCCACAGTTCAGCAATTCGGCATCCAGTTTCTTTCTCTGAACAATTCAGTGTTCAGTGTCCAGTTTGCAACATACATGCAAGTTCAATTTCATTCCTCCTAGTGACGGAATTAAACTTCCACTTGCTTACTCCAGCCCCTTTTAAGACTAGCCCCTTGCGGCAAAGAAATTGGCACAGGGTGTATTGGAAAACAAACTCATCTGGCGGGTTCGTCAGTACTTATGGCGACAACAAATTTTTAGGACTTGCCTTTGGCCAGTACGAATTCAAGGAACCTTGCAGATATAAAGTAGCCACAGGAAGGTCGTAAATGACTAAAATCGTATACGTTCAACAAGTTCTGAGACACTAAGATAAAGAAAGTAATAAAAAGACTAACACCCTGGTCAAAAAAGACGCTGAACTAGATGATTGATTCGCGTTAAGAGTTTCCATCCACCAACTGATAATTTTCAACTAGCGAGTGAACCATTTAAGCATACGTAGGACAACTCCTTAAAAGAGATCACTTGAGTCATCTAATTAGGTTACGGATAGATGGAATAATGTTTCATGATCGCTCAGTTATCTAAGTCGGGTTTCTCAAGAAAACAAAAAAGGTCAGACAATGCGAGCTACAGTAAGAGATCGTAGAGCAAAGACTTCATCTGTGCGCAGCACTCGGCAGACTTAGACTCTGGCTGCTTGGTAAATGACATTTGCGAGGCAAAGGATAGTTTAAGGCAGTATGCCAAAGATATATAGATATGTTACAGAATATTGCTCCTGGCTAAGCAAATGCGGGTTAAACGTACGTGAATGTCTCGGGTAACACTGCGGTTGCATATGGTTTAGGTGAAATCAGCTTTTAACGTACCCGCTGAGCAATGCTAGAAAACTCTAGTGACTAAAAATACCTCATTTCTCCAATTTTTCCTTTTTTTTTTTGAATTTTTTATAACGAACTATTCTTCCATGGCATTTAAGCAAATTTCGTGCTGATTTTTGTAACCAGCAGTTTTTTTGATCCAATTAAACGTTGCTGAAATCTTTTGCAGTGGAATCCACAATTCACAGTACATTGCCCTCACCTCAAACTGCTTTACTTGAAAGTAGACATATCACTTATAGACACACATACTCACACTTCCACCTACACATGCTTAAATATTTTTACCTATTTATTTGCGCTTTTCGCATATTCAGTTCGCTTTTTTGTCCATATTTTCATTACCGATCGCCTGCTGCGTTGACACAAGAATTCCATGGAATTGTCAACACTTCCATCGTTTTGTCGTTTTTTTTTTTTCTTTTGATAGCTGCAATTTGTACAGCTATTTACCTACTTCAGGTCCGCCTGCTGGTTTTCGGTGCTTTTTTGTTTAATTTTATTTATTTTATACTTTGACATATTTTTCCTTTAATGTTGCTTCTGTTTTGTCAACGATTGTCAGCACTCAAGCGGTTTTGGTTGAATGCTTGCGGTTATTGCACCGGCTTAAAATAGGAGGAAAATACAACGGGAAAATGGTGAATGTAGACAAATAAACAGCACCTTATTGTTTTAATGCGCAAAAAATATTGAATTGCTCCATTTTCGCAGAACTTTTTTTTTAATTTGTAGATCTTGCATAAGGAAGCTTTTAAGTGGCTGCGCATATGTCTGTCATAGTTATTTTTGCACGTAAAACAGAAGGCAATTAGTGTAAAAAATGAATGCAAGAAAAATTTTACTAATAATTTTTTTTAAGGGGGGAAGCTGGTCTAGAGCGCAAAAAATGGGCATATTTTATGAATTTATTTTGACTCAACAAAGGAATCAATCGAAAATCTGTGAAATAGGTTTAATAATATAGCTTTCATGGTACAAATACAAAATTTTTCGTCTGAATTAATTTCAAAATGGCCGCTGTCCAGCAGTTCTCCTAAGGCGCCTTTTTTTCTAGTGGGTCCATTGCCGAAGACGTAAACTCCTTAATTTTTGTCCTGGATCAAAAAAAAACATTTTTTTAGTTTCTATATAACAACAGAAAGAGACGTAGGTAGGATTTTTTCGATATTTTGTTTTTTCGCGAAATGGTGCACGTTTGAACAAAAAGTTACAATTTTCACTATAAAGAACGACACATAAAATTGTTGATTAAAAAAAAAACTATGTAATATGAATAAAAAAAAAATTCGTACGTCTCCGGAGAAAGGTATTTCGAATGTATTGTCAAAATTTCGTAAGAATCGGTAAAGATTTGTTCGAGTTATGTCTTCGGCCAGTTTAAAAAAAGTGATTTCGAGAAAAACGCGTTTAAAGTTGTAAGTATTGTAAAATCATACCTGCGAGGCACTGCCGTCGAATGAAAAATTTGGGCATTTAGACATTTTTGCTGGCATCCCTCATTTGGTATATTATTTCTAAGACCCTAAAGCACCTTTTAAGACAAAAAAAAATTTTTTCGATTTTCTCAAAATTCTAGACCAGCTTCCCCCTTAATTATTTATTTAATAAATAATGATTTTCGCGGATGATAAAAACGGATTAAAAAAAATTGAATTAAAAATCTAGGGAGCCATTGGTCATATCTGGTAGAAAGTTTACCCTTTCTACATAACTCTATCTGTATGAAACTCAGCATTGGCTTAAATACATCTCACACTACTGCCACTTAACATAAGTGCAATTCTTAAATCAAGTAATCCAAGTATTTTGGACACAGTCGTTAATTTTTCTGAAAATTCATTATAAGATTTGAGTATGAAAAAATTTTGAAGAAAAAATTTATAATTTTGAGATTTATTCAATATTGAAAATTTTGGTATGGAGTTCTTAAAGTGGAATATCTTTGTTTCCTTTTAGCTTTTTAACTTTTTTTTAGTTTTCAGTATAAAAATCCTTAAAAAATATTTAAAAAAAAGTAATATATATTCAGATCTGTGCAATGTTGAAAATTGTGATACAAAATTTTCAAATTGAAATACCTCAAATTTATTTATAAAATGTACTTAAAAATATTTTTAATTAAATTTTAAATTTTTTTTAATTTCCATGATAAGAAAAGCTTACAAAAAAATTTAGAAATAAAGCAATAATTTTGAGGTTTATTCAGAGCTGAAAATTTTTATATTGAGGTTTTCTAAAGTGGAATACCTTTGTTTCTTTTTTGTTTTTACACTTCGCTTTAGTTTTTGGGATGAAAAGTCTTTAAAAAATTTTCGAAAAAAAGTAGTAATTTATTCAATGTTAAAAGTTTTGATACGAAGTTTTTAAAAGGAAATACCTTCAATTTTTTTATAAAATGCAATTTTTTATTAAATATTATTAAAAATAGCGTTTTTTAGTAAAGATTAATTTTTTTTATTAAACATTTTTTTATTTAAAATATATTTTTTTATTAAGAATTTTTATAAAAAAATGCATTTTATAAGAAATTTGAAGGTATTTCACTTTAAAAACTTCCTATCAAATTTATCAACATTAAATAAACAATTATTTTTTTATTAAAAAATATTTTTTTTTGGTAAAAGTTTTTTAGAAAAATTCAATGCAAAATGCTGCTCTAACGAAGCACTAGCATATGTGCTCATACACAGCGTCAGACATTTTTATGAGATCTTAGCCTTAAAAACTTCCACACAGACATATAAGGATGGGCTTTCCGTAATTTTTCGCAAAAACTGTCCACTATTGTTATTCCTCTCAAACTTATTTTTAGCAAATCTTCATCTCTCGGAGGTTTACTCAACAATAGGAAAACGACAACGTTTCCCCAAATTTCAAAGGTGGCAAAAAGAATGATATATGTAATTACAAGTGGATCTAGAAGCTTTCCACTGTATCAAAATTGCCGAAAGAATTGTAAAAGAAAATATTTAGTTTGCGCCTAAAAGTTTAATTTTGCCCAATCAGCATTGATTTGTCAACGTCTACAGTTTCCAGCCTAGTTGCTTTCGATGAATATTGGTTTTCAACTTTTACTAAAGGTTTTCAAGTCGACTGTGCTTACATGGACTTTTCTACAGCATTTGATAGCGTTTCTCACGCAGTTATATTAGTTGAAGTAGCCTCTCTTAGTTTTCATACTGTTTTCTTTTAATGGATAATGAATGAAAGTATTTTCTCTGATTCGAAATTAATTGAAATTAGTGGGAAATTAATGCGCTCGTTCGCTGGAGCAGTAACTCTAAGACCTCTCATATCATCTGGCATCTCTGGCATCTCAAATATCAAGACATATTTTCATCTTACTTCTTTGCTAATTATTTGCTTCAATCTGTTTGACTCCCATTTGTCATTTCATAGTCGCATTCACTTTATTGAATCCACTCCTAACTGAATCTTAGGTTTTATTCGGTGTTATAGCTCAAAGCTTTAGGACTCTTCCACTCTCTAATTACTCATTAGTTCCTGGATACCTTGTCCCCAATTGTCATTTGAAAGAATTGAACGTGCACAGAAGGTATTCCTTAAAAATATTCGGAGGTCGTTAAAATTCTAAAATCCGTTTCCTTTCTTTAATTCCCGTTACATTTTAATTAATTCAATGGCCAGAAAACCCACGGGTGCCCAAAGGAGGGTTAAACTCGTTTTTATTTTTAATTTTTTTATTTAACTATCTTCGGTAACTTAAGCTCATATTAGCTCTAAGTGGTCTATAAAAACTATATTTATGTTTTAGACTTCAAATTTAACGAAATAAAACCCACCACATATTTACTGTTTACTTACTTTTTTTATTTTTGTTTAAATGTTTTTTACAAAAACATTGTTCATTCTATAACAAAGAGCATAATAAGCCATGTTTAAATCTGCTAAAAGATTTATAAAAATTCAACAAATTTTCATCGAAATTTCAAAATATTTAATCAGAATTCTTTTTCTTAATGTACGGCGCGGAGTTCTGGATATTAACGAACACCGATGGGCGATTATTCCCAAAATCTATGGTCTGATTTGCGCGAATAACGCATATTCAATAAGATGGAACCACGCGCTGTACGAGCTGTACGCCGACATCGACGTAGTGAAACGCATTAAAATTCAGCGGCTGCATTGGCTAAGCCGTGAATGGACAAAGAAGGTGCTCTTTTCGAAATGCACTGGTGGAACTCGCACGAAAGGACGTCCCCATCTACGTTGGAAGGACCAAGTCGACGACATCTTAGTATTTCTAACTGGCGTGAACGCGCGTAAAGCAGAGGCGATTGGCGCAAGATTTTGGCTAACGTACGAACTTTTTTTAATTTGGGCTCACAGTTATATAGCCCATTAAATTTTGGTATGCAAAGTATAAGCTTGATGTTGTCAGAAAATCCTGTTTATTTCTTATGTATTGTTTTGTTTTTCTTGATGAATATTTGCGCTTTCTTTACACAACAAATGCTCGAAATTTTCGTATGTAAAAAACTTTAAAAATCAATTCGTTTTTAACCTACGTAAAATTTGGGTTTTATTATACCAAAATTCCGTATTTAAATAGATTGTTTTTTTTTTTCATTGATGTTTGATAATTTGCTTCCCTCCCGAGGATTCGCATTTTCGTCGTATACAAAAAAAGAAAGAAAACGAGAAACAAAAAAATGTCGAGATATGGAGAATTGTGCACTTTTCGCCAGCAAATCAAACAAAACAAAAATTCAAAGAGTTATTTTGAATTGGCAGCCCAGATTTTTACTCTGTTTTTATGAAACAAAAACCGCGCAACATTTATTTTGAATAGACTTATGGGCATATCTGTATATGAAATTAATCAGTGGTAACCTAACTTTGTTTTTGCAGAATTCTGATGACCTAAAAATATTAATATTCATTGATTTCAACTAATGCTCTATAATTCTTTTTGTATTTCGTAATTACGTGATGGAAAACTGCAATCGCACAAAAACCAAAAAAAATATATTATTGGATAAATTTAGACATAAATTTGATTCAATTAATAAATGCTAAATAGTTATAAATTATATGTATACCCACATACATACGTACATATACGTACTCATTCATGTATGTGTAGTACACGAAATTATGTACATATGTAGGTATATGAGAATGCCGTAAGTGCACTCGTGATTTAATTACAAATTAGTTAACTGTAAAATTGAAAACTATGTAGAGCAATGCGCTGATAATGAAGCTGAGATGAGTGTTATGCTTCGCAGTTGCGCTGATGTTGCGAAAAATATTAAAACCACAAGGACTGCGTGAATACCTGGTGAAAATAGGTATGCGTTAAATTTATTTATAAAGGGTGGTTAAGTCTCAAGGGCCGATTGCATAAAATACAACTTTTTTAGGATATTATTGTCGTTTCTCTTTATTATGATAATATTGGTATGGCTGAATTACGTATAGAACAAAATATCGGCCAAATGGCCGCCGCGGCCTCGGTGGCACACCTCCATCCGATAGTGAAAATTTTCGATGACGCTGAGGCATAATTGAGGTTCTATGCCGTTAATATGCCGAATTATCTCATCCTTTAGCTCTTGAATTGTTGCTGGCTTATCGACGTATACCTTTTCTTTCAAATAACCTCAAAGAAAGAAGTCCAACGGTGTCGTTGACGTTTAGTTGCGGTTCACATTCAACATCGGCCCTTGAATTTAACCACCCTTTATGTGCATGCATTTGTTTGATTCAAATTATGTCGGTTTTTAAGTGCATCAGTATTTTTGAAATGCGTAATGAATATTTATATATAATATCTAGGCTCTCATAAGTCGTGTGGAATTTGCATATTTATTTCTAAATTTAACTTAATTTTTTAATTTGACAGTAGAAATTTAATTTTTTTTTTTTTTTTTCATTTTGTTAAATCTTTGATGCAGACTAGAGGTATTTCATAGTAGAGTGCACGATTAGTACTAATAGCACTCATTACTTTAGTATATAAGGCATTTATTTTCACTCTCTCCCTCTGTTGAATGCTCTATGAGGGCAAGTAATGAAAGAAGAACTATTTGACCTCTTAAGTCCACAATAAAAAAAAGAAAAATCTTTTTTGTCCGCAATAATGTAATGAGCGATGGGTGAGTGCTTTCAGATGAATCATCACACGAATCTGCTAAACGAATAAAAAACTGATTGTAGCGGCTATCGCAAAATTAATCATTCAAGTTGTTTTTGAATTACATTTTCACTAAATCAAAAAAAAATTCAAGTGATGAAAATCTTTATTTTGATCTTTATTAGCTTCACAGTAAAAAATGATGGTTTATATTTAATACCAGTTGCTATTGAATTTATACAATTTTGGAATTAAATTTGATTTTTAATTCTAAAAAGTTTTATTTTAAGACGATGAAATATTCTTGCAATTATTTTAAATCCAAAATGGGTTTAAAACAAAACCTTAATTGGTGCTGAGCGTTGCGTTTTTGAAATTTAATACCTATTAGATTTAACGTAAGACCAAAAAAACATTAAAATGCTCTCTTTAATGTTTCAAGCTATTTTGGTTTCAGTTTAAGTTTCAATTATATTCAATTTAAAATTTATTGGTTTAAAAGTAAAACCAAGAAAGTATTAAAAAATTATCTCACTCTCTGTCACTCACTCACTCTCAGTGTCATTTTTCCACTATTCTAGAAGCATGTTTTTAAAAGTGAAATACCACGCGGAAGGAAAGCGATGATAGCGAGGTAATTTCTGAAGAAGATCTTCGTTTTTTTCAAAACTGCATAGTTAAAGACGAACTGAATCTGGTGCAGCAGAAATTGCGAGAAACGTTAAAATCGAGACAAAAATTTATCGCAACTGCGTGGAATGTTTTGGAAATATGAAAGCAGTGAGGAACAAATTTTTATTGCTGCGAGTGGCGATTTTAATTTGGGAGACTGTACAGAATATACGTCTGAAGTAATACCTTATTTGATTTTCTTAAAGTTGCTGCCATCCACTGCCAGTGGACGTGAACAAAAAAACCAAAATTCCAAAAATCTGTCGACAGTTTTATTTTTGAAAACGTAATCTATATATATAAAAAGAAGTTACATTTCCTTGGTAATCTTATAACTCAAGAACGGGCTCACCTATCCAAACCAAATTTTTAGGCTTTGTTTAGACTATTCAGTAGATGGTTTGTGTTTTAAAATTTTAAGAATCGGATACCAGGGTCTCGAGAAATAGGCCAAAAAGTGAACCCGGGTAACCCTAGGATGTGTTTGTACAATATGGGTAGCAAATGTTACTTTTATTTAAATACCACTGCATACAGCAGCTACATATTTGTTTTTAGTTACTTTCAAGCAACCTAAACCTTGAAATATCGAAAAAACTGTTTGCTAATAAAATAGCTGCCATACCTTAATACATATAAACAAATGCCCCAATTCACTCCAAATGCATTTAAATACATACCTTCAGTCTCTATTGCAGCCTAATTAACTCATACAGTTGGCTTCAGCAGCAGTAGTTTTAACCTACTTAACCAACATTCTTAACTCGCTATCGCTCCTCGCTCGACTTGACATACCAATCGCACCAACAGTTGTGTCAAATATTTACTTTGCAAGCGTCATTAGAAAAACACGCTGGAAATTCCGGCATTATCGTAGCAGAGTGAATGGCAAAGCAGTTGCGTTTTATTTATATCTGTATACTGTAAACTGTAGAGTAAAACAGCTCACAATCAACTTAGTTTTTTGTACTCATTTGGTACTAAATAACTGGGCTTAATGCAACATTTTAGACAACAATTAATGTTCTGAGGATTGAGCTATTAGTATTAATTGCTCAAGTGAAATAAATATTTTTGGTGGAATTTATATTTGCCTCCATGGCATCAATTTTTCTTCTAGCATCTAGAATACCAGCTGAAAGACGAAAGCTAAAAAATAAAATCTTAAGCCTTAAATTTAAAGTAAAAATTTTAGCACTCAGTTTAGTACCCCTAGGGTATTTCATTCCAGATTCCATCTCAAGTGGTGAATTTTGTTTAACATTTTCTAAGATTTCTCGGAAAATTATTTCATTTGCAGGCTTGAGTATTATAAGAAGCAAACTTAACAGATTGCGAAAAAAATTAATAATTTTCATATTTATTATTTTTCATATTTCCAACATTAAAAAAGTTTGTTATAGGACTTTTAAAAGTGAAATACAAGGTGGCGCAAAATTAATCCTCCAATTCTCTTCTTTGAGTTAATATAAAAAAAATTAATTTTAATTAGTGGAAATCTTTATTTTTCCATTACGCACTTCAAGTATCCATATGACGCCATATGGAAAAATTTGCCGATAGGGTGATTAATTATGCGCCACCTTCGGTTCCTCTTTAATACTTTTTTAAATTTTTGCTTTATTCTGTTCTGATAAAATGTGTGAAAAAAAAATTTACTTGCACGTTAGAAATTTTTGGGAATTTTTTTTTGTCATATATGTCATGTCATTTTCAGGGACTACCGAGCATAGTTTCAGCTCATGATGGAGAGAATAATGAGGTGACGCCTATCGTGACACCGTTACTTTGCTCGCAGCGAATTTGACAATATTAGCTGATTTTCGTGACGTCATCCTTGCACAATTGGTGATTAGTGTGACCAGATTATCAATTTTCCTAATTTGATTTTGCATTTTTTTGTTTTCTAACCTCACAGTTTTAGTTCTTTCTTCCTAGCCATATTTCTAGCCACTTCTGTTTAAATTGTAGTGTTTATAATTTTTTGAAATTGAATTTTTTTAATTACCACAGTTCCATAACTCACTCAGTTTTATTTAGCTTTACTTTTTATTTATCAGCTGGTCAGATTGTCAGCGCTTACGTTAATTGTTGATGTTGGCTATTATTCGTGAGCTATTTGTGCGGTGTATTAAGCAGGCCATAGACGTGAAACAAATCGCAACAATTGGTTGAAATTCGTTTTGCCACACACAAATATAAAAAAAAAAGAAAAATGTTTATGCGAATACTCATCTCGAATTTTACTATAAGTCAGTGCTGCACCGAAATTGAACGACTTCTTTTTCTTTCCTCCCTTTCTTCTTTTCACGCACAAATAAATACCATACATGGCAATAACTCTTTTACGCGTTCCATGTTCACTGAGCAAAGAACAACGACAATAAATCCAAACTTGCGAGGCGAAATTTTTCGATTTGCATTCCTTCTGTGATCTGTTTAAGTTTTGTGTGACATTTTTTCGCTTTATTCACATTTTTTCCTAGGTTTGTTCTTCTTCTTCTCCTTTGAGCAGTCAAGTCTCTCAATTAATGATTGACACTTTTTTTGTCATCAATCAATCTCCCTCGCAACTGCAGTGCCGCCCAGTTTTGGATTTAAAAAAGCACTAAAAGTCATGTATGGAAAATACAGAGTTTTAAAATCCATCCTCGTATTTCAAATCTATGTTAATAGAATTTCTTAACAAAATTGCCCGAAAAACTCGTTTTATTTATATTTGAAGTTATGTAAGAAGATAAGACACTCCTCTTTCCAAAATGTCGTTAAAGTTTCTTCGGGACTATCTGCTATTTTGTTGCTGTTTATAGTCCGGGAGCCAGGGGTCGATTTTGGACTGCGTTTTTATACCGCTAAATTCTTGACTATACTTGTGATTTAGATTTCATGAATATCGAAAGTGAACGTCAGCTGGCTCACCCGCGGTGGGTGTGATTGTGGGAGGGTACGAAACGTGTCGAAAAAAATTTCTACCAACTCATTTAATACCGGCTGATTTTGTTCATGTATTGTTGGCATTTAATACAATAGAATAAAAATAAATAGTCAGCTGCGCCGTAGAGGGGGAAAATACGTCAGCTGAACAGGCGAACTTGTAAAAAATATTGAAAAGTCAAACTACTTTATGCCGATTGAAATTTGTTTACATAATTTTGGACGATTATGAAAATATAATAATGATGGTCAGCTGCATTTATAGCGGTGGGAAGACCGTCAGCCGAAGCTAGAATGCGTTCATAGATCTAACCTTTTTTTAATAATAAATTTTTTTTTTAACTTAAAATTTTGTAACTTCAAATTAAAACAAGAAACAGACAGCTAGATTCAAAAATTCACGCATTTTGGGTATAAAAAAGCACTAAATTCATTAAGAATAGTAACGGTTTGGCAACACTGCACATCTACACTAATGTAACGTCACTCACTCTCTGATGATGCCCGCAATCTTGGTTCTATCATACTTGGTTTCAGCTATTAATGGCAAATATGTGAAACAGATCTGAGTAGACATGTTTTTCAAAAATGGCAAAATTAATTTCTTTCGCAAACAAATTTGACTTTTTTTCCTTACGGTTTGATATGGAGCGAATATTTTTGTTCTGGTACGGGCGAAATGGAATACGAGTAAAAAAAGCTGTGCGAGATATTAACGAAATTATAATTTTTTTACGGCCTTTGCTTGCATTCCACGTATGTGGGAATATGAACGATGGCAGGCGGAAATGTCTGAGTACCCAATTTTTACTTTGCAAAAGCACTGCTTTATAGATCCCTGTGAATTTGAGCAATGATCCTGTTACATGGACTTTAAGGGCATCAGTTGATTGCGGCTTATTGGCGTAGAAAATGACCTAGTCACTGAATGTCTAGCCCAAGTATCACAATTTATACATATTTGACCAAGAATTTGCTGCCTTGCAAATATTTTCAACGGTTTTTCCTGTGCTGCTATTTTCAGACATCGAATAGACTTGGAAAATAAATGTGGAAATTTTTATTTAATTTAATTTCGACTTGAGAAAAAAAATTAAAAAATAAAAACTCAACATTTAAACGGTTTCAATGCATGACCTTTAAAAAAACTATTATCAAGTATTATAATAAAAATGAGTTATTGCAAAATGATTATTGTTGCTTCAGTGAATGCTGAAAACACCGGCAGCTACAGCGAGTGCATAGATAAATATGAACAAAGAGGAGCAAAAAATATTGCATACAAAACGAAACATAATTTATCAATTAAAATGCAATTAGCGAAACATTTGAAATGCATTGAAAAAATAATAACCAAAATAGAAAAAATACAATTAAAAAAAATTTAAAAAAAAAATTTTAAACTGTGGAGTAGGAGAGCAAAATGTGAAAAGCGGCATATAAGTTCGCAAAAAAAGCACACATACATAAATAAAATAACAAAAAACCGAGTAGCGGAAAAACCAACAAACGGCTGCTGACAATAAAAACTAAAAGCGTCAAAAAAATAATAATAATAAATAAAAGAATAAAAAAATGATAGCAGACAAGCAAGTAGACCAAAAAAAAAGCAAATTGCCAGCTGCTGCAGCTAAGCGCTATTAACTACGCAGCATCACTTGAGCGCGCTCGAACTTTAGCATTTATTAAGTTAGCATACGCGCAGCTCTAAAGCTTGAATGCAGCTGAAATTTGCATAAAAGTTTGGAGGTTTACGATTTGTTGACAGCCGAGTACTGCGTCCGAAAATGGCACGTGAATGGCGAGAAGTGAGTGCCGGTTGAGTGAGTGAGTGTCACATTATGTGTGTACGCCTCTCCTTCTCTTTGTGTGGTGTGTGGCTGTATGTGTTTGCGAACGTGCGCTGCGACGCAGGCGCAACGACAGCAGCCAGCTAAGCGGTAGACAACGGCTTGATAGTGTGGCTTATGACTCAATGGTGCCTAAAAATACTTGCTGGCCATAAACTAGTATTAAAAATGAAAAAAAAAAATTTCAAAAACAAATAACAAAAACCACAAATGCATATCTATGGCATGTACAAAAATCAAAACGTGTGCCGTTAGTTTTATGGCGCAAAAATTGATTTTTACGCCTCATTATTTATTCGATTATCGGTTTTTCGAAAAATTTGCGTTTTTGTTTTTACTTTTTATTTCTTTCTTTTATTTCTTTTACTTTGTCTCGAATACACACCTCTCAACAACCGGTTACTTTGGCTTTTGTGCTGCCAAAACAAAGCCGCTGAATTGTCTACGCTGTCAAGCCATTATTTATACTTTTGTTTTTGTTTTTGGTTTCTTTCTTTTTTTCTATGACTATTTTATGTGAGTGCTGTTTTGTTGCTTCGCATCCAATCACAGTATTGACAGTAGTTAAGGCCAAAATAAATGAGTTAATAAAAGTTTTATTTATGCAAAATTGGCGACAATTGTTGCCCGTGTTTTTTGAATTTGTAAAAAAGAAGTAAAATGAAAAGGAAAGAAAAAACAAATCCACACATACTTGAAATTTCATTGAAGCGTGGCTAACGATCGCTTATTGACCATTTGATTAGGTGCTATCTGCATGTTTCACCATTAGCCTGGCTACCACAAGCAAGTAAGCACATACACCGATTCATTGTCTGTTTTGCCACTTAAGAATTTTATTGTTATTTAATTTTTTGCACGCTTCACTATGCAAAATATCAACTATGCAGGCAAGCGTACTAGTTCTGAGTCACTTCCATGCGACCAGTTTGCTTTGCAGTTAAAATAGTGTGTATGTGCTTTATGTGTTTGTACCTACATTTTATGAGACCACTTGCGGACTAGTCCGCAGTGCATCCAAAAAATACTAGTCCAATTCGAGATGAAAATCACCAGTTTCGGGTGAATTGTGAAAATGCATACAAATTGATAAATAAACGGCTCGAAAATATTTCGGTATGAATTAAAAAATTGTGCAACAATTTTAAAAAAGTTTTAAAAACTTGACGTAGGTGAAATGGTTGAAGTGCCAATCTGGCACTCCTCAAGTAGCACTAAAGCGCCGTTTTGATACCATTATGAGACCTTCAACAGGCAGATATCTACAGCTAGCCGAAGCTGTTGATATAATGGAGAAGATTGACAGGATTTAGGCTGTCGAAGAAAGGAGCACCCCTTGACTTTAGTCGTCTAGCTACCAAAACCGAACATTTACAGATAAAGTTATCAATAGTCTCCTTCTCTAAAAGGTCCCCATAGCTTCTGAAATGGGGGTTAAATGGTAACCCTAGCTTTTCCGCATGAGTGCCGATCATCCAGTGGCCGATAAACACAGCTACGAGTTTGGAAATTGAACGGCGAGGAGTCCAAACGACTTTCTGAGTCCTTCGTATATTGTACTGGGGTCATAGGATTTTCGAAGTAGCACATGAAGAAATGGAACTCCATCTTTTCTGCGCTTTCCAGAGAAATAATTTGTGCAGTTCCCCTTTAACAACTGTCAGGGGGATGCCGATGATTGGGTAGGAGGTCTCTGAGGCCAATTCAGTCCCCTTCCTAGCAACCTCATCAGCAATTTCATTTCCCTCTATGTTCCTATGTCCTGGAACCCTGATCAGAGAAATGTTACCTGCACAGCCAAGAGTTTTGATGTCCTCCTTACAGAAGTTGACCTGTTTGGATCTGCACCATGGCGTCGCCTTGATCGCGGCTTGACTATATGAATAAGTATGAATTAAAAAATTGTGCAATAATTTTAAAAATGTTTTAAAAAGGACCAAAGATCCATAATATAATATATCCAAATATACTAGTTCAGTTCGTAACGAAAATCACTAGTTTCGGATGAGTTGTGAAGGTGTATACAAATTGGTAAATGAACTGGTAGAAAGTATTTTAGTAGGAATTAAAAAGTTGTGCAAAAATTCTAAAAAAGTTTTAAAAGTTTTTAAAAAGTTTCAAACAAATTTTTTTTTTATATTTATGTAGGTATATTTTAATTTCTTTTTTTCACTTGGGCTTTAAGTCTATTCTTTACACTACTTTTTTCAATAGCTCATCTATGCCCAATTCTGTTGAGAAATCCTGATGGTACTGGCCTAGACTGAGCGTATGTGTCTATTTTCGATCCATACAATGATGAGATGCTTATTTATTGTGGTTTTCCCGACATGGCATCGCATTTGAGCTACCCCTGGGGATGAGTCGCAAAATCAAGAAGGGTCATTAAGCCATATCCCGTGTCTGTGCACAGGACTTCGCAGTCTGTGGAGACCAATGAGAATGCCTTTGAGCATAGGCATTCTCAGGGAGATTTAAAAGCTTGTCGTCTCTTCTATCACTAAATAAAATTTGATTATTAAAAGTTTCATGCTCCAAAATTTTATTTATTTCGTAAGTTAATGCAAGCAACTTCAAATTAAAATTATCATACATATGTACGTATATTGATACATGAAAGCATAATAAATATAAAAAAATATTTGTTTTGGCATACAGCGCTACCATACAAATCCAGTTACTCTGGGACTAGTATGACTTCTTCCAAGAAATACCAATTGATGAACTAGAAATGTCTGCTGAGTAGTTTAGTTTTGAGCTGTAGGGAAACTACTTACAAAAATACACTTATGAGTAATAGCTATGAACTACCATGCCTCATTCAGTCTCTTCACGCTGACTCACTTCGCTGGCTTTGCGATTGCCGTCATTCCCGTTCATCCACTTAGTTTTGGTGGCGGAAAGCCCACTTCTGTCAGCAATTAACATAAGTTTGTATGCTTTTGGCATTTGTAATTTTTCGTCCACTACTATTACCACTTTTGTTTACTATTTTATAATTTTAGTAGTTAGGAGTTTATGCTTTTTCTTGTACCATACATTTTAATTGAGTTGGAATTATTTATTGACTAGCCGGCGTGCGCAAACATATTTGCAGGGGAGTGATGCTCATATATTATTCATGCTGTGCGGTGCGCAAGACTCGTATGTGCTTGCTGGTGTTATTGCCAGACAGTTCAAGGTTATTGATTGTTTGTCTTTTGCTAAATTGTTGCTTCAATCAGCAACGCTTGGCTTAAATAGCTTTCATTTTCATTCCACTTCTACGAGCACTTGATGGGCTAAGTGACAATAAATAGAAATCTCAATTGAGGCCAACTTTATTCAGTTCAACGCATAGCAGGTCTTTACCTTCCTAAAGTACTCCTAGCAATGATAAGTCCTAAATTTACTTGAATCCGCTGTACTATTCTATTGCCTACAGTATTCACCGAAGCCAAACGCAATTGCTAAAGACATCCCGATATTCTACAAAATCGGTATCTTGAAACCTTCAAGAGCCTCCTCATCGGATGTTGTCATCACGTATGCTTCTTAAACGCTTCCAAATATACTTTTTCTATATCGACATACTATGATACTTTATTCCTCAGCTGACTAGTAAGCCCTTTGAAATCGTTCTCCAGTTAACTGTGTTAGGTGACTTCGAAAATTTTGAGCATTAACTTAACGCTAATAGGCTAAGTGGCGATGATAACACTCTCCTCATTGTATTAAAATTTATTGTCGAAGTTGCGTTGATAGAAATTCTCTAAATCCATGAAGGAGGCACAATAGATCTTTTAAGGGGAAGTCTACTGTGACAAGGGAAAAAACAGGCTTATTTTCCGGATTTTATTTCTAACAAAATATTGCTCGTACATAAAATCTATTTAAACTCTTATCTTTATTATATATTTAAGTTTTTGAAAAAAAAATTTTAAGTCAAAATATTCAAAATGGCCGCTGTGGCACTTCTGCAAGCGCAGGTCCGCTTTTCTTAGGTGCCTAAACGGTGTACATGAAATCTTACGTTTCGGTGATCTAAAACAAAAAAACAAAATATTGTTATCATATACATAGTATTGACTCTCGTCTGACGTAGGATTATGTCGGTAAAAAATTTTGGCGTTGAAAAACAAATTCTTGAAATTTTTTTCTTTTTTTTTTTGCCTAAAATTGATGTTACTATTGTTTATAACAATTTAACAAATAACGATATCAAAAAAATCCTATGTCAGACGAGAGACACTATTACAGAGAATATATAATTAAATTTTTAAGCTGATTCATTTATCAGAACTCGAGATATCGTGTACACCGTATACAAAAACTTAGTTTCGAGAAAAATGCGTTTAAAGTTTCAGTATAGCAGGTACGCGCTTTGGAGCGCTTCGGGAAAAGGTCGAAATTTCAACGAAGAAAAATTTAGCCAGCTGTAACACATATTGTACCTTATTTAAGAGGGTTCAAAGTATTTTTTAAGCTAATAAAAAAAAAATCGATTTTTTGAAAAATTCACAGTAGACTTCCCCCTTAAATGTCAATGCTAAATTGCCTCATCGTAATAATTACATATAAATACGCTCTTAGGGCGAGCCAAGAAAAGGTAGCGAAAGTAGCAGTTTTCGGCTTAAAGATTTATCAAAGTTGTCAAAGTCTGTTACAAGGATTAGACTCCCTCAATATATTAATTTTGGTGCAGTTTTCATAAGACAGCTTTGGCATTGGAGGCCGGCACATAAAATCTTCTTGGCCTGGAGCCTGTCCGGGCAGAAATGGGGAAGATGGCGCTGTCTAAAAGGTGGATATAACAAAAAAAATTAAATTTTTTAATAAAAAATTTTTTTTTTTCATTTAACAAAAATTTATTGAATTTTTAAAATTAATTTTTTTTAGTTAAAAATTTTTTTAAATTAAATATAATTAATTTTTATTTTATTTATAATTTACTTTTTTTTTTTAATTAAAATTATTTTATATTAATTAAAAACGTTGTTTTAAGAACCCTTTTATTTGTGTTTTTTTGTTTAAATTTTTTAATGCACAAACAAATTAAAAAAAAAATTTTTTTTAATTTTTTTGTAATTAAAAGAAATAAAATTTCGGTTTAATTAAAAAGAAATGTTTTTAATTTTTTAGCTACTGAAAGTGGATTTTTTTATTTTTATCAATTTTTTTATTAAAAAAATCCTTTTAAGTTTTTATATCTAATTTTTCCCAAATTTTTATAAAAAAAAAAACATAAATACGAAAATGTCTCTTTTTTTAGTGCCATTCGAGTTTTAAATATATTTTTCTTTATTTTAATAGACATGTTTTTATATGTTTTTTATCAAAAACAAAAAAAAATTAAGTACAGAAAGTAAATTGTAAATATAAATGCGAAAATATTTCATATTTTTGCCATTCGCGATCTCAATTTTTTTCTCCCACAAACCGTTGGTTGGTTGGTTGGTTTAAGGGTGACCCCGCATCGGAGTGCCACATAGACCGCAAGTTGGGTCCGTTGTGTTGCCCTAGAGCTCATTATTTTAAATGATTTCCCCACCTAACCGAGATTTTTATTGTAGATTTTGGTCAAAGATATTAATTCGTTTCGAAAATTTGATGAGAGATTCGATTTTCAGGTCCGAGAGTACTGAAAGATTGTCAATTGTTGGAGAGCCTAGAAGAGCGAGTCGACTTCTGGCTAGACCCGGACAACTGCACAGCAAATGTCTGCTCGATACTTCCTCATCTTCGTCCTCGCAGTATCTGCACAGGTCGTTTTGAGGAACCCCGAGCCGACGTGCGTGAGTGCCCAACAGGCAGTGGCCGGTGATAAGAGATGTTATATGCCTTAGTTCGTGTTTCGAAAGACTTATAAGGGTTTTTGTTTGTTTCAGACAAACCGTTAATAAGAATAAATGTGTAAACAGAAATGCGAAAATATTTCATATTTTTTATTACTATTGGCCTTTATTTCATTTTTATTTTTATTTGTGTTTCTACTCCGCGCGTTTCGTGTGCTTTATTATTTCCTTTAGTTTTTATGACGTCGAACAAAATATAAACAAGGAAAAAAACTAGAAATGTGCAAGTTTTAATTTTTATTTACATACATACATGCAAATCATGTTTATATTCCCTAATAAACAAAAATTTGAAATGCGTCATTTTTGTGGCAGTGGTTATTTTTTAATTTCTTTTTCATTTCGTTACACAAATGCAAAGCCAAATATTTATAAAAACACAGAAAAAAAATTGGTTTAGGAAGATAAAATTTTATTTTCGGTTTTAATATTTTTGATTAATTTCTCACCACAACTAAAAGTCCATTAAATTGTTAACTGCGAGTTGTTAAATGTGCTTTCGTAAAATTTAATGTTTTTATGGGTCATCAGGCGGAAACTGTGCTGGTTATAAATATTAGTTATTTTAATTGCTTTAATAATCTTTTTGTTTTTAAGCATAAAAATACTTGTATAAAAAGTAGTGTAGCCTAATATTTTAATGTTTGTTTCATTCACTTCTCTTTATTGAACGAAAACATTTTTTCATGGGACACAGCATCGAAATAAATATAGAAAAAGTGCTGGTGAAAACAAACGTACGCAATAAATTTGTCAGAGTTTTAGGACAATCGCGAAAATGGAAATCCTAAAATATGTATTAAAAAAATGTTACATAACCCATTTTACATTAATTGCCTTTCCATTCTCGTACAATGTATTTTATGATGTACATCTGCTGATGTTAGTTTGTATGCACAGTGAAGCACAAAAGTGATCGTTGAAATTTTAATTCAGAATTCTGTGCCATTTATGGAGTCAATAGCTAAATTTTACACTAGAATCTGCATGCGAAAAGGGAAATATTTAGAACGTGTCCGCCCTATAGTTTATCAGTTTTTCGCTGTTTTTGTTTTCCCCTCGACATTTCTTGGTTTATTGCCTGTTATTTTCATCACCAAAAGAGTATAAAATCCCCGCAACACAAAAAGCACGCAATCAAGGCATTTCAGGCAGATATTTGGCATGCAAATTTAATGTTTTCGAAAAAGATTTAAAAGTACTAGTCTCTTACTTGATGGATTGAAGATATATCCAGCTGAGAAAGAACCAAAGCGAAAAGCAGCAAATTACAGCAAAATCTCACACAATCTTCTCTCTGGGTGCTATTTAAGTGAGAAACTAAGAAGAAGGGCGGACTCACAAAAGACATGAATTACTTTTCAATTGAGCTACAAGTGATAAACTCTTAGTTCTTCTCAGTGCATCTACTAGTGGCTTTAAGGCAATGAAGTGGCAACGCTAAACTGGCTTGAATAATTTGAAGACTTCAATCCCATCGAACAATGGGAGGGCACATGAATGGAAGCGGGTGTTTTTGTTGTTGTTGTAGTTATTGTTCCTATTAATATTGTTGCTATTGTTATTCCTTATATTGATACCCACGATACGAGCTGTGGCTGAACCAGACTGAAAAGGGCGTTAGGTGACGAAATATGTGAACAGAAGTTTAATACCATGCGAAATTTCTTTACT
>JAYXIM010055106.1:0-13548 GCA_037575425.1 Anastrepha fraterculus
GTTTCACAGGGTTGCCATGAGATATGCCGATGTGGGTATCAGAAGAAAGGTATTTCACTCCGCATTACAATAGAGATATAAAACCCCGATTGGATCACGGAAAAAGGGTTAAAAATTGATCCAAAGTTTTTCACACAGGCGGACTACGAGCTCTATATTTCATACATAAAAAAAAAATTCTGACGTGTACATGAAAATCGCCGATACACGTGTATTGTATTTTTATTTTTTCTCCCCTTTCCGAAAAAGTATATTTGGTTCATAGGACAGAAAAAAAGTTCGTTTTTGTAACGCAGTGTAATACTAACCAATTAGGTTGCTGAATATAGGGTGGCCGGCCAGTTTAAGGTTTTCAGGTATATTTCACATACAGATGAGAAGGGAGGAAAGGACAAGTCGTTACCAAAGTAGTCTTTCTCTCTACACTGACGGTACTCTTGGGCCGGAAGTATATTAAGAGTCTTAGTTTTTAGGGCTAAGAAACCATGCCTGCATATTCCAAGGAAGTGCTAGACCCATGCGAGGTACTGAGAAGTAGAAACGCTAACATAAGTGGAGCAGTAATATGTGCAACGCCCTTTATTATATCAGGTCAGTCCATAAGATCGTGCGTATTTTACCCATTATTTCACTTTTGTACGATTTTTGCATACAAAAAATTTTTCGCGGAATATAACGGAACTATTTATACATATTATCTTTGATATAATGTGCATTCAACAAGTGATTTTAATCGCGTATAGAAGCACGTGTTGTTAAAAATAAAATGGAATCTTCGAACGCCTTTTATACGCAAATTTTGCATTTTTTTATAAAAGTGATAAAAATGCAACAACTGCTGCTGCAGAAATATACACTGTTCACGGAGAGGATACCGTGAGTGTAAGGACTGCGCAAAAGTGGTTTTCCAAATTCCGAAGTGGTAACTGCGACGTGGAGGATGCCCCGCGCGCTGGTCGTCCTGAAGTCTTTAACTCCGACGCCTTGCTCGAACTCGTGTAAGCTGAGCCAAATTTCAAAGTCGATATGTTAGCTCAGAGGTTAAATTCATCGCACGGAACAGTTCACAGGCACCTGGTTCAATTGGGAAAGGTTTCAAAGCTGGGGAAATGGGTTCCACATAGACTTTTCGTCGCCAACCTTCAGCAGAAAGTGAATGTGTGTTCTCAGCTGCGGCAGCGGTTTGAAAATGAAAGTTTCTTGAACCGTATCGTTACTGGTGATAAAAAATGGGTCCTTTACAATAATCCAGTTCGCAAACGCCAATGGTTAGATAAAGATGAAATACCAGAACCGACCGCTAGAGATGGCCTTCACCCCAAGTGGGGTGGGATATGGCTGGTATTGTTTATTATGAACTTATGGAACCAAACCCGACGATAACTGCTGATTATTATTCCCATTAGCTATCAAACCTGAATAAGGCACTTAACAAAAATCGACCGTCTTTAGTGAATAGACGCAAAGTTTTATTTCAACAGGAGAACGCAAGACCTCATACCGCAAGGCAAACATTAGGCAAGCTGAACGAGCTCGGATGGGAGCTAATGCCGCATCCACCATACTCTCCGGATATTGCACCTTGTGATTATCGCCTTTTCCGTGGATTTTAATCCCATGTGAGTAACAAGAACTACTCCTCAAAATAGGCTAGAAAAAGGGATATCGAAGCATATTTTGGCTCCAAGGACAACAAACTTTTTGAGCAAGGAATTAAAAATTTTCCTAAACGTTTGGAAGACATTGTAAATAACGAAGGAAAATATATTATTGATTAATAAATATTTCAAACATCTTTTTTATAAATTTTAAAACCACCTTTAAAAACGCACGAACTTATGGACTCAGCTGATATTTTCTCATCTATATATTTAAAGTTTCTAATTTTTTTGATATTCCCAAAAAAATATTTATTTATGAATAAACTTTGGGCACTAAAAATGTGGGAAGTAGTTATTCTTTTGTTATTCTTGATGCTTTCCATTTCAATTCAACCGGGCTATTCGGGTCATGTTCTTCGATTTCGATGTAACTCAAATATGTTGCTCTCTGGTTAAAATAATGAGACACGTATTTTTTTGTACGCCTGAAAAAAATTTGTTTCAAGATTTATCGGCAATTTTGTTTTTCGGCTCAAAATCGATTTTTTTTAATTGTATAAGAAACTTTTTTTTTTAAATGCTCATAACTTAGTCAAAAATGAACCGACTTTAATGATTCTGGATTCAAAATGATCGTCATTACTTACACGATCGACTTCATGTAGAAACAATTGCGAAAAAGTAGTTGAACATTTTTTATTTAGCAAAAAAGAAAAAAATTTAAATTTTTTCGAAATTCAATATTTCAAAAAGTGTATTTTTTTTTATAAGTTTTTCCAAATCAGGAGGACACCTCAAACTTCAATTGAGCTGAATGCCCAGTAGCTAAAATGAGATGTTTTTGAGTAATTAATTTTTGAGTAAAAAACCTGTTTCGCTCTTTTTGTTTTTTGGAAAATAAAAAATGTTCAACAACTTTTTTGCAATTGTTTCTATATGAAGTCGTTCGCATAAGTAATGATGATCATTTTGAACCCAGAATCATTAAAATCGGTTCATTTTTGGCTAAGTTATGGGCATTTAATAAAAAAAAATTCTTATATAATGAAAAAAAAAATCGATTTTGAGCCGAAGACAAAATTGCCGATAAATCTTGAAAAAAAATTTTTTCGGGCGAACAAAAAAATACGTGTCTCATTATTTTGACCAGAGAGCAACATATTTCAGTTACATCGAAATCGAAGAACATGACCCGAATAGCCCGGTTGAATTGAAATGGAAAGCACCTCTTCCGATTCAGCTTTTCTTCTTATCTAACCAGCATATAAAATCAAATAATTAACGCCTAACGCTTAAAGGATCCATGTGGTCTAGAATATTCAAAAAATCGATGTTTTTTGTTTTTTTTTTATATTTCGAAAGTATAGGCTTTCAAGAATATACGGTCATGTAGAGTCATATTCGTCGCGCGGCGGCATGAATGGAAAATATCCACTCACAAACCTTTAAACTCAATTATCTCAAAAATACTTTTTTCGGCCTGCTGTTAAAAAATAAAACAAAAAAAAAACAAAAAATTATTCGATTGAATCATCTGAAATTTTAATTGTTGTTCCTGAAATCAATGGCTATCTATCGCCCGTACCAGAGTCATATTATTATTTCAATTATTTCGTATTTTTTTATGAAAAATCTGAAAAAAAAAACGATTTTTTTTTTATAAACCGCGTCATTTTGTCGAGTTTTTTGTCTTTATTCTAGTACGGGACATAATTACAGCTATTCTGATAAAAATTTTTTTTTGGTTTTTGTGTTTCAGATAAATAAAAGAGCCAAAATAGACAACAACGTCCAGATCCAATTTTTCGGAAGGGTCAACTTCAGCGCCGTTTTTTAAATTATAAGAATAAAAAAAAACAAATTGTTTTCATATTTGTATGTAAAAGAAGTTAAAAAAAGTGTAAAAAATCTAAATATCGTTTTTCATTTTTTTTATTGTAAAAAAGATTCTTGGAAATATCCTAAATTTTCGAGCTCTACACTACCGCGGCTCCTTAACATGGATTTCGAAAACTAGTTTGTGGTTATAAACTTTCAGAAAAATATGTACTATTGTTGTTGCTGTCGCCAGTCTAATTACATAAGGCAATCGAAAGAAAAGTGCGGCAAGCAAAGTAATTTCTGTAGAACCAGAGTAGAACTTTAATAGCAGCAATACGCTTAACTACACTCACATATGTACACTAATACATACAAAGCATATCCGTGTAACCGAAAATTCGAATGCTAAATAAGTAGCAAAAGGGGCAAAAAACAACAACAATAACAAGAAACAAAATATGTTAATGCGACATTCACAATGTGGCGCTTTTCTTGTTGTTGTCAAATATGGCGCAACGCAACGCCACGAACGCCAACAAATAGACAAAAGTTGAAGTTAAATTTTCAACAGCAATTTTTCACCTTCGCACCGCACTCCTCTCGTCACACCTTTGCGTCATTATAGACACCACTACGGTGTCAACTATGTAATTTGTAAGTTGACAAAAAGGTTTATGGCGGCGCTTGCACACACACTTACGAGTATCTGTGGCAGGTTGAGAAATAAAAACTTACAAATTATTTTTAAAAAAGAAGACAACAAAAAACCATTTAATGTACAAGCATGACAAGTAAATACTATAAAATGCACGACAACAAATCTTTTTATGGCCCCAACGCTGTAATTTGTTTAACGCAATTGCTTTGCGCTTTGTACGTGTGTGCGTGTGTGTGTGTGTACGCGCAGTGTTGTTCAGCGCTTTGCCAATTGGTTTCTCTAATTTGTAGTCTGTGCCTATGTGGCGATGTGGAAAGCAATTTGTCTGGAATAGCTTGATGAATGCTTCATAAAAAAGAATGCATTTTTTAGGTAGTTTGGATATTTTTCAAGCATCTCAAAATTGTTCGCTAATATTTGTAATTTACGAAATCTCTATTTGAAGTATTTTACACGACTTGTGGCTTGTTGAAATTATCTGTGCTGTACACTTCTCAAGGGCAGGCTAATCATGGCGGGCACAAACTCAGTTCTCATGTACGGCAGCAAAGTATGGGGGATGCGCAAACCTGCAAGGCCAAGCGCAAAGCTGGACCACGAACAGCGGCACTCAAAGTTGCTTCATCCTACCGCACTGTCTCTGGCGCTGCAGTCTTTGTGATCAGCGGGAACCTCACGGTCCGAGAACGGGTAGATAAGTGGGATTACTTGAAAAAATACGTCATCACTAGCGTCACGGAACGGAGATGTCAAACCGTGCAGAGTTGACAAGGCCGATGGGACACTGAACCGAGTGGCAGATGCACGACGAAACTCATTCCAATAGGCAAATGGGTAGAAGAGAGGTACAAAGGATCTTCGAGGAAGTGAAACTAAACTTAGTTCCTCTCGAGCCACTGACACTTCCGAAAATACCCATGCCACATGAGCAAGGTAAGCGATCCCAAGCGCATATACTGCGAAACGCCGAGCGATGACGCCGAATACACGTTCTTTAGTTGCGACAGATGGTTCGTGGAAAGAGATGCTCTGAGGAAGCAGATTGACGACATCGCGCCGAGTAACATAATCAGCAAGATATATGAACGCGAGGACAGTTGGAATGCGTTAAAGAGATACACCGAAGGCGTACTACGGAGAATAAAGATAGACCTCGACCGAGAGAGAGATAAGAAGGCGAGCCTATAGCTACAAGAAGGCCGCCGTAGCCGAGTGGATTGGAGCGTGACTACCATTCGGTGTAAGCGCCAATTATGTATATAAGCGTGGAGGACCCAGACGTGGGCGAATAGAACTCATCCATTTTATGAACGTCGTTCTGGACCCTCCTGAAGTAATGCAGAAAATAGTCACAGGAAAGGAGTATCCACAGACGAGGAGGAGAAATTGTTTTAGACAACAATCAACAATTGGGAGATACAACACTCGACGCAGTAGACGACGATCGCTGTAAGTGCGCAAGCATTTTGAACCCTACCTCACCCATCAAAAACAAAAAATTATCTAGAGGGACGAGCACATATTTAAGATATTTGGAAAAATTAAAGGAATCTGATCCCAATAGTTTGTCGATTGGATAGGTTTTCCAGCAAAGTAACGATCCCAAGCACTGTTCTCGATTAGCAAAAGAGTGGAGTAGTGCCAATTTTACAAAGACTCCTGTGTGACCGCAAAGGCCGACCTAAACCAAGTGGTGAGTTAGTGAAAAATCATAAAGAGAGCAGTAATTGCTAGTAAACCCCCGTTGTGCCGAATAGAGGGTTGTGGCCAACATCAGACTATTAACTGGCTCTCAGCGATTTTGAAGGAATTTGCTGATTTGGTGATGTAACCTGGGTTGTTGATGTTAAACGGGGTTGATGTGGCAGTGGCTTGCTTACGAAAAAACTAGGATTATGTTTGTGATATACGAAAAAAATTAGAGGAGATGTTGCTTCATTGCTGTCTGAACGACGACTGATTGGACGAGTGTGTGAATACGTTTGAAATGAGCGGACAGAATTTTGCTGCCGTATTACCGATGACGTGGCAGCCGAAGCTACGCTCACGATTTTGCTTCGGATGGCCAAACCTCGTAATATATCACACTTGAAGAAAACCGATCAGTGAGGCTTCCTTATTTAGGTGCAATGGCACAAGATAACTCCAAGTCAGTGCCATGATCTGCTGACACTCTATGAGTAGACGATATGAGAAAATTAATTTATTAGTGAGCCATTGAATATAACAGATTCTTGTAGTTTCAGTGGGCATGTTTTGAGGTTAAAAGATATTTAAAAAAAGAAGGTACAATTAAACTATTTAAAATAAATATTTAAGAATTTCAATAGGTGATCTTTTGAAAATGAAAAATCTTTCTTGAAAAATTTAGAGATTTTAATAAACTCGATTAAGGCTCTAGAATAGAAACATTTTGAGCATAAAGCGATTTTGAGAGACCAGACATAGAAAAACTAAATAAACGACATAAGAGGTTAGCAAAAATACATATTTTGTTAATTAAATATCAGGTCGGTTAGATGATTACATACAAAGAGGAGGCGAATTTGCAGAAATAGCCAGAATAAGTGCACTCAGGCAATTGACACCTGGCGCATTTTGAAGGATAGTCCAAAGGCCACTCAAACAAATTTTTCCATTCTTTTTTATACAAACCTTCTAGCTAATACATTAAGTTGAATAACAGTAAACGATTTCTAAATGTATTCATATCAATAAATAGTTTTAAAAACTTCTGCGAAAAGAAACAAATATTGACTTACTTGTCAAAAGATCTCGAAAGGCAGCAATATTGGGTAGAAAATTGCAATCTGAAAGTACAAGAAAAAATGCAATCGATTTATATTAAATTTATAATAAAATGTATGCACGCAAATATTAGCAAAACCAACAACATGGAGAATAAATTTATTTTTAAATGTCCACAACATTGAGAAAAGAAAAATTGCTTACTTTCTAATGCAAATAATGGAGAAGTTGGCAACTACCTGAATTTCGATTAAAAAGCCTTTCATTTGGGAAGCTTAAGGATTTAGTATTTATTTCTTATCTTATTTTATTAAATTTTATATAAATAAGCGAGAGTGGATTTCTAATATTTTTGAATTATTGCTGCCAAGTAAATAAATATATAGGTACATTAGGGTGGGTCAATATGTATGGAATGAGATTTCTTGACATCGCCCTTAGCAGATTCGGATACTACATAAAATTCTAAGAAAAAAAGTTCAGTACATCACAGCCCTAAAGTGAATTTCCAGCTCCCCAAATTGTGAAAGAAGTGAATTAGTACGAAAATTAAAAGGGGGCTTTGCAATGAAGATAGAAAAAATACGCCTCATGTTGAAAGTAAACAGGATCTAAAACCAAAATAATCGCAAATAAGTTGTTGATTGTAAACAACGAAAAAATTAATGGTTTGAAAAAAAGCAGTCAAAAATAAATTTTTGTAATAGTGTGACATTTTATTGCTTTTGGGGTTTCCCAAGTTTAGTTTGATTTACATAAAAAAAGGCCTCTTTCCTATTAAAATATTAAAAATTTTTATATAATTTGCTTTGGCGGTCGCTGTAGCCGAATTGGGTGGTGCAAGACTACTATTCGAGAGTGCCCAGGCTCGAAACCTCGGGCATGGAAATAAATTCTGCCCCGAAAAATCTCCTCAAGCTCCTTGCCTGCCATTCAGAGGCGGCATAAAATTATAGGTCTCTCCATTTATGGAAAAACATCATAAGGTATACCACAAATATGAGGAGGAGCTCAGCCAAACCTACAAAAAAGCTCCAGTTATTATTATTGTAGCGCCATTATTATTTGTATTAAGTAAAGATAGCTTCTCTTCATATTTGGGTCGCTCGAAAATGACTTTAGAGCTAAGCTCTAGTGTATACCATACACAGATGGCTGAAAGCTCGAGAGCAGACTAGGTGGAGGCGTACATTCTGAACATCTGGGGATCTTCTCCAGGTTTCGGCTCCCCGACTACTGCAGTGCCTTTCAGGTTGAACACTGGTATAGTTTGATGCGATACCTGTGGATGATATCTATATTTTCACTGATAGCCAGGTGGCGGTAAAATACCTCACAAAGCAGGCAACAACACCTAAAGTAGATATGGAATGCCCCACATCTTTTGTCTGATGAGTACATAGGTAATGATATTGGCATGCCCTTCAAAACTTGTAACCTACTTATCTTTGAAGAAATCATAATAGCAGCGAATGAAAGATGGCGTAATGAAGCCACCTGCAAAATCGCCCGTCAACTGTGGCCGACTCTAAATGCTAAATGCACAGAATCTCTGGTAAGCCAAAATAAACACAGTCTTAGCACATCAGCCATAACGAGGCACTGCCTAAAAGGTAGACACGCCCAAAGGATGGGTGTGCAAACACGTGACTTCTGTAGAAGTTGTCTTGTTGAGGAAGTGGAAGAGACAATCTCGCTCCTAATGTGCCACTGTCTCGCTCTATCCAGACACAGGTTCACTATTCAGGGTAAACAATTTTTTAATGAGTTGGAAGATCTCAGCTCTACAGAAATCAGAGATATTCTAAAATTTTTGAAAAGCACACACTGGTTTTAGAAGAGATAGGCACAACCTCACCACGCGGCATCACAATGGGCTATGAGACTGACCCGCAGGACAACCGCTTCAACCTAACCTAACCTAATATGGGTTCCTGGCCATTGCGGCATTGAGGGTAACTGCAAAGCAGATGAACTAGAAAGACTTCACATCAGGTTGACTGATGAGTACACAAGTAAAGATATTGGCATGCTAAGCGTACATAATCTCTGTTAAGCCAAAAAAATATGTACAGTCTCAGCACACTGACCTCAGTTATAATGGGGCACTACTTAATAGGTAGGCACGCCCAGAGGATGGGTGTGCAAAGACAAGACTACCACAGAGGGCGGAGCGAACTTCTGTGCCATTGTCCTCCTCTATTCAGACGTTTGTTTACTATTCTAGGTAGACAATTTTTTAATGAATTAAGAAATCTTTGAAAAGCACACACTCGTTTTAGGAGAAATAACGAAGGACAAGTTCCCCACGTAGCAGCACAATGGGATATGAGGCTGAGTGCGTCCCATAGAATAACCTCTTCAGCCTAACCTAAGCTATGCTCTAGTAGACTTTTCTTCTTATATCTTAAAGTAGAATCCGAATGCTGTCGAAAAAATATTGACCCGCCCTAATATACATGTATGTATATAAATTTTGGTAAACAAATGAAAATATTCCAGCCATGTCAGCAATATATGTATGTGGTTATGCAAAATTAATATCTCTAAATATCTACATATTTGCGCATTACAAATGAAAATTTATTTACCGTAAAATTTTTACTGCTTTCTGGCAGCAGTCGGCCACATAAAATTTTAAAATATTTCACAGTAATAAAAAATGCTCTTATTCAATTCGCAAAGCAAAAATATTAATGAAAATCTAGAAATAAATATTTGTATTGACTTGTAAAAGCAATATGCATATTCATATACCTATGTACACTAGCGCTCACATAATTAAGTCAATTTATACTTTTGCAATATATTTTGAATAATTCTTTTAATGCTTAATCTTTTTCGTTTATATTTTTTATAAAAGTGTAGCCCTTTGCATAATAAAAGTTATATAAACTTAAATTAAAAATATAAATATTTATAAAACTGAAATTTAAAAAATTAAAACAAAGACACACAAATTTTCAACGTTTTAATTAGAATTTTCAGAAAATTTGTGAATGTAAGATTTCATAGCCCATTAAATTTTAATTTAATAAAGTAAAAGCTTAAGTCGCTCAAAAATTGCGTTGAGTTTTGACAGTTTTTAAATGCGACGTTGACAATTTTCTTCTTTCTGAGAGAAAATTCCCAATTTCGAAAAAAAATTGCAAGAAATCAATGTTTTTTTTTTGCGACATTAAACATACACTTAATTATGGGGTGAGGGGTAGTCAGAATTTTCAAAAAATTATATTTTTTTGCATTTTCTTAAAGTATAATATCTTAGAAATATTGTGTGGAAATTTAAAGTGAATCCGGCATATGCTTTTCGAGTTATTCAACAATTTACAAAGGGCGCTCCGGAGCTCGATAGCAAAACTATGTTTTTTGAACTGATGACACTGTAACTTAAAACCCACTTGGTATATTTCAATAAAATTCTTACTGCTTTTGAAAATTTTTTTTTTAAATTTCGTTTTTTTTTTAACACTTCACGAAAATCTGAAAAATATTTCCTGAGGCCGCCATTTTGTTAATTTCTATCAGGCACAAGATTATCTATTAGTAAAACTAATTTCTTTTATCCGATTGATTTTAGATGAATCTCCAAGGACTTGTGATGATCACCGCAAGGGATTGCTATATAGGCTACAAAGAAGTGTACGTTTATGCATCACGGGTGCCATGAGTACAATCTTTGGTGATGCGCTAAATGCTATGCTTGATTTGCTCCCCCTGGATCTTAAGATACAACAGGAAGCAATAAAAGCAATGTGTGGACACCATAAATATGGTTTCTGGCACGAAGATGGAACTTCTGGACACAGAGAAATCTTTTAGTCGCTATCTGAGCAGTATCCACTGTTTTTGACACCTAAAGACGACCTGATACTCACAGTTTTATTTGGAAGGAAATTTGATGTCAGGTTTCCATTGCGTAAACAATGGAGCAATCCAGAATGCATGCAGGGAGGTTTGACGGATATTCTCTTTACCGATGGATCCAAGAATGAAATAGGGTCTGGAGCCGGACGGTACTTAAACGATAGTAATAAGTATCGCTATGCTATGGGGGGAATGGCAATTGTTTTCCAAACAGAAGTTTTTGCCATCCTGAAAGTAGCCGAATGGATAATCGAGATGAGATGGAGCGGGAAACAGATTGGAGTTTTCAGTGACAGTCAGGCTGCACTGAAGGCCCTGGAAAACGCGAAGCAAACCTCAAAGATTGTTCAAGAATGTAAGAAGAAGCTTAATTCTGTCGCAAGACAAAACAGGTTTGTACTTATATGGGTTCCAGGACACTTTGGTGTTCAAGGAAACGAAATTGCCGATGAATTGACCAACCGTGGATCAGCGGTGCCCCCACAGGGGCCAGAGCCAATAATCGGAATCAGTTCCACAGGAATCATGAATTGGATCAGCGATTATCTAGGCAACCTACATAAAAAACGATGGTCCGGTCTAGAACGCTGCAGAACTGCAAAGTGTTTTGTGACAAGTCCGAACATAAAACTGTCAAACTTTCTACTAAAACTTACAAGGAAAGACATTCGGTTGATGGGCGGCGTCATTACAGGACACAACCCATGGGGTCAGCATATGACCACCATTGGAATCATTGAGGACCCAATGTGCCTGTCATGCTTGGAGGAGGCGGATAGCACTGAGCACTTTCTCTGTGGGAGTCCTGCCATTGCTAGAGCACGGCTACGAGTTTTTGGTTCCGATGCCATGAGAATATAGTAATAAGTAATATTCGTTCTCTAAAACTGGAGGATATTTATAGATTTACCAAAGAATCTAGAAAATTCTCATAGGACTAACTATCTCTATCTCTGTCTCTGTCTCTATTCTTTACTATCTCTTTCTCTGACACTTTTCTCCCTCCCTCCTTGACTATTCACCCGCTTTCAAGAGGTTTAAGTACAATGGAACCAAATATCCTGGTGCTCCTTGGCTCGACCTTTTCAATTTTCAATTTCAAGGGATTTCTGTAGAAATGGGCTCGGTACAAACAGCGATAACTTTTACAATTTTAAATTTTTTGTTTTTTTTAGATTTTGCTTAACTTAAGTCGAAACGTGATATATTAATGCTATGTTTTTATTTTTGTAAAATAAAGGAATTGACTAGCAAAAACAAATGATTGAAAATCATCATTTTATCGGTTCTCTGACGACCCCTAACCCTTTATACTAAAACTATATGGGATATAAAACTGCATACTAAGAACTAATTTAAAATATCTGATTAAATAGTTTGATGTAAATTTACTAACTTTGTTAAATTTTTGTGAATTTTGTGCAAAGTTTCGAACTTTGATTTATAAGATTTTTGATACACAACGAGCTATATATGTATATATTTTTTTAATTTAAAATATTACGAAAATTGTTAAAACGTGGTGACTTGATTATGTGAGCCCAAATGTATGGGCCTAAGTTTATGCTTACCTATGCATCATACATACAAGCGAGTTAAGAAAATGCGCGTGCATTTAGTCGATCTTCAAACGGCCGTCTGAAGAAAAGTTCAAAAAGTTGCACATGTGTATGTCCATGTATGTGTGGTATGTTTGCACGTTTATATGTGTTGCACTAATGAAATTTCTATTCTATGTCTCGCAGCTGTGTATTCAATGCTATCAACGATGTAGCTTCCATGTAAGTTCATATTTCAAATACTTGAATTAGACATTCAGTTATGCTCATTGCACAATTCTAACAATTTAATTACGAAATGACAGCAAACGCTGTGATCGATTGATTAAAAGACTAAATGTAATTGACATACCTATACTGTTGTCAACTTCGTAGCTCGTACTCATATATAAATTCATGCATACATGCATAGTAAATGCACTCATATGCACACATTTGTATTTGTAGATGTACTTTGGTGGCATTTAATTTCCATTTCAGTTGCCATGAATATAATTACATACTTGCATACGTACCGATGTATGTATGCGGGTAATCATTTATGCCGCAACTTGGAGATTCAAAATTTGCTACCTAGTTTGAATAGCTAACTTCAAGTTAACGGGTTTTGCATATTATAATGCAAGTTATATGTTTTCATGTCAAAATTAGAAATTTTAAATTTTCACCCAAAGCAACTTCAGGTGGCATTGCTGTCAAAATATTTCTAAAAATCATATTTACTGTCCTGCTCAACTTTAATTCACAACAAACTTACATACAGTGAAACCGATAGGAATTATCTCATTTATCTTAAAGGTGTTTGAAAGATTGATTGATTATCATATCTCATAGCATATCGAACCCAAATTATCTCCAGTGCAACACGCTTACCTGAAAGGGAAATCCCCGGAATGAGCCTTACACGAGATTGTAGGTACTGTGGAAAAATGTCTGAAGGACAAACAATTCAGTTTGGCGGCCTTCATATATATAGAGGGTGCTTTTAATAACATTAGGATGGAGTCAATTGTCACTGCATTAGATAGACTAGAGGTGGAAAAACCTATCTGTCTCTAGATCTCGTCCCTGCCTGGCTGCTGAGAAGTTAGTGCGGTGGAAAGAGGGCTAAAGTGACTAGATTCGTGCACAGGGGGATGACGTAGGGTGGTGCCCTTTCGCCCCTACTTTGGCTAGTTGCTATTGATGAAGTTCGGAAAAGAGTAAATAAGGGTGGGGTTTGAGTTAATAGCATACTCCGACGGCTTGGCCCTAATGGAAGCAGTCCCGGGGTGGAGGGAAAAAAATCCAAGAG
>JAYXIM010055112.1:0-29219 GCA_037575425.1 Anastrepha fraterculus
ACCTACAGTTTCAAGCCGATTCCGAATAGCAGATATTTTTTTGAGGAGCTTTTTCATGGCAGAAATACACCCGAAGGTTTGCCATTACGTGCCGAGGGGCGACCGCTATTAGAAAATTGTTTTTCTTAATTTTGGTGTTTTCACCGAGATTCGAACCAACGTTCTCTCTGTGAATTCCGAATGGTAGTCGCGCACCAACCCATTCAGCTACGGCGGCCGATTAATTATTATAACTAAGTTAATATTATCATGAAAATAAATCAGATAAAAAACGTTGTGAACTCTATTATGTCAAAAACACTACCAAAACGGCATTTTAGTGCTGCTTGGGGAGTGCCAGTCAACCATTTGCTTATTACGAGTACAACACCTAATGCCATGGCGTCAGTCATGAGCTACATCGTGTCGAAACTACCATTTAAAATTGAAAAAGGAAATATAAAAGAAATATTTTAAATTCATACTTTTCCGTCATCTAATAACCCATTTTTATCTAGAACTTAATGTCTGTTAAAAGCTCTGTTAAGTGCCACAGACGTCAAACACTTCCATTGCAGTAGAGTAAGTCGCGAATTACTCACAAAAACATCTGGAAGGGAGACACTGGAGATTTTTGATATTTCATTCGCGGTCACACGAGCAAAATTTTTTCCGGCAACATTCCTTGCCTTTGGCATTTACTCCTTTAGGATCCTCTGGTTCGGATATATTCTACAAAACATGTCCCAAAAGTTTTTTAAATTATACCTACTTTACTAGCAAATATCATTCTGCTCTTCCCAAGCAGCGTTTTATTGTTTGTCGTCGTAGATTTCTTGCATTTGACTGGGGCCAACATTTAACTTTCTCGCACAAAAGAAAAACACGAATGAAGCAACTGCCAACATTTTTTTTGTGTTTGTTTGTGGTTTGCAGCCATCTTTAAGATTCAAAATACAAATAAGAAGCACAAAGCGTATCCACAGTACGGGAGACAAAATCCCCTCTCTCTTCTCCGTCCGTCCTTCTTCCACGAACAAAATGTTTCAGTTCCAAATGTTCCCTGTGTAAATCGGCACTAATTAACAGCTAATTTTTGTTTACTTGCTTTATTATGAAAATTCTTCCATACATTGCATGAGAAGCTACGCCTCGCCTGAAAGTAAAAGGTTTTTTCCAATAACAGGTGTTATTTTGAATAGCCCGCTATTTCGGTAGATGCCACTTTTGAAGCTGCCATTTTTGGATATTTGACATGTATAAACTACACCATTAACTAAAATGGAACGCTACACACTTAAACAACGCACTGAAATTATTAAAATTCACTGAAAAAATGGGGAAAATTTGGCAGAGACGGTTCGTAAAATCGTGAATCACCGCAATACGGAAATTGGTGAACATATTCGAGCTGTTGGGATAAGTTAGGGATGTGAAGAAAAACCCGTGAACGTCGCTCCAGAACAGCCGAAAATATTGCTGTTGTAGCCGAAAGTGTTGAAGACGTCGTTCTTTGGAATTAGGCATTCCACAAACGTCATTACACCGTATTTTGCATAAAGATTTGGGTCTTAAGGCTTATAAAGTCCAGTTAACACAAGAACTCAAGTCGGGCGATCGTCAACAACGTCGTGTCTTTGCTGATTGGGTCGTTGAAATGCATGAAAATGATCTGGAATTCCATCGAAAAGTCATCTTGAGTGATGAGGGCCATTTCCACCTCGGTGGCTTCGTCAACAAGCAAAACTGTTGGATCTGGGGCTCCTCAACGTGTGACTGTTTGGTGTGGTTTATGGTCCGGCGGAGTCGTGGGTCCTTCCTTTTTCGAACGTGAGGATGGTATTGATCTAGACAACGTTTATTTTTAACAAGACGGCCCTATGTGCCACACAAGCAACGAAACCATTGATCTTTTATCAAAATAACACCTCTTATTGGAAAACCCTTTAGTTGGTTGATTATGTAGACGTATCCATTTGTAGCAGGACTGTTAGTGTTGGCATAACATTCCGCTGTTAGGCCAACACAATTGAGTAAACTCTTTCTTCAATGTCTGAAACTAGTATTTTTAGGGACGCTACACACAATGGTGCCTATGACGGTTCATTCTTGGTTAATTATCGGTCGGGTAAACTGTTATTATCTGCACAGTCTACGGTTGGACTTCACTTCACGATGCAGCCTTGTAATGTGGTAACAAATGCCGTAACATGGCGTTCCAAATTAAATTTTAATCACACAAAAGTTTCTTTGATACTGAAAGTGAAAAATTATTTTTTTTGTTTTCACTAAATTATTCATAGTTCTCATGTGTCAAGTATATAAGTACTCGTAGATGTATCTCGCTGTACAGACAAATATACCAAATTATCTGTCTTTCCTTGTTCAATAATTTAATTACAGCTTTTGTATTTCTAAAACACTTATTTTCTTCTATAATATTATATTTCTCAATTTTTAGTTTTTGTGACTTCATTTGCATATTCAATATTAAAATTTTTCCTCAATCCCTTTGCGCTTATCGCCTTGAAATTCGAAAATAAATAAATTAAACAACTACAAATTATCTCCCATTAGCCGCTTAATTTCTGTCAACGAACTGATAAATAGATTTTGTGCGACTTAATTTATTCAAATTCACATAGGCACACATATGCGTCATTAGTTTCTCTCGCGCTCGCATTAGTAAATTCAATTTATTTACATACTCACGAATAAAATAGACTTCGGACTTATTTAGTTTACGGATTTTACAGATTTGTTATGGTTTTTGATGAGTTTAATTTATTGATGTGAATTTGTTGGTTTATTTCATTCACACTTAATTTGTCATAGGACTAAAGCAGCCGGATATTGTTTTTGTCCTCGGCTGTTGTTCTTGTAATAGCATACAAAATTACTACAGAATGATCTTATTCAGATATACATATTATATGTAAATCTGGGGCACCCCGGTAACCTGTATGCGGCTGCTTTTTCTGAATATTTAAATCGTTTTCTTAGAATTCTTCGTAAGAAAAATGTTCATCGGGCCAGAACAAGGTGACTCAACTGGCGTTTGAAATATGAACTAGTGATTTATTTAACCGTAATAGCTAAAATAACATCCGTGATGTACCAGAAATACAGTTTGTGGTTAGAGACCGAAATACAGGGTGCTCCATTTGGAGTTGAAAAATTTAACTCCCAATATTTTTGATCGGGGCAGTTAAAATAACATCCGTGATGTGTCAGAAATTTAGTTTGTGGTTAAAGACCGAAATACAGGGTGCTCCATTTCTCGTTTGAAAATTTAACTGCCAATATTTTTGACCAGGGCAGTTAAAATAACATCCGTGATGTGTCAGAAATTTAGTTTGTGATTAAAAACACCAAATACAGGGTGGTCAATCTGGCGTTTGTAATATGAACTATGTTTTTCTAACTCCTACAGCCAATGAATGATCGCCTATTTGATTTTGATAAGCAAAATAACAACCGAGTTACGCTAGACATTTAGTTTGTGATTATAGACATAAATTCAGGGTGTTCCATTTGGTGCTTATAACACATAGTTCATATATTTGCTACCACAGCTAAAATAACATCCGTGATGTATCAGATATTTATTTTGTGGTTACAGGCAGAAATACAGGCTGCTCCATCTGGCGTTTGGAATTTCAATACTATTTGACTTTGATAGGCAAAATAACAACCGTATTAGGCCAAAAATTTAGTTTGTGACTCGAAGTAGAAATACAGGGTGATCCATCTGGTAGAATAGGAACCCACCCCTTGGAATTGTTTTGCATTGAAAGAGAATATACACGTATTATTTTGCTTTCGGCTGATATTTAAAGCCACCAAATGACTTACTTCTTAGATCCTCTTGTGGGACAAAGTATGTAAGAAGTAAGCTTGCCTAAAATTGAGCAATGAAGAAATCCAGACATTCTCTTGTTGAACTCGGTAAAAACTTTCTATAGCGACTGGTACTGGAGCTGGATAGGGTATGAGCAGAAACTTCCGATGCCTTGCTGCTTTAGATATGTATAATGATAACGGTAGTTTAATCAGAAGTTATTGCAATACTTAAAGTAGCAGACTCGCGAAAACATCACACATAGAGTTGAACTGACAGCCAAGTTTTTTTTTAAAACCTTAAAAACTGCTCGCACCTCTTCAAAAACAGTGCAGGAGTGCAAATTGAGGCTGAACTTCGTTCCAAGGCAGAATGAGCTTGAGTTTATGTAGGTACCGAAACACTGTGGTATTGAAGGCAATGAGCTACAAAGCTAATGGAACTAGAGGCTTTTATTAATAGAGCCATCGGCTGACACTTCCAGAAAAACACCAAAGATCTGCAGGGTGGTACCAAAATTTCCTTTCAGGTAGAGTAAGAGTGAGCTACGTGCCGTTATAGGACTGATTACACAACACAACTCAAGGGAACGATATCTGGTCAGCAAAGGCATCACTGATGATCCACTGCGCATATCTTGTTCAGAGGATGCGTTAGAACAGAACAATTCCTCTGCAGCTATCCGACTTAGCAGGTCAATTTTCCGGTCGGATATGGAATGGAGGGGTTGAATTCTCTGTCCCTACCTCATTCCTACCTCATCTGTCTTTTATTATCCTTTAAATCCTCTTTTAGGCCTCAAGAGCTCGTGGAATTGTTAATATGGCCTTAATGCTCGGAAAATTTTGCTCATCCACAGTTCTATTTTATTGCAATAGTGTTGCGATAGTCAAAGTTACCAGAAAAAGTTATATGCACGCGAAACTCTAGGTTTTATAAACTAATGCGGCACACGCAGTTTTTCGTTTTTCCATAAATTAAATGTTTTAAAAGACTGAATTTTCCAAGTATTAAATTTTCTATAAATTTATTTTAATATTCACTAAATAGTTTTAAATACGTCTACTTACTCTATAATATCAATGTGGTTATTAGATGAAAGAGGATATATCCAGTTATTGAAAAAAGAATTTGCTTTGAGTAATTAAAGTAATTGATATTTCCCTTTATAAAATGAAGTATACGAAATGGTTATTATAAAAATCTATACGAGGTAGATGCCTATGAAACGAGACTTTCAGCTATTAGGCCATAGATGTCGTAAGGAGTATTTTTAAACGTTTCCCAAATGTTTTTTTTTGTCTGTCATCTGTCAATAATATTCAGTTCATTGTTTGTTACGTTTCATACAACAATGCATTTTTGTCGCTCCTAAAAATGTCGAATTTCGGACATCGTTGATTTTCTGTTCTCAATTGAAGAAAAACGGTTCTCAAGCTCATCAGTGCTTCAGGTGGTTTGAAAAATTCCAAAGTGGTGATTTTAGCCTGGAGGTCGACGACCGTGGCCGGCCACCGAAAAAGTTTGAGGACGCCGAATTGCAAGCATTGTTATATGAATGTGATGGTCAAACGCAAGATGGCAGAGCAGTTGGGAGTGACCCAAAAAACCATTTCCAAACGTTTGAAAGACATGGGCATGATTTTAAAGGTCGGAAGATGGGTGCCGTATGAACTGACTGAAAGGCAGCAAGAGAACCGAAAAACAACTTGTGAAATGCTGCTCTCCCGGCTTACTCACCAGACATTTGTTGGCATCGATGGGCCACGTACTTTTCCGAGGAGGGCAATTCTTACGAAGAAGCCAAAAAATGGCTCGATGATTGGTTTGCGACCAAAGACGGCTAATTTGGCGCGGCATCCACAAATGCCTGAGAGATGAGAAAAATTTGTCGCTAACGACTTTTTGTTAATAAGCGTTTGAAATTGAAAAAAGTCTCATTTCATAGGTATCTACCTAGCGTTTACAAGTAAATACCATTAAAATGTTTGTTTACCTTTCGTTTGATATTCATATTGAAACTTGAAAGGTTTGCATAAAAAAAAAAAAAAAAATGTATTAAATCATCAAAATAGTGATGGATGCAAAAATCAAAAAAAAAAAAATTGGGATGTAAATTAATGAAATGTGGATAAATACCTCTCCAATGATACCGTAGAAGTATAAATCGGTCACAATTTGGTTGAGTTATTTAAGTTTTCCCTAAACCTATCTTCCAAAAAAAGTCAAAAATAGCTTCAAAATTGTTATTATATTTGATTTCGTTGATACAATTTTAAAATATTTTGTTGTAGACCTTTTAAGCTAAACCCTTTTATGTATTATCTGAGGTTATTTTTTAAAAAAGTATTTTTGAAAACTAATGTTGTTCATAAAAAACTCAATCTATGGAGGTACTTTTAATCGGTTCAGCTCAAAAAAATTTTAATTTCCTATCTTAAACTATTTATTTAAAATTTAATTCTGTGGGAGCTTTAAGTCATTTAAAAATTTTTATTTATGAAAAAAAAAATGAAAAACTGAGTATGCAGCAATGATGATTGACATCAGTCGTGAAACATGAAGTTTTTTTTGGATAAGGAAACAAGTTGATTTTTGTTGCACGGTGTTTTAAATGGGGGAAAGTGGCTTTTGTGAAAATTTGGTTTTATATAAAAACTGATACTTTTTATACTAACCATATGTATTACGTGAGATGAGTGATAAAGCTATGAAATTATACCAATTTAAAAAAAAAAAAAAAAAAATTTATAAAAAAATTACTTACTTTGCTTTATGTGACTGCAAAGTAAGTTCAAAAATAGCCTTATTTCTTAGTTTTTACTTACATTTTTAATGAACGAGATTCAATTTAAGGACTGTGTTCTTGCTTATATATATCTAATCAGCGTCCCTCCTATTAAAGGCAGATAATTTGACAATGACACTTGAATCATTTCCTCCATGAGCTCAGTTGGTGTAGTTGCAAGTCAGTGGGTTGAGTAGCAGGAGTTTGATATGAAACTAAGTTGCGAGTGGCTTGAGGCTCGCTCACTTTGCCTTGGCTGTCATTTAAGAGTTCAATGCAAATATTTACAAATGGTACTCTATCACTTCCTAGTGAAATTGTTTCCCTATGATAAATCTTGTTATTTCCAAATAACTGCAAAATACTGGCACTTAATTGAAAATATTTGCAAAAAAAAGCAAAAGAATAAACAAAACAATTGAGAAATTTCATTGAAAGCGCAATTGCTGATTTGAGTATTTCCTGAAATGCTCGTCGTTACGCTGAAAAAGTTCTAGGTAATTTTCTTGACCCTACTAAACTGATTCACTTTCTTTGCTAACTGAATCATCTGCCAGCAAGTGTAGCCATCAGAAAGCCTAACAAGATGATACAAGCAATTAAAACGTGATAAAATTAATATTTACTTGATGATTATGCATTTGATAATATGCACACACACACACCCACTCTCACACACTGTTACGTACGCATGTAAATACTCATTTGTGACTGAATGAGTGTCCGCAATTTGTCAAAAACCAATTAGATGTGGCGTCATAAGACTTGACTCTTGCCGCTTTTGAAAGCAAACTTTAATGACCATATAACACACAAAAATTAATGGTCGGGTGAAGATAGATAGCTTGAACTCTGGAGCAAAGCAGAAATGAGGAAGAAGCAGCAGCAAGAAGAAATATCACCGATGTATGCTAGGCCATATCGAGGCAATGGAATGGCAACTCGAATTCCATAAGAGGTCAACTGCGTTGCGTGAACTAGCAAATGGCATCAAAACTATACTCGTATGGAATGCTTGCATGTATGTGCTTGAGAATGTGAATGTGTGTGTGCTCGTAAGTATGAAATTTTGTACTCTTAGCTTAGTGAGCGGTGGCACAGTGCTTGTTTGTGTGGTGTGAAGTCACATTTGTTTTGTCACAATTTTTTTATTTTTTATTTTTTTCTTCTTTTTTTCATTTTTTTATACTTTGGTCATATGCTTCACATATTCCCCATTCATTCATCAGCCATAACAAATCGTCGGGAGCAGCGCTGTGTTCAAATTTTGTTTAGTTTAGAAAATCGACTGTTGACCAGAGCAAATAAATTCCAAAGCAATTACAAATGCAATTAGAGCAATGAAAAACAGAAATTGAATAAATAAATAATATAAAAGAACAACAACAAAAAATACAAATTCAAACATAGCAACAAATAATATGCACGCGCTGGACACATAGCAGTAAATGTCAAATTGGTGCAACGCAATAAATGGAGTTGGACAAGCGAACAGCGTGAGGCAAATTAAATGGAGTAAATGAAAATAATGGACTGACGCACGAAAGAATGCTGTAGGCCATTGATGAGGAGTTTGCTGAAAGGGAATGCTCGCTGTTAAAAAAAAAATCAAATGGAAATACATTTTGGGCAATTTTCTAAAATTTATGATGGAAGTGGTTGAAGTGTAGAAATCTATGCAGCAATAAATTAAACGGTGCATGTATGAGAGCATTAGAGATTTGATTTATTTATGACTAAAGGCAGCAATTGAAGTATACGTGAGCAGAAGGGCTGTGAAAATTGAGCGACAATAAGTCTGCTGCGCTACTCAGCTCTTCCCTAAGACAAAGCTTTGACCAGACATTTTTGAGTCGAACTGCATAACTCAATTAGTATCCACCTTCCAATGGCATATACTCATACTAAAAGTATACTGGAGACAACGATAAGAAACACATAAGAGTGCTTGAAACAGAAAAAACTCAAGATGAGAAATAGGTACGGTGAAACTTGCATTAGCCCACAACGAATTGCAGCACTTCTTCAATCGTGCACCAGAAAATACATTTGAAAATATTAATATTTAGTGAAGTTTTGAAAACCTCGCGAAACTTTTTGCCATTCGGTAGTACTTGGGTTTAAGACCTCGGCTGTGAAGCACCAAATTATAGAAAACGATTTTTTTTTAATAGAGGTCACTTCTCGGTACGCGATGACAAGTTTGCGAGCGTAGTTCAGCCTTACAAAAACTCCTTATAAAAAACCATTTCCCGTTCGGAGGCGGCACACAACTGCAGGCCCCTCTAATTGTGGAAAAATTTCAAGGAAGAGCAGCTGGGCCAAAAAACCATTTCTCACTACACACAAATAGGTTACCTATCCTAAGGTATTCCATGCAGTCTTTCAACTGAGCAAAATAAAAAAAAATGGTGGATACTTAAAATTCAATTTTTCAATAATTAGGCGGAATAAAACTATCTTTTTTTTTGGAAAAGAATCTGGCAAAGCTGCAACTTTGGTAGGCTAAAAAGCTGCCGTTCCCACTTGTGGGCCCCTTCTGGTCAACAAAATAGTCCCAGATCGACTGGTATCAACCCCGTGTTTAATGAGATGATACTCAATAAAATTCAACTCTCCAAGAGTGCCCGACATAAAACTTTAAGCGATCATCAGGGAATGAACTCTGGTGTTCCTTTATCACAGGGTCTCGAAGTGTAACTAATTTCAGACCACGGGCACGCAGATGCAGATGCACGGGCATCAGCTATCTGTTAGTTGGATAACTGTCAGTCCAGAGTATTATTTACAAGCGCGCGGAAGGATTTTGCCGAGAGTAAGCCCGAAAAAAGAAAATCAGTAATGGATTTCAAACGTAATAATGTGATCGCATTATATCACCCAGCGATTGTTCGTCCGTTCGAGCACCTTAAAGTAAATAAAGTTTCAGTCCATCGCACCAATACTCGTCACAATGATACTGGTAGCATCGCGAAACGTCATGGAGGGGGTCATCAAAAGACTGCAATGTCACGTGAAATAGTTCAAAAAGTAAAGAAGCGACTCGAGCGAAATCCCGACGAAGTGCCAATCAAATGGCGAAAGAACTGAAAATATCTGACCGTAGCATCCGGCACATAGTGAAAAATAATCTCAAAGTCAAGACTAGAAGATTTTAAGGCGCATGATCTCACACCAAAGCAGCAACAAGTCAGACTTGAGAGAGAAAGCGGTCAATTTCCGAACATTGTGTTTTCTGACGAGAAAATTTTTCACATTTAACAATTCGTAATTTCCCAATACGATAGGGTTTATTTGACCAACAGTTCATACGAGAATTTAAGTCAACTATTGGCCACCAGGAGGCAACACCCGCCTCAGGTAATCGTTTGGGTCGCTTTAACCCTAGATGGGCACTCTCCAATCGTTTTCATCGAGCCTGGCGTCAAGGTAAATGAGAGGTAAAAGTATTCTGGAGGTTACATTGAAGCCATGGGCATATAAACATTTTGATGGCGGACCATTGACGTATCAACAGGACTCGGCATCGTCCCAGAAAGCTCGAGTAAATCAAGAATGGCTAAAAATCAACGTTCCGAACTTCATAACGCCAACATAATGGCTCTCAAATTCAGTGAACGCGAATCCGATGGATTATTCTCTTTAGGCCATTTGAAGAGCAAGGTTCGAATTAAAAGATTCACCAGTCTCGAGGCGCTGAAAAAAGCCATTGTCGGCGATTGGGCCAAAATACCTGCAAGTCTCATTCTGGTAGCTTGCGATTCGTTTCTGGACCGTGTCAAGGCCATAGTATAGGCAAAAGGTGGTCGTATCGAGCAAAAGTAAATTGATTCTTAATTTTGTATTATTTTCACACATTTTTTACTTTTAATTAGATAAAAGTAATTTTCCAAACTAAATTTACGGCATTTTTAATTGGTTACACTTTGAGTGCCGGACCCTGTAATGTCGATGAAAGTCAAAAATTCTTGATTATTTCATTGCTGCTTCACTGAAAGGTCAAGCAGACTGGCTAGAAACTGGAGTTGGAAGATCTCAGTACTGTTTCAATTAGAGATCTGCGAGAAATTTTCAAAAGTTCACACTACTTTTAGGACTACAATGGGCTATGAGCCTGCTTGTCTTCCACAGTGAACAATCGCTGCAACGTAACCTCACCTAACCTAAGAGGATTCGGAGATAATTAAATATGCTTAGATGATTAGAGAAGTTTACAAATGCTCGCGGAAAGATGCTTTTACGGGTCTAATTGTCCCATGACTACAAAGTTAATTGAACTCGAGCCATTGCTGAAACTCAACCGGAATGATGCAGCAAAGTCATTGAAAATTGCGCCTCTCAAATCTGCGTCAAAGTGCAAAGTTCCAGCAGATTATAAATCTATGCTATATTTCATATTTAATGACACATATTGGCGTCCACCATAGCCGAATTGGTTGGTGAGTGACTACCATTCGGAGGTGCGTATGTACAAGTCTACGTCCAGGGATCACCAATATGATAGGACAAGTTTTTCTAGCAACGGTCGTTCAACAGCAGACAATGGCAAACCTCCGAGCATATTTCTGCAGGAAAAAGCGCCTCATAAAACCCATGTGCCGTTTGGAGGCGGCACAAAACTGTAGGTCCCTCCACTTATTTCCCTCCCTTTATTTATTAAACGCTTTTGAGCTGCTTAGCACGACTTACGTCAGCGCTTGTAACACCTTTACTTTCAAATTGTTCACAAATCCATAAAAAATATAAATTTTTTTTCAAAAGCTTTACAAAATGGCATTTTCATGTAAATTTTCTATTTTTAAAGCATTTATATATTTTTCATTATTTTTTTGAATTCGGTTCTTCAATTACAATTAAACCTACAATGAACACAAAAAATTTCTACAAGTAACAAGAAAATAACAACATTTTTTTCGAAACAAAATTCTTACTCAACAAAATTCTAATTAAAAAAACAACTTAAATACAGAAATTAAAAAAGGAAAACCAAAACCGCAATACGAATGCGAATCTAATTTTTAATTGGAAAATGTTGTCTAAAAACATCAAACAATATGGCAAACGACTTAATCAAATTCCCGTAAATTTCAATTACAATTCAAAAACAAGTACAATAAAAACTAAATTACAAAATTGCCGGCAAGGTTTGTGTGTCAGGTTTGCTGTTTGTGTTTTTGCTTTTGTTTTTTGCTTCAACTAGCAGCTGTATAAGGTCGCATGTATTTATCTATTGTCTGTGCCTTTACATTTACACACACACATGCATATAAACATACTTGTATGTATATAGTATAAAAAAGTATTTGTGAATATGTCTGCACCCATTTAGGGAAGCGCGTCAGCTAATTGACAAGCCGGAACGAGCATTTTTCAATCACTTACCGCCCCCAGCCCCCAGCAACAGCCCCTTCGTCCATTCATTCTACAGCTGAAATTTCTAGCGAGCAAAATAAAAACGGGCTATGAGCTGTGCTATCTGTCGATTGCCGACAAGTGTCGATTTTGCAGCTATTTTTAAATCGTAGCAGGAAAAAACAAAAAAAAAAAAAAAAAATTCACATAAACAGAGGAATTGTATGGTGTTAGGTGCAGAGCCTGAGAGGGGTGTAGAGGTACGCAAAGGTTGCTTACGGCCTCTGTTGTTGCTTTGTATATACATAGGTGCTTTGGCGGCAGGGCGGCTGCTGGTGCAGCAAAGGAGAGAGACCGCATGAATTCTGATTGTGCCCTGTAGGGAAAACGTGAAATAGCTAAGATAATCCGTGGTTACGAACTATTACAACTTCGAAAATTGTGGACCACTTGGCGAATCATGGTAGGACGAGTGCCAACTCTATACAAAGCTTGACTGTCATAGAAGTCATGCTTTTACATGCAAACGATTGCTTTTCGCGTACAGGAAGGCCTTGAGGACGTATGATGACTACGTTTTGTGACCTAGTGAGTTGGCTGCTTCTAGTAGGCTTGGAAGATGAGGTACATTTTCCAAAAACTAACTTGACTAACATTTGGGCACATTTTAATTTTAGTAAAATAATAATCATTTACGGATTGAAGAGCAATAATTAAAAATAATAATTTAAAAATAAAAGAAAATAATAAAAAAATATAAAAAATTAGGTAGAAAAAAAAAATAATTTAAAAAATACAAAAAAATTATTTAGAAAATACAAAAAAAATAATTTAAAAAATTAAAAAAAAAAATAATGTAAAAACATACAAAAAAGGCTTACAAAAATAACAATTCAATAAATTTAATCGGAATATGGCTCATTAAATTTCGTATATTTTAGAAATTTTGTAAAAACCTGTAAATAAAACCAACTAATTTTTAAATAAAATTTTTATAGGTATATTCGTTTCCGTGCCTTAAAATATAATAAATAGATTTTTGTATATTTTTCAAAACAATTATTGGTTACTTCTTTCAAGAATCGAACCCAGTAGGTTGCCAATACATTGTCATATGAACTAATTCCAGCAGCAATTCCCAGATAACTCAAAGTGAAATCAAAGTGTATTTATTCAAATTTGCCCAATTTAGTGCAACTTACGAATTTAGTACTAAGTTGTACCGAACTTATGAAAGAGAAATTCAAAGCGTACTAGATTTCATCTGCCGTGCTCATTTCTATTTTCAAAATGTATGCAGATCTCAACCGTCGAATTTAGTACTAAATAACTACTACAAATACACGACTATATATAAATACACTACGTTCTAGATCTCATCTATTTTTCATTTCTATTTCCAAAATTGTTAAGGCATACTAGATCTCAACTTACGTATTTAGTACTAATTTCGAACAAATGAGAAATGGATGTAGAGGGTAATATATCTATTATTTTAGCTGATGGCCTAGTCGCTAATGCTTTTTAATTCATTGTGATTGTAGTTCATTACTTTTCCAATTTGTCGAAAAAAAAAAAAAAAAATTTAGACTAATTTTCCGTAACCTATATATGTATAATTTAGTACTAATTTTCAGCTTCTTAAATATTTACTATTGAGTTTAATTCTAATTTAGTAATTGATTTCCGGCTACCTAAATCTTATCTGTGGAATTTAGTACTAATTGCGAACTAATTAATAATGGATTAATTACTAAAATCTCATGTGAAGAATTTTAGTACTAAATTTCGAGCTAATTATTAATGGATACAAATTATTAATTCTGCCGAATTTAGTACTAGGAAGAATTATATAAAATATTAATGCAGATTACTAAATCTCAGCTGTTAAATTTAGTACTAATTTACAACTACCTAAATCTTATACTGTAGAATCTAGTACTAGTTTTCCGCCACTTAAATCTCATCTGATGAATTTAGTACTAATTGCGAACTAATTAATAATGGATGCAAAGCGTACTAGATCGTTGCCTGCCAAATTTAGTACTAATAAGAACTAAATATAATATAAATGCAGAGTGTACTAAGTCTTATCTGTTTAATTTAGTACTAAATTTAGTACTAAATTTCAGCTAATTACATCTTGTATGTTTTATTTAGTACTAGTTTTCAGCCAACTGCTCAATCTAGTACTCATACAGAACTAATCAGTAATGGTTGCATATCGTACTAGTTCTCGTCTGTTGGATTTAGTAAAAACTACCTAAAAATTAATGCCGAATATCTAAATTTAATCTGTTAAGAGCTATCAGAAATAGATTAAAGTGGGTACTAAGCCTCACTTGTTGAATTTAGTACTAGTTCCGAACTACCTAAATCTCTACTGTAGTGCTAATTCTGTGGAGCATAATAAATTTCAGCTATCGAATTTAGTACTTGCGCCAAACTAACCCAAAAAAAAGCCAACAACGCACTGAACCTAAATTTCCTTTATCGTTTTTAGTGCTGCATTCTAAGGCATGTAAATAATTCCTACAACCTCCAAGTGTAGGTTTCCACAGCCGCTTTTATGGAAAACATAAGTAACGCCAAGTAGTAATGTTTTAAAATTCAAATAAGTTACTAAGTTCGGTACCAAATGATTTCCAGCAGGGCACATAATATGTATGTGTATGAATGTATAGGTTTGTATGCATGTAAAGTTACTCACGCCAGCAAGTTTGGTCGTGCATCAGGAGTAAAGGTATTTTCTAACAATTTTTTATAAAAAAATATTTGACTTTTTTAGTACCTACTTTTCAATGCAAGTGTTTTTTTTTTGTTGTTCTAAAACACATATTCCATCACATGTATCTAAGCATGAATGAGTTGACCTAAAATTTTCAGCCCTCGTCAAGGCGCTGACACAAAGTCTATCACTGATGTTAAACATTCGATATACAAATGAGCAGAGGGGCATGGAAAAAATGTTATGTTGAAGCGAAATAGGGAAGAGAAAAAATACAAAAAAATATGTGCGTACTTTTTTCTGTACAATTTATTTTTATTTAATTCACGCATTCAAACACCGATGAACTCAAACAATTGACGGCTGCTATGGTAAAAACTTATTTTCAAATGAGGAATTAAATAGCAATAAGCTGCAGGTTTTTTTCATATAAATGAAAGTAATTGTTTGTAGCGACTCTGATGGTATATGAAAATAAAAGTAACAATATGAGTTAATTTACAAAAAAAATATATACATATATATACTTATATATACTAATAAAAGCTCTGAAGTTTTTGTATTACAGATTCATTACAAATTGTGAACTCTTAAAAAAAACTCATTAACAATTTTGCTATTTCAAATTTCAGTAATATTTAAATTCCTCAATCAAGCTGCACGATCAATATTTTTTCATCAAAGTGTGCTGTTTTTTTGTAAAGTAAAATTAAAGTTATTGTTTCACAAGTGAAGGTTAACAATACAGTTGTTGTCAGAAAAACGGAACCGCGATTATTCATGAAGTATAAAAGATTTGTATTTTAAATTTTTTTACATGAAGGTATTATATGTACAAAACTACGAGTCGCAATTACACAAGAAGCCGTGTAGTCTTCATCGTTGTCGGGTATAGCCTGGAATCTTCTCGGCACTAGCGGCATTTCGTAGGAAGCATACGGCAGCATAATTTAATCAAGGATTTTTACATAAACCGATGAATCCATAACGGTGTTGATCCAATATATAGGACCCACACCTTGAAATGAGAAGCAACCCCATACCATAATACTATGACCTCCATGTTTGATAGTTTTTGCTGTGAATTGTGGCTTGTATTCGCTGTTAGGTGGCCTACGGACAAAACATCTGGAACCCTTTCCACCAAAAAGAACAATTTTGGAATCGTCAGTCCATAGCACATTTCTCCACTTTTCCTTTGGCCAATTTAGATGTGCTTTAGCAAAAGATATGCGTTTATCAACATGCTTAGAGGAAAGGAGCGGCCCTTTTCGAGGACTACAGGCATTGAGGCTGTTGTCTCGAAGTCTGCGGCGAATAGTTTCCACGTCTGCGGCGAATAGTTTCTCTGTGGCAGTCATAAAGATAGGTGTTGACAAAAGATCTTTAATAACTAATTAACAGTTACGAAATTTGACAACAAATGCGCACACTCTGAGATATCATAAAAAATTTAACAGTTTTTTACACTCCAAAGAATAATATAGTAAATACGTGAAATTTTTACATCTTTCGAATCAGAATATTGCAACTGGTGCTATTATATTGACCGGCACTGTAATTAGAAACCCAAAAATCAGAAAAATCGATATTCGACAAAACAAAAATAATATATAACAAATAATTTTGTATTCAAAAAGAAAAAAACATTTAAATAAAACTTACCACATTTCCTTTTTTTTCTTTTTAATTTTTTTTTTACAATCTGTTTTTATAGATATTAATTTAATTTTTTTAGTTTGTTTATTCTTTTTTTTTAATTATATAAATTCCGTTTTTTTAAAAATTTTTGTAAAATAACTCATAGTAAAATTTCAATTGATATCATTTTTTGTAATATTCGTTTTTTTTTGATAACTAAACTTTAGCAGTAAAATTTTTAGATTTTCTTTTCCTTCAGTTTTTGTGTCGGAAAAAATTTTACCTAAATAAAAAAATGTTTAAATAAATAACATAAATAACAAATTTTTTGGCAGTTTTATTAAATTGTTTTTTAAGTATATATAATTTTTGTTTTTAATTTTTGAATTTTTTTTTATTTTTATAATTTTTTTTTTAATTTAATTTAAAAAAATTTAAAAATTTTAATTTTTTTTTAATTTTTAAAAGAAGTTTTAAACAAAATTTTACCAATTTTTAGATGTCTTTTTTTAATTTTTTTATCGATAAATGTGAAATAACTGAAATCACATAGAAAACCAGACCATAGACTTTAGGACTATTATAAGCTTATATGGCAAATTTCAGCTTCAGCGTGATATGTCACATAGTTTGTTTTCTGTGCTACTGTAAACAAGTCAAGCTCGAGTGTGTTCTTTGAATTCTCTTTTATGGCTTCAATTGTCTCAAAATGTTTTCCACGGAGCGGCAACTTGTGCTTGGGAAACAGGAAAATGTCACATGGAGCCATATCAGGCGAATACGGTGCTTGCGGAACGATATTAACATTATTTTTGTTCAAATAATCGCGAACAAGACGTGATGTGTGAGCTGGTGCATTATCGTGATGTAAGAACCATGACTTGTTGTCCCACAATTCCTTCCTTTTAAGACGAATGTTCTCGCGCAAACGCTTTAAAACGTCTAAATAATATTCAGCGTTAACCGAATTTGCGATTTGTGCGATTTTCAAGCACAATTTCCTTTACTTTTCCGATGTTTTCGTCATTTACTGATGTTGCTGGACGACGTTCATGAGGCAAGTTTTCAACCGATGTACGGTTTGTACCACTGGAAAACGCGTGCACGCGATAGAGCAGAGTCCCCATAGGCTGTCTGCAACATTTTTAAGGCGTCTGAAGCCGAGATTTTGTTGGAATAACAAAATTTCAAACAAATTCTTTGAATTTCCATCGTTAAATTCGAAGAACACACTCGAGCTTGACTTGTTTACAGTAGCACAGAAAACAAACTATGTGACATATCACGCTGAAATTTACCATGTAAACTTATAACAGTCCTACCAAAAAACAAAAAATTTATTTTTGCCATATGTCATCCGCGGACCGTTTTATTGATAACGTCTCGTTCATATTTGAGCAGAAGGTATGTATTATTGTGCGCAGATGAAATCTAAAATATTTAGAAGGTAATATAGTCAGTCGCAGGCCTGCCATGAGACGTTCGGCCTCTAAATATAGTTTACTGGCAATGCTGACAGACTTTCAGGCTCAGACTTTCTGGCAGATCGGTATCTGGTGATCATTCATGTGCTTCTAGCTCTTATTAAATGGGTTTCCTAATTTCTATAGGTAAGAGCCACGACCAGTGTAATTGTGTCATACTGGGCACTTTTGGCCTTAGTGAGTATTTCTTGGATATAAATTTAAGCCGAAACTGTCTGCGAATGGCTACGAACAGAGGAGCTGGAATTGTTTATAAATCAATATTTAACAATAAACATTTTTCGGTAATTGTTCTTCTCTTAGCTGCTTTCTTTACACCAAAATACTCAAGCACTTGCAAGATCACAGAAGCCAGCGATAAAATTTCCTCTGCAGTTAGAAAGCCCTTAAAGTCTTCAGGTTTCTTTTGTACGTATGGGCATTTAATTTAAACAAAATGTGTTTGATGTTTAATAATGTCAAAGCATAAAATAACATTTACTTTTTACCCACGAACATTTGAAATTTTACAACCAAAAAATACTAGGTACATATTTTAAGTACCTGCATATGTTGCCACACATTCACTCCGCACTACCCATTTGCATATGTCCATTATATAATAAAGTACATGAATTCGTGTTGGCCCTCGTAAAACGTGCCTTTTCACCCAACTGCTCTCTGCTCACATTTTATGAGCTCTTAATTCAGACATCAATTTGTGGCAGAACCTGCTTGACATGGCGTAACTAGTAAAACTTGACGCCCTCGCATTGTCAATTCTAATACAATGGCTTGATTGACGGCATTCGCGACATCAATGGACACAGTTCTACATACATTCATACATTTCCCATTCATTAAAACATATGTAGCAATAAACATACTTACACATATGCCAACATATGTGTGCATATGTTTGCATATGAGCTACTTGTATGCTCATAGAATACAAAAGTCTGTAATTTATGCCCTAAAAGCCCTTTAAATTTTTTATATCCATGCGTTTTTATGTTTTCTTCTTGGTTTGTTTGTAAACGAGCATTGATTTTTATGTATTAGTGCCCATTGAAATAAAATTTAGTCATAAAATAATTATGATAATTTGAAGTGTCACATTTAAATAAGAAAGAAGCTTTTAATATGTAATGTGTATATGTATGGACATATTCATTGGCGGCGTAGGCGAGTGGTCGTAAAAAGTGTTTTAAAGAAAATGGTAGGAAGGAATTTTTGTAATATGCAATAAAGTGAGAAGTTTATGTATGCACTATTCAGCTTTTTTTATATATTACTTTTTTCAAGAGAATCACGATTACTTTTTTTCTTAAAGGATGATCGCATTTTCATTTTTATGTTAATACGTTTTGATTAAAATGTATCGGAATTGGTCAACAAAATTTTAAAAAAGTATTTACCATTAATTACAATTTATTGTTTCACCTTTAGAATAGGAGCCTTCTGAATGGTTTTTGGTTTACTTGTGTAAATGCACAACACAAAATATTTTTCTAACACATTTTACCAGAATTAACATCAGTTCTGGCCGTGAATTCTCTTTATGATTCTCTTTTGTTTTTTATCAACTCAAAATGGGTATCCCGTTGTGATTATTTGGGCTTTGGAAAGACGAAAATGTCACCAGGGGACATGAATAGAAGCCATCTTTTCATATCTGGGCCAAAAATGTTTTCACAATGACAGCCTTGTGAGGCGTGGAATGGCAGTGGTACAAAATTCAACAGTTCTTTTTCCACACAATTGGACGAATTTCCGAGCTGAATTGCCGCAGAGTGCCCAGGAATTTTATTTTTGCGTCTCTACATTTTGGTTGGTCGAAGGTTCGAAACCCACTGGAACATGAAAAAATGGTTCCTAATAGCATTCGTACCTCAGCTGGCAATGTCAAAGCCTCGCCTCCATTTTCGGCGTGAAAAAGTTTCACAAAGCCTAATTTGCAGTTCAAGGCAGGTATAGAATAGGAATGTCATCCTGGAATTCCACCATTTTGGTATATGTTAAGTCCCAAAAATTTCGGGACTATTTTAAAAAATGTAGATCTCCTAATTTACTAATTGACGCTTGCACCCTTCATCTCCGAATACAAGATGCTTTTTATGAGGAGCTTTTTCATGGCAGAAATACATTCCGCGGTTTGCCATTTTCTACCGGGGCCGATCGCTATTAGAAACAAACTTATCTATTATTTTGTTGCTTCGTGCGCACAACAGGTTTCGAGCCCGGTCACTTCCAAATGGTAGTCACGAACCAATCTAAAAAAAAACTAAAATATTTGGTATAGCCATTTGAACGCACTTGCAGATCTGGGTTCGTTATCAACATTACCAAAATATTCTCGGGCTGAAAAAATATTCATTAGTTTTGATGAATCTGTTGATGGGTTTCGGACGTTTTCCGGCAACTGACGAACCCATGAATTACCACTTTAATTTCAGATATTTATTTCAGGGGAAAGCGATTAGCTATAGCAAAACAAAGCAGGAGAGTATAAGTAGTATAATTAGAGATCATTCCAGTATCTCATGTCTAGCGACTATAGGGCGATAAGAACTGAGATATGAAGGATAAGTGCATTTGTGGTTAATGAACTTAGAAACAAAAAAATTGTCACCTTGAGACAAAAGCTTCTATGTATCATTCTTTCTGATAGGTTAGGTAAGGTTAGTTTAAGAAAACTTGTTGCCCAAATTAGGGCACACTTGGCCAAAGAATCAAATTCCTTCATTGCGATAGTACACAGAAGAAACAGAGGGGGAAAAGCAAAACAAACAAAAAATCCGAAAAGGGGGGAAGAAGAAAGAATGTATTTTGGATTGGATGATGATGACCAGATGGTGACTAATTACATTCCGTTAACCGCTTCAAGCTGCCGATGAAATTCACCAAGTGCATAATGTTTCAACCTGCTATATCCGCAGGCAAATCTTAGACAGACGACAGCAGGGACTAAAACAGACAGCTTCTCGTTTCCACGACAGTCGGTTCTACGTTACCGAAACGACTCGGATTTATATCCGGCCAAGGACTGTCACTCCAGCAGCATTCACCGTATGTAAGTACGGGGAATGTTTATGCTGCTACAACAACAACAGACAGCTTCTAGATGGGGGTAAGGTACGGTACACTAGATATCGCTAGTTTACTTCTTAAGCTCCCGGCCCCGAATGCCGGAAGTCCAACCACCACCCATAGCAGATGAACAACTTTAGCTAGCCCGAGAGACCTCGGCACAATTACATTCTGAGTACTGTAGTAGGTTAAATTCCTCCCTATACTAAACATACGTCTAGCATATGAAGGTACCTTGCACTAACCACCTTTTCACATGCCCCATTAAATTAACTCATCATCCCTCTTCCTCTGGACTCAACCTGTCGAAACAGCAAGCTTCCTGCGCCTACCGTTAGATAAGCTAAATGAAGATGACTGCTGATCTACATAAGACAGACAGGGTTAAGTATGCTGCTACGACAACAACAACATACAGCTTCTGCATAAAGGACTTGAAGCAGTTCCAACTCTCATCGTTCTATCTTCTTTAAGATCCGATTATAGATGCAGAATAAATGTAAAAAGTTCCGTAAGTTCGGAAAAAAGGAAAAAAATTAAGATCTAAATTTCCTTCGAATTGAAAAACTTAATTAACAAAAGTTTAACAACTTTTGGTGGACACTAATTCATTGACATTAGGATGGTACGTTAGGGTCAAAGGAACAAAGCTCTGGTGAGTAAATTTGATATTTTATGTGAAGCTTCGAAATAATGCCGGAAATCGTATTCGGGATAAGAAACTTCAATCTAAAGTAGTGGCTTTCACATGAACGAACATTTCGTCCTAATTCTCTCCAAGCAAAAAATTGTCCCACCTTTCGTCCAAGCCTCGACGAATGAAAAATGTTTTCTCTGAACGCATGAGTTTAATGTTTTTGATTTTGCTTGAGCATTGGATAGCTGCGCGCTTTCAAGTAACCTTGGCTTTATAGAATTCTATTGACTTTTGGGGGCTCCACTGTGAGGTTTTCATACCATAGCTTCCTATATTTGTTAAAGTAGAACTGAACTAGTTTGCGGTTATTGTAAACGGGGTAGCCTAATTATTTTCACTGGTAGTTCGTAGTTTGAAAAATTTGCTACATTTTATTACTGGCAGTTCTCATTAGAGATTTTAAGTTAGAGTACTTCTTCCGAGCTTTAGTTTCTCAGCTATTTGCAAACCGCCTCAATTACTATGAGAGAGTTGGCTTACTCGTTCTTCATACAATCTGGCTTGATAGTCCGCCTTTCAGCTAACAGCTTCTAGTTTGCTATTAGTTGGAAGTTTAGATGAAAACTGGACTGCCATGCCGGACTGATTAACGGTGTATATATCTTTCAATTGGCTAAATTTGATTGCACCAACATAGTCCTTACTATGCCATCTTCCCAGGCGACTTATGGGAGTTGCAGACTAAGAAAAGACAAGCACTTGTATTTTGGCCCATTGAGAAAATGCTGAGCTCAATAATGATTCATGATTTGTGATCGATATTATTTTTAATGCAAAAAAGTTTTATTTAGTCATCCTTATAGTAATTTTTCTTAAATTTTTACTGTTTTTTACTATTATTTTTTTGCTGAACTTTCCTAGTTATTGCATGCACCCAACCCACATAATTGCAATTTTCACTTGCAGTTTAGTACAATACCTTCGATTGAGTGCTGATTTCGTTTAACCGAAGTAACAGATGTTTGTGTCGCAACAGTCTGACTCACTGCCACTCAGCGTGATTTGTTGGATATGCAAGCAGATGACGAATATTTAGCATTTGATGCAAGTCTGAAAAATTACAAGACAGAAAAGGTGGCATTAAAGACATAAGAAAAACATATGGCAATTAACGTAATATTAGCATAAGTAGAAATACAAGGTAATGAAATTTTATTGCCTGATTATGACTTAAGCTCTCTTAACAACTTAATAAATTGTTCATAAGAATTTAATGAGTAAATGAATAAATGCGAGCTATAAAAAATAAGAATTAAAATAAAAATAGAATTAAATAGTACAAAAAAAAAACTAACACAAACCATGTATAGTAAGAAAATATCAACAGCTATAGAATGATTTTAAGCATTTTTACGCTCTGAGAAAATAAGTACAACTTTTTTAGTTTTTTTTTATGAATTTTAATGCAACTGAAAAAAGTGAAAAATGCACTAATAAAATAAATAAAATTTAATTGAACTGAATTGTTTTTTAAAAGCGACTACTTTTTGAACTGATTGAATAATGCGGATACGCATGGTGGCGCAAAATTAGTCAGCCTATCGGAAGAGCGCATCGTACGTCAATAATATTTGGTACTTGTGAAGTAGACAATTGGAGTATACAAACAGACAAGTTAAAATGTAGATTTCCATCATCCAACATCATATATTTTCAATTAGTAAAAGAGTTCTTTAAGAATAAAATTCGGCCTGCTTGTAGAATTTTTATACTGAAGTTTTTTTATTCCTCCTGATTATCTTTATCCTCCCTCGGCAGGCAATGGCAAGCCTCCGAGTGTATTTCTGCCATGAAAAAGCTCCTCATAAAAATATCTGCCGTTCGGAGTCGGCTTGAACCTATAGGTCCCTCCATTTGTGGAACAACATCAAGACGCACACCACAAATAGGAGGAGGAGCTCGGCCAAACACCCAAAAAGGGTGTACGCGCCAATTATATATATATTGTATATATAATATATATGATTATCTTCATAACCACCTCTCCAGCGATTTTTATTGGGTTAGGTATCAACATAACGCGCGCGTCTATGTCAAGTGAGCCACGTATTTTGGACATTTTCAAAGATCTTTCAGAAATTTGTTTTATTTTTAATAATGTAATAAACTGAAACGGGGCAAAAACAATTTGATAGTTTTAAAAATAAAATAAAATAAAATAAAATAAAATAAAATAAAGAAAAAAAAATTAAAAATATTAAAAAAATTTTTTTTTGATACGGATTTTTTAAAGCCAAATATTTTCTGTTATTTTACATATTTTTTAAATAATTCTGTTTTTTGCATTTTTTATTTTAAGATAAACATTTTCTTTTTAAGTTTTGGCATTTTTTTTTTTTTAAATAATTCATTTCATTCTTAAAAAATTTTGGGATTTCTTTTTGAAGCTAATTTAATTTAATTTTTAAAAAAATTTGGGACTTCTTTTTCAAGCTAATTTAATTTAATTTTTATAAATTTTTGGGAATTTTTTCTTGAAAACACTTTTTTTTTATAAATATTTGGGATTTTTTGGTTTTTGTTAGAAAAAAATTTTATTTTATTTTTATAAATTTTTGTAATTTTTTGTTTTGAAAATAATTTAATTTTATTTTTAAAAGGTTTTTGGGAATTTTTTTCTGTCAGCGCAAAATACAACTTTAAATAGTTTCTTTCAGATCCATTTTCTAATTTATCGAAGTTGCGCTGCGACCATTAGTACTTAAGTTCTAAGTTTGGGAATACTACTATACTTGTAAAACGTTCAGGAATTAATTTGTGTAGTCTCAACTATTAATGATAAAAATAAAAAAAAAATTCAGTTAGTTTCTTTTCAAAAATGACGAACAAAAAAATTTACTAAAATTGTAGCAAAAAAAAAAAACTATCGAAAATTAATAAAAAGATTATCAAAAAAAAATGTTTAATTAATACCTAATTAAAATTAAGAAACCTTATGACAAATTAAATTTAGAAAAAGTCTTAAAAAAATATTTTATTATAAGAAGAATTATGAAAATTTTTTGAAATTTAATTAACTCTGCAAAAACATTTTACTTTAAAAAACTCTATGCACGACTTTTTAAAATGGAATAAATTTCAAAACTTTTCAAAACATTTTTTTTTCAGTTTGCTTCTACCTAATTAAAATTAAGAAACTTTATGACAAATTAAATTTAGAAAAAGTCTTAAAAAAATATTTTATTATAAAAACAATTATGAATTTTTTTTAATTTAATTAACTCTGCAAGAAAATGTTACTTTAAAAAACTCTATGCACGACTTTTTAACATGGATTAAATTTCAAAACTTTTCAAAACATTTTTTTTTCAGTTTGCTTCTATTTTTTAAGAGATATTTTAATTTTTTATTATTCAAAAAATTAAAAATAAGTTACAAAAATGTGAAAACCCGAACATATTTCACCTTAAAAACCAAATCAAAACAAGATTTTCCCACAAGGAATAAATTTGAATGTTAATAATAAATTAAAAAAAAACTTTTAAGTTTACTTCTTATTTTATCAAAAAAAAAAAAAAATAAATAAAAATGTATTAGAAAAATGTAAAAACCCAAATATATTTCACTTTAAAAACTGAACCAAAACTAGATGTTTCAATACGAAATAAATCTCAAAATTAATAAATTTTTTCCAGGATAAAAATTACAAACATTTTAAAATCCGAATATAATTCACTTGAAACATTTTTGTGCAAGGCTTTTGGAAATTAAATAAATCGCAAAAGTAATTAACTTTTTTCGCAGTTTTTTTTTAGTTTAGTTCTTTCTTAAAATATTGTTAATGTATAAAATATTACAAAAAAAAAAAACAAAAAATGAACACACCCGAATACAATATATTTATTTCACTTTAAACTATGCAAAACTTTCCATCATTGAATAAATCTCAAAATTATCAAATGTTTTTCCAAACTTTTTTCAGTTTACTTATTTTTTAAAGGGTATTTTATCCAAAAAATTATACAAAAAAATTAGAAGAATATGAAAACCCGAATATATTTCACTTTAAAAAACTCTATGCAAGACTCTTCAAAACTGAGTAGATCTCAAAATCAATAAATATTTTTTAAAACTTTTTTAGTCTACTTTTCTGTACTCAAGCCAACAAATAAATGAATTTTCAAAAAAATCTATTAATATTTCCAAAATACTTTGATTAATTGATATATAATCGCTTTTATGTGATACCTTTTGCTGTTTCTATTGGAGCATAGGTGCAGTTTGGATCCTAAACGAACTTCTGCCCCTGAACATTAATTTTCAAATTCACACATATAGCATAGTTATGATATAAAAATCTTCGGTTTGTTGTGAAATTTGTTATATACTTTTCAACTTCACCTCATATAAGTAAATGTGACAACTACAATAACTACGGCATAGCTTACAAAAAAGTTTTGGATTGCCTGTAATTATTTTATTAGCAGAGATAATTTATACTACGTCTTTTATTTTTCTTCACTGTCGGATCTACCTAATGATGCTCATGTGTCATTTCCTTTGTACATTAAGAGATCATTAACGCAGCACAATGCCAAAATACGCTCATACATATAAGTGCATACACAATCACCTGACAGCTCATCAATTAAAATCGTATTTCAATAAGTTAATTCGCTGCAAATGTTTCAATTTCCGAACAGCATAATAACTACATATTAGTACATGAGAGTACATATGAGCACAACAAAGTAAACAGCGCAACAAAAGCTCATAAATATCGGGCATCATATCATCATTAAAGCAGCAGCACTGCGCACAGCCCCAAAAAGGAAAGAAAAAAAAAGAAATAAACGATGAAAAATCTGAGAACAAAAAGCGGCCCACAAAGTTGCGTTTGTAATAAAGGAATCAGTTACTAAATAAATGCACGTTTCAGTTTCTTATTATGCGGCATTTTTTGTGAACATCCTTTTTATGTTTTCCTACCCTGTTTTTGTTTTATTTTCAGATCGAACTTTTTGGCGCAATTTAAAAGTTAATTTAGCACTGCTGACCGCAGGGGCCATCCAGGCATGACCAACACCACCCAGTTGACTGGCTGGCTGGTTGGTTGATTGGTTGGTTAGTTGGTGTGCACGAGTCTGAAAAGTGTAGGGAATGTGCGGCAAACAAGCCGCTCTGGTCGGGAAGAAAGATAGTTAATAGCTGAGCAATCTGAGAGCACCAACAAAAATCGGCAGGAAGAAGACAAAGTTATACAGGTCATTTGGTAAATGCGGCATGACCGAACGGAAGAGAAAAAGAGTGTGAAGGGGCGATGGTCGGCCAACAGCCTGCAGCTGGCATAAATTGACCACCATGAAAATGTTGCTCCGCCATGCAACACTGGTGGCAATAGCGATACAGACAAACACTCAAGTATAAATGGCAGGAAACGAAGGCTAACGAAATTGAGCAAAAGCGTAAAAAACAAAAGCCAGCAACTGCAAGTAATAAGAATGATAAAAAAATAATAAAACAAAAAATTAAAAAAAAAAATTTTAAATTAAAAAAGAAAAAAAAAATTAAATTAAAAGAAAAAAGTTGTAAACCCACTGGTCTCGTCTACGCCTGAAAAGTGCAGAAGCAGCAGAGCAAGTGCGGCGCAAAAAGGGAGCACAAATGGCCTGCAAGGTAGTCAATGGGTTCCAAATGCAGGGAAGCAAGCATTTTTAACCTCTTACGCGTTTTGCCCTTGCCTTCCATTTTCGTGTTGCTCTTTTTGTTGTTGTTGTTATTGATGCTGATTTCGGCGCGCATGGCTTAATGCGCTGCAATTTGATGATTAAACGTCGTGCAGCCGGCTGACTAGCTGACGTACTACATGCAATACTTTTATCTGACTACCCAACTGATTTCAACGACGACAAGCAACAATAACAATCCAGCCATTGAGCCACTGAGCCGGGCACTGGCTCGCACATTTCACTCACGTCGCTTTCGAACTTTGCTTTGTTGCCATCGATATGCTGCTTTAAGCCAGCTTCGTTTGAGTACAGCCGCCAGTCATGCTGCACTGCTGAGTTGCCAACAGTGGGTTCTGTACAACAATGAATCGTAGCAACTGCCGGTCCACCACCGGCGAGCCACCGAGTCACTCAAAGGGCTTCATCAATGAAAGCGTGCAACGCGCGGCCGTAATGGGCAAATGCAGTCATCAGTGCCGCTACCTACCACTGTGGCTTCCTCTTCTTTGGGCGGCAGCGCTCCTCATTGCATCGATCATTTGTGTTGGCCCTTTTTTCTTTGGCTTGGCTACATGCCTGCGCTGTTTTATTTCGTTTTTGTGATTCGTTTTCCCTTTTTTACTTTGAAACTGAAAATGAAAGCAAACCTGTTAAGATAGCAACACCACACTTGCCACTGCCAGTAGAAAGATTTAAGAGCAAACAAAATGAAGAAAAAATAATTCAAATGAATTTGAAAAATCGTCAGTAACGACCTCCAACAGAACATCAATTATGCTGCAGGCGGTATAGTGTGTTTATTTTATGAAATTTGTGATCAAAATACTTGAACAAAGAAGTAGTTGCAGGCAGAGAATTTAAGATAGCGACACATTTTAACTTTTGGGGCAAAGAAAATGTGTACGTTATTTTAATATTTAATTTTTTTCTTTTGAGAAAACACAAAAAATTATTCCAATTTAACATTTATTTCCTTGTTTCCAAGCCATTTGAAGTTGGCGTGCCAGTGAATATTTTTTACAATCTAAATAAGGAAATATGATGCAGTGAATAAATTCTTTGTTTTGGAAGTTTTTTTTCTGCTTTAAATTTTTTAATTGGACAATAATGAAGTTTCAGACGAAGGCGCGAGAAAATGTTCTCAGGCTGGAATTGGCAAATCAAAACAAAGCACAAAAGTTGTACTGGGTTTTCAGTTTTAATAATTTAAAGAGAAGATTATAACAACTAGTAATAACTGGTGGACTCATATGAAACCTAACGAGTATCGCTTTCACTTCGGCCAACGCTCGATGAACGAAAAACATCCGACTCACCAAGCTATTAAAAGCAAATTGACATCAATGAATTCTAACGGAATTCTAAAGACAGAAAAAAAGAATGGAGAGGTGAATGCTGTGGAGTCCATTTAGCAAAAAAGAGTAGAGGGTGAATGCAGTGGAGTACATTCAGCACTTCCTACTTGAAGCTCACAACTCAAAAATCTGCTTAATTTTTTCTCCGAGATGAGAAATTAGGCACAGCTTCATTAGTGGGGCTGATTAACGTTTAACAAATTTCAGCATGATTTCAAAATATGTTACAGGAGTAGGACAATGTTTCCTGGACTTTGCAATGTTTCCTGGGTTTTTTATGATTATCCCCTCTAATCTTGCTAATAAGTGCCAGGTTCTTAAAGGCGTACCGTACAATTCTATTAGGCGCCAGCCTATCTCAAAACTTGTGTGAACTGAATCTCTAAAACAGTATGGTAAGGAGCAAATGTTTACACTCGTCGCACAAAATGTTGTGTCCAATTCAAAAACTAGTCTCAAATTATTGCTCTTTAATGAATGAAACAATCTGATCCTAGAGCAAGACCTTCATCTGCTGAGATTCTTGCTATTTCAATTTCTGGTTCAGAAGGTGCCAGTGTATAAGGGAGTTGGTTGTTGCTCTCTAAATTTTTATCATAGTTAAGTTCCTTTGGCC
>JAYXIM010055113.1:0-291224 GCA_037575425.1 Anastrepha fraterculus
ATTTTTTTCTGCCCACATGAATATGGATGGTAGATGTTATATCTATTTAGTATATGAATATATGTACATACATATGGATATAAAAATTTAAAAAGGACACATATTGTTGAATAATAACCGTTGATGCAAATGAATGGTTTACAAAACCAATTTTTTATGTGAATATTTTGAAATTATTTTGATAATGCACTTAATATCAATACAATTTAGTTAATTAGATACTTAAAATTTCACATTCATGCATGCATATACTTAGAATTAATTTATTCATCTCACAAGAAATAATCCATTTGCGCATGCAAAATGCCTACGGGAAATAAGCATGAAAAAGAAATGTGATTTTTGCATTCATACATACATATGTATATTAGAAATATGTTTGCATACGTTTGTCTATTTGCTTTGAATTCTTTATGTGCAGATGTGTATGAGAGGTGTATGAGCTGGGTTTTGAGGCAAGTCATGTTTTTTTCTGCCCACATGAATATGGATGGCCACATGAAGATGGAATGGTTTACAAAGTTATTTTTTGTGTTATGATATTTGAATAATTTTGATAATAGACCTAAATTCAATACAATTTAGTCAATTAGATACTTAAAATTTCATATTCATGCATGCATATACTTAGAATTATTATTATTATTATTTATTAGAGAAACATGAAATATAACACTAACTGATAGAGCACTCTAGCTACTTAGGCCTACGGTGCTATTGCGTTACTTAGAATTAATTTATTCATCTCACAAGAAATAATCCATTTGCGCATGCAAAATGCCGACGGCAAATAAGCATGAAAGAAAAATGTACAAGTCTGCTGTTATTTTCTTTTCTCTAACATCAAATCATGGCATTTTGCATTTCAATGCAAACGCTATATTTATTTCTGTTGACTACGCTCCGCTATGTTGACTACGCTCCGCTATGTTAACTCTCTACTGTTAATTTCCTACCCTCATTTTGATGTGTTTTGACATTTAACCTGTCCATTCGTTCCTGCGCCTTCTCTATGAATTTACGTTCTCTGCACTCACTACACTGAAAATGCTAAACTCTCTCAGCATCTATTTTTTTTTTACAAATTTGTCACATCCTTTTCTGTACATGGCAATGTACCTTAAAATTTTGCAAAATATAACTTTCGTATCATTGGCTTAGACACTTTTTATTTAACAACCAAGGTGGAAAATCTTACGGAGAAACTTTTTGCAATAATTCTCATTGCTCTTTGGTCTAAAATACTAAACTGCCATACAAAATTTATTTCGCGCACAGATGTGTTTGTCACAGTCCTCGACTTGTAATATGTACAAAATTTATATTTGTTTATTGCTTTTCTTTTTGTGTTTGTCAAGAAAAACTGTTTCCGCAATTTACACGAACGGTTTTCGTGGATCTATGTAACACCAACCGTGCCAATAATACCACATCGAAATAATATCTGCCGCAAACTAAACCTGACTGTCAACCAGCCGAGCTGCTAAAAATTCAATTCACGACTCTTACTCACATCGTTGCTGAGCTGAGTGCAGTAAAGTGTCAGAAAGTGGGGAAGACGCGCAATAATACACAAATAATAAAACACATACACCGGCCAAGTAGGAGCGAGCGCAGTGACGGCAAAAAAAAAAAACTTGAGCAAAAAATTGTCGTTTGCGCTAAGCTCTGAATTATTTAAATTATTCATAAACGAATACATATTAAAATAATTTTAATATATTATATATATGTATGTATATACGTATGCATAACGAACGCTGAGATTATTTATTTAAATGTAAAGTAACATATTTATTTTAAACATGCATTTTTTAAAATACATATACACATGATTTGTAATTACTCTCCAGCGAATTGATATCACGACCAGATGGACAATTAATCGCCCCCAGAGAAGAAATAAGAGAGGAGATTTGTGATTAACAAACAAAATCTTCGGCGCAAAATGAATTGATAATAGCAGAACAGCTGAGGCCTAGAACAAATAGGCAGGCAATTGTTCCGCGGGACTATCAAACATGAGAAAGAAAAGCAAAGAGTCGGAGAAAAACAAACAGTCAATGAATCAATGCAAAGAATTTGTGCTAACGGTTCTCAGCTGAATGCTCTCTTGTTGATAAGGTTGCCAATTTACATTTATATAAAATAAATACATGGTGGGTGTTTTTTTTTAGCTGCATGAGAAATAATAAATATGAAATAAATTTGGAATATTTATAAGATATATAACAATATGTACAGCAAGTCACAGCCAAAACAATGCAGTAAACTTTTTGGAACAAATAACATAGTTTTTTTAACATCGTTTTTGTTTGTGTTTGTGGATGGTGCGTTGGTGAGTCTTTACATAATTGATTAAAATGTTGGCGGTTACTCCTCGGCAGCCAAGTGTTAGGCCGTTAACCGGCTCTGTTAGCGATTTTGAAGGAATCTGTGGATTTACTGACGTATCCCGGGTTATGACAGCGGTTTGTTTACACAAAAATTGAGATTGTGTTGGTGATATATGTACATACGCCCAAAATCAACACAACCTTCGCCCATTATAAATAAACCATTTCTCTTCTTGATACCAATAGCATGTTTATTTTCGAGCAAAGTACAGACTTCACTTGAATTATCAGAAAACCTTGGATTACTAGATCAAAACCATTTTCTTCCATACAAATTATCTATACTATAAAGGTGAATGTTTGTACGTTGTCCGCGCATCACTACGGAACGACAACACCAAATGACGTAAAAATTGTTATACATTCATATTTTCCTCCAATGGACATGCCTATATGTTTATATGATGGAACTCCCACAGCCCCCAGGCCCCGCCACCACTCTCATTCGTCTCTAATAATCGAATATTTGTTTAAATTTAATCTAAAAAATCTTAGTTTTTCCTATTTCCCACTATTTATAGAACACCCTAGACTTCATAATCCGCTTGATATTTTTCTGATTGGTTGTTTTGATTTTATTCAACGAGGCATAGCAACGGATGCCCCGTATTGTAATATTATGGTTATTAATAAAAAAATATTTTCTATGAAATTATGGTTTGTAATTCTTTTATATACATATCCTAAATCCCTCAAAACTACTCCTACGCGAGCGGAACCGCGGTTAAAGCTAGTTGCCTCTAATCAAGAGAACCGGAGTGTAAATAACGGGTGGGCCATATAGCGTTTGCTTTTTGAAATACCTATTTTTTTGAAAATTGTAACACAAATGACATGTCAAATGTATTCATAATTTACTTAAAGGTTTGACATTTACGAAATGGGACGCTATACGCTTGAACAAAATTGGGAAATATTGAACACCTATTTCCAAAGTGGTGAGTCTTCTTCTTCTTCCGCGGTTACAGTAAATGGCGAGCGTTACCGTGACATGCTCAACGAGTTTTTGTTTCCAAAAATTGAAGTGGATGACATGGACGACATTTGGTTTCAACAGGACGGTGCAACTTATCACACTGCCAAAGTTACACTCGAACTTTTGGCTACCGTTTTTGAATCCCGATATCAATTGGCCGCCTCGGAGTTGTGATTTAAGTTGGACTATTTTTTGTGGGGAGCCGTTAAGGACAAATGCTATGCGAACCATCCAGAGACGATTGATGCTTTAAAACACGAAATCGAAGTTGCCATTCATGAAATTGGAGCCCAAACAATCGAAAATGTGCTTAAAAATTGGGTTGATCGAATGATCTACTGTAAAGCCAGTCGTGGCAGTCATTTTAACGATATTATTTTTCAATCATAAATGACAATGTTCAATCTTCAAAATAAAAAATAGTTTGAAAAAATATTTATTAGTTTTTTTTTTATAGCCGATTCAAAAAGCAAATTTTACATGGCCCCCCCTATATGTATGTAAATACTTGCAAATCACAAGTACAATATTAAAAAGTTTTCTTTGAACAAAACGTCAAAACAAACAATGGTGATGGTCCTTTTATGAAGAGAAGTTCTTATAATGCTTTCACATTTAAGTGGATCATCTACTTCTTCGTGCTTAACTCCCAATCCGTAATTAAAAAACAAGATCCTTCTTCTTAATTGGCGCGATATACACTTACGCGATTTTGGCTGAGTTTAACAAAGCGCGCCAGTCGTTTGTTTCTCGTGCTAACCGGCGCCAATTGGACACACCAAGTGAAGCCAAGTCCTTCTCCACCTGATCTTTCCAACGCAGAGGAGGCCTTCCTCTTCCTCTGCTACCACCAGCTGGTACCGCATCGAATACTTTCAAAACCGGAGCTTTTGTATCCATTCGGACGACATGACCCAGCCATCGTAGCCGCTGGATCTTTATTCGCTGTGCTATGACTATGTCGTCGTAAAGCTCATACAGCTCATCGTTCCATCGCCTGCGATATTCGCCGTTGCACACGTGCGAAGCTCCAAAAATCTTGCGCAGAATCTTTCTCTCAAACACTCCAAGCGTCGTTTCACGGGATGTTGTTATCGTCCACGCTTCTGCGCCATACGTTAGAAGGGGCATGATGAGAGCCTTGTAGAGTGTTAGTTTTGTTCGTCGAGAGAGGACTTTACTACTTATTTATCTACTTAGTCCAAATTAGCACTTGTTGGCAAGGAAGATTCTACGTTGGATTTCAAGGCTGACATTATTTAGGTGTTGATGCTGGTTCCTAAACAAACGGAGTCTTTTACAACTTACTTTTTAAGTTATTAAAAATAGTCTTCTAAACGTTCGTAACACCGCGCAAAATAAATGTACGGGACGAACTGTCAAAGGAACGAGAGAAGGGAATAAAGCGAAACAAGAAAAACCCAGTCGACCAAAAGGGAACAATTCTTACATTAATTTTAGAAAATATAAAAAAAAAAAAACATTACGTAAACGGTAGCCCATAGTACTGCGGTTAGAGAAAGGGCTGTGCTTTCCATTTCTACCACGATGTATTTGCTTATAGTGTCTAAGTGCGTAGACGGAATTTAAAAATTAGAACACGCAAATGTAGTCACTATATCAGCCTTTTGACTTATATTAAAATAAATAAATAATTGGCGCGTACACTTCTGTTAGGTGTTTGGCCGAGCTCATCCTCCTACTTGTGGTGTGCGTGTTGATGTTGTTCCACAAATGGAGGGACCTACAGTTTCAAGCCGACTCCGAACGGCAGATATTTTTATGAGGAGCTTTTTCATGGCAGAAATACACTCGGAGGTTTGCCATTGCCTGCCGAGGGGCGACCGCTATTAGAAAAATGTTTTTATTAATTTTGCTTTCACCGAGATTCGAACCAACGACCTCTCTGTGAATTCCGAATGGTAATCACGCACCTACCCATTCGGCTACGGCGGCCGCCGTACCTTTTATAAATTAAAATTAACCCTTTAGAAGGCGCGCTATGAGCAATTTGCTCACGCAATTTTAAAATTACCAAATTTTCAATGTTTACCGTTAGTCCTAGAATAACGGCGTTCAGTACCTCTAAGTAAATGATTTGTCTTTGCAATAAGAAGCATTCGAAGTGTGTAGTGTGCGAATAGAGATCGAAGATATTGGTTTAATTTATATGTGCGGCATTTTGCTCATTGCGCGCCTAACTACATACGTAAGTATTTTAATATTTTTTTTTTTTGCAATAAACGCGTATAATTTCTCTTTATAATTATTTAGGTTAATTTTTTAACAAAATAATGGAAACTAATAGCAAACGTCGTCGTCTGGCAAATGACACTTCACAAATTGCATCTTGGTTGGACGAAATTTTGGATGACGAGGACGACGTGGAAGAAGATTTTGAGGAAAGTGATTGTGAAAGTGAACACACTGATCACCAAAGTGACACAGAACAATCTCCTGATACCGACGCAGGTTTTGATCAAGATGAAAACGTCGTAATGCCGCGAGGAAGGCGGCAATTTTATTTGGGAAAAGATATGTGTACAAAATGGGCTATGGATGTACCCACTCGCAATATACGTACTAGACACTGTAACATAGTTACACATCTTCCAGGAGTTAAGGGCACAGCGAAAGACGCTATAACCCCTTCACAATGCCTCGACTATTTTTTACAATTATTAATATTGCTGGTATAAACGCCCAGATTATTTATAAATGCAATACCCAAATCATGACACAGAGAAGGTTGTTTTTGAAAAAAATTGCTTTGGAGCTTATAAAGCCAAATATTTTACGTCGTCAGACTATCAAAACACTTCAAAGCTCATTAAAAGAAATTATATCTCATATGGTGCCAAACAATGAACATTTAGAAGCCTCTAAAAATAATGGATTTTCCGCATTGTGTCCCAGGCGAAAAAATATACGCACCAAAAAAGGATGTTTTTTGTGCAACAAATTACTCTGCACCGAGCTCGCAAGAACTATATGTCCAACTTGTTTCGATTGCTCCTTTAACAAACATCTGGCTCAATATTGAATTTTTATTAATATGTATTGCTACTAATTAAAAATTTTTTTTTTGTTGCTAGTGAAAAAAAATGTATTGAATTTTCGTTTTATCTTTTTTATGTTATTAAAAATAGTTTCTACGAGTTTAGAACTCAAAAATGCATATATCTTAATAAAAATAAACCATTAACCTATCAAAAAAACACCTTATCTTACTAATCTACCTAACCTAGGAGCATAATATGTTTATGTGAAATGGTGTGAGCAAAATGCTCACGTGCGCCAATTCGTGTAACTTAGTGTAACTTATTAAGGCGCGCCTTCTCGAGGGTTAAGAATTAATAGCAATATTTAACGTTAAAAATGCATCTTTTTTGCATAAGCTTGAAAAACTGCCCTATTACAGACGCTTTTTTCACTTAAATACAAACACAGAAAAGTAACAAAGTCACTTATAAACATTACTTATTACATTAAGATTCGATTTAAAGCTATTTTTACTAAATAATACTCCAAATTCTATTAAAATTCTATTATTACAAATGATCTTCTAACCTTTTGTAATACCGTGCAGAATAAATGTGAGGAGCGAACTGTCAAACGAACGACTAGAGAGAGAAGTACAAAGCGAAATAAGAAAAACCCAGTCAACCAAAAGAACAATTCTTTTACTATTATTTTTATTATTTATAGGGGCGCTTTTTTGATTTCAAATATACATATATATTACAAAAACAAATATTTTTACAAATGGCACTTTATTATAGTGGGGAAATGCACATCCTTTTATTTTCAAAGCGCGCGGCATTATACTGAATATTCCTAAACAGTTTCCATAATTTAAATGGAAATCAATCTTTTATCTGCACTAAAGGCCCTGCTAGCCAGTTTGCTAATTAAATTAGCGTTATGTTGTATATATCCCCTATAAATAATAATAATAATAAATCTTTTAAAGTTCCTAATGTTTTGTCGGGATGCATTACAGATGGATGTCAATTACAATTTCCCCAAAGCATTATATCCATATAAATAAATGTATGTATGTACATATGTATGTATGTATATCAAAAACTCATGAAATGGAAATACATAAGTATGTATGCATTTGTGTAGGTAGTTTGTTGACACAATTATCACACTGTACTTTGCTAACAACTATGCGCATATTCTACGTTTTTGTAACATTAACTTCACATTAATTGCTCAACGTAATGAAACAATTCAAAAAATTAAAATTTACTTTGCACAGCACACTCACTACACTGAAAATGCTAAACTCTCTCAGCATCTATTTTTTTTTTACAAATTTGTCACATCCTTTTCTGTACATGGCAATGTACCTTAAAATTTTGCAAAATATAACTTTCGTATCATTGGCTTAGACACTTTTTTATTCAACAACCATTTGGAAAATCTTACGGAGAAACTTTTTGCAATAATTCTCATTGCTCTTTGGTCTAAAATACTAAACTGCCATACAAAATTTATTTCGCGCACAGATGTGTTTGTCACAGTCCTCGACTTGTAATATGTACAAAATTTATATTTGTTTATTGCTTTTCTTTTTGTGTTTGTCAAGAAAAACTGTTTCCGCAATTTACACGAACGGTTTTCGTGGATCTATGTAACACCAACCTTGCAAGTAATACCACATCGAAAGAATATCTGCGGCAAACTAAACCTGACTGCCAACCAGCCGATCTGCTAAAAATTCAATTCACGACTCTTACTCACATTGTTGCTGAGCTGAGTGCAGTAAAGTGTCAGAAAGTGGCGAAGAAGCGCAAAAATACACAAATCATAAAACACATACACCGGCCAAGTAGGAGCGAGCGCAGTGACGACAAAAAAAACTTGAGCAAAAAATTGTCGTTTGCGCTAAGCTCTGAATTATTTAAATTATTCATAAACGAATACATATAATATAATTTTAATATATTATACATATGTATGTATATATGTATGCATAACGAACGCCGAGATTATTTATTCAAATGTAAAGTAACATATTTATTTTAAACATGCATTTTTAAAAATACATATACACATGATTTGTAATTACTCTCCAGCGAATTGATATCACGACCAGATGGACAATTAATCGCCCCCAGAGAAGAAATAAGAGAGGAGATTTGTGATTAACAAACAAAATCTTCGGCGCAAAATGAATTGATAATAGCAGAACAGCTGAGGCCTAGAACAAATAGGCAGGCAAGCGCGCTAATACATTAACGTTCTCTGCAAGCGTTCCGCGGGAGTATCAAACATGAGAAAGAAAAGCAAAGAGTCGGAGAAAAACAAACAATCAATGAATCATTGCAAAGAATCCGTGCTAACGTTTCTCAGCTGAATGCTCTCTTGTTGATAAGGTTGCCAATTTACATTTATTGAAAATAAATACATGGCGGATGTTTTTTTTTTAGCTGGTTGAGAAATAATGAATATGAAATAAATTTGGAATATTTATAAGATATATAATATTATGTAGCAACTCACAGCCAAAACAATGCAGTAAACTTTTTGGAGCAAATAACGAAATTACGGGAAATAAAAATGTTATTGACAATTAACATCAATTGAAAGATGCAAAACTAATACAGCCCTAAAAATCATTGCTTACAGTATCAAAAGCTTTAAGAAGTAGAAAATAAATATTTTGTAGCGTAACCTCTTTTCTCAATAACACTTTGGAGCCCCTTTAAAGCCGATCCCACAAACTTCTTAGAATATTCGGAAGAAATGTTTTCCCATTCAACTTTTAACGCCTTTTTGAGGTTTTGAACATAAATTTTTTTTTATACATATATGAAATTAAATGAAGATGAAAAAAAAAATGTTTGAGGTAATACCTATATTTGTAAGATTTTAGCTTATAAGTGCTATAAGTGTGCAGGAGTGTAAATATGTATGCAAATACTTGCAGATCAAACGTACAATATTAAAAAGTTTTCTTTGAACAAAACGTCAAAACAAACAAACAAACCTTTTATGAAGAAACGTACTTATAATGCTTTAACGTTTAAGTGGATCATCTACTTCTTCGTGCTTAACTCCCAATCCGTAATTAAAAAACAATATTCTTCTTCTTAATTGGCGCGATAGGCACTTACGCGATTTTGGCTGAGTTTAACAAAGCGCGCCACTCGTTTGTTTCTCGTGATAACCGGCGCCAATTGGACACACCAAGTGAAGCCAAGTCCTTCTCCACCTGATCTTTCCAACTCAGAGGAGGCCTTCCTCTTCCTCTGCTACCACCAGCTGGTACCGCATCGAATACTTTCAAAGCCGGAAGCGTTTGTATCCATTCGGACGGCATGACCCAGCCAACGTAGCCAATGGATGCCTATGTATGTCGTCGTAAAGCTCATACAGCTCATCGTTCCATCGCCTGCGATATTCGCCGTTGCCAACGTGCGAAGGTCCAAAAATCTTGCGCAGAATCTTTCTCTCAAACACTCCAAGCGTCGTTTCACCGGATGTTGTCATCGTCCATGCTTCTGCGCCATACGTTAGGAGGGGCATGATGAGAGCCTTGTAGAGTGTTAGTTTTGTTCGTGTTTTAGTTTTTAAGTGGCGGGTCCCAAACCCAGCGCACAACCAGCTACCCTTCTCACGTTAGCTCACTCCCAAATGGGTATTCGGAAGCTGTCCAGAGGATACGCGGGCTAATCCCGGACGTTGTGAGCTGCTTGAACCATATGCAGAAGAATCGTTCTGGAGGAAAAAACAAGATTACCCATAGAAAATTTCTCTCCCGAAATCTGAGATTATAAAATAGTCTTAGATTATTACTGGACTTTCTTACATACAACCCTGTGTATTCTGTGTTATTGATATTAAAACTATAATAAATAAAATGGACGCCGGCAAGGAAAACAGGTTTGTAGACATAATTCCAATAACATTTTTGTTAGGTATTATTATTTATGCATACATATAACAGAAAAAAACCTATTTCCATAAACGCTTTGTCCACTTATTATTTATTATAAAATTTAATATCGAAATTCGCGTGGGCATTGCTGCTATAATTTTTTTCCACCTCAGTAAACGTCGTTTACGGATTTCCTCCAACTGTTTATTACTAGCAGCCAGTTGCGCATTTAGCTGGAAAACAATTTGTGTTTAAACAATCCAGTATCTTGTTTCAAGGGGCTTCCCTTAATGTTATGATTAATTTTGACCATTGATAGCTTTAACATGTAGCTTACATTAAAAGAAAAAATTTCAGCCATTAGTACAGTGCCTGTTTTAATGAGAATGGCAATATTGACATATTTGAGCCACCGAGGCTCGGAAAGGTATATCTGAAGCTGAACAGAGAGTAAAACATATTTCCTAATTTCATGTCATGTCCTTTTGCAACACTGTCCCCTGTATCGACCTCTTTGCGTGAAATTTAAGTTTTTTATCGCAAATTTGACTCTTCTATAGCCGATCGCATGCAACTAGCTCTCGACATTGCCTAAGATTGGTGTCAAGCGAAAGAACTATCGATAAATCCTTCGCCCGAAGAAGGAAACTAGATTCAGGAACTCTAAAGCTAGAGGACGAAAACTTAACTCTATCCGGGGATGTGAAATATCTGGGAGTAATCCTTGATTAAACCTTGACCTGGAAAAATCATTTATCGTACATCTCAAATAAAGCTTTGAGAACAATACACATATGCCAAAGGCCTTACGGTAAAACATGGGGTCTGCGGCCAAAGATGATGGCATGGTCTTATAGGACAATAATAGTGGCAATGATCACCTACGCCTTTTTGGTATGGTGGCCAAAAGTAGACCAAATTAAGACTCAGATGACAATTTGCTCCACAACAGCCTTAGGAATGGTCACTTGGCTCATTCCACTCTAACTTGTAGCCAAACGGGCGACATTTAGTCCAGTACTAAGAGCTCTAAACTATTTCATCTCAAAGAAGGCATCTTAAAGGGCATATAAGAAATCTGTGTGGATGGAAAGTCTGTGGCAAGATGGAAAGAAAACTAGAATTATCTAAGAATTTCAAGGTGATCCTCAGTAATCGCTCAGCGTAGAGAAATAACGAAATATCTTTAAAATTAATCGCACAGGTCTTGTTTACTGATAGGTCCAAAATGGAAGACGGCAGTGACGGAGCTGGAGTTGTAGCACCCCACTTCAAGAAGGCAATTGCAGTGGGAAAAATGAATTCTATTTTTCAGGGGGAGGTCCTCGTTTTAGAGCCATGTGCCAGGGAACGTCTTCGTAGAGGCACGAGTGATGTAAATATCAGCATTCTCTCTGACAGCCAAGCAGTTATAAAATCGCTAGATAGCTTCTCATTTCAGTCAAGGTTGGTTTGGGAATATTTTAAATTCTCGATAAAATTGCGGGCGCTTTAGCGAAAAAGGATCCAAATAGTCCCTTCATTGGTTCTGAATCTTTTTGCGGGGTAAACAACAGCTTAAAATGTGCCGTTTTACGTGAGCGGGTACTGGAAAGTCGAAATGGGCATGCGGCAATCGAAAAGACTCGTTGATCCAGAACATATAAAGGCAGAGGTAATCCTTAACCTCAGCAGAAAACTCTGCACGGAACTGTTAACAGGACATTGTAAGCTTAATTACCACATGAAAATTGGTTTGGCAGAAAATGATTCTTGCAGACTCCGCGACTGCCCAGCAAAGGTGCGCTGCAGACTAAATTACTCTGAAAAAGGGGGTTTAGTGCAGAAGTTTGAAATTAAGCCTTCAGCAGTTTTAGGGTTTATTAATAGCCTAAAACTGTTTGAGTAGGCAACATGGCTATTTTATAAATATCTTCATTTTTTAAATACAATCTGTCATCCAATAACATTCAATATGATACATACATATATGATTATACATTCAAAAACAAAAAAACATACCTAAGAACTCCCGTCGAAGATCATGATTAAATTACAATATATTACATGATGTTAAATAATTAAATTACATTAGATTTATGTATGATTAAAATCTTTGGGGCAAGTCAAAAGGTTTTTAATTTACATGGAATATTGATGTTGAATTAGTGCGATGCACGTTGATTTGGATGAATAGCATTGTTGTGTCTGCGACTAAGATTCCTGATTTCCTTGTGTATAGTAGGAACCTTAGGTCACGGTGTAAAATCTCATTGTTGACAATCCAAGGTGCATTGGCGCACATGCGTAGAACTTTTGACCGAAACTTTTGCGAAATTTCAAGATTTGAGTTTGAAGCTGAGCAACATATTAGGATTCCATAGGTCCATATAGCTGTAAATATTGATTTCTATAAGAATAATTTTATTCTCGATGAACGATGCACGAAGTTTTAACCCAATTTGCTTCCGTTTTGGAACATATGTGGGAGCGCTACGTAAGTCAACGGTCAAACAGAACATCTAAGTTTTTGGCTTGATCAGCTTGGAGTATTTGGCATGAAATTGACTGTTTGATGCTAAAATTAAAACATTGTATGTGAATGCCCTATAGTTACGGCAAAAATTTACTATATTTTATCATATGTAATAATGCATGCTTTCTTATGAGAGAAACTATTGTATGTGTCATATAAAAATACATTGTTCATACTAGTTGAATTTACTGCATACGCATGTATGTATCTCCTTTTCAAATTAGAAGTAGAATGTGAAGCGTATTGCTTGTTTTATGTACCCCTTTGGTAAAAAAAATATTAAATTAAATTGAAAACAATCCATACACGATACTTTGGGGCAGAGCACACTTCAATTCCAATCGGCAGGCATGCATTCATCCGACCAAATTTCGCATATAAGCTGATGCATGTACCTTACCGGCAGTCCGTCGGAACCCGCGGCTTTGTTGTTCTTTAGCCGAGTTATCGCTATTCTCACCTCGTCATGGTGAGGTAGCGGAACGTCAATTCCGTCGTCGACAAATGGGGTATCGGGATCTTCACATTCTCTGTGACATGCGCAGCTATCACTGTTTAACAGTTTCGAGAAGTGTTCCCTCCATAATTTAAGATTGCTCTGTATGCCAGCCAACAGATCGCCGTCTTTGTTCTTACAGGAAAACACCCCGGTCTTAAAAATTTCTGTAAGCCGCCGAACTTTCTGGCGTTGTTCCTTTTGGCCAGCATCTCAAGCTCCTCGCACTCACATATTTCGGCCTCTCGTTTCTTCTTTCGGATAATACTTCTCTCTTACTTTCTTAGTTCTCTGTAGCGATCCCACATGGCTCGCGTTGCGCCCGATCGCAGCGTGGCTCTATCGGCATCATCCTTTCTTTCTGAGGCAGCATGAGATTCCACGTCGTACCAACTGTTTCTTCGGGCTCGCCGGAATCCGATTTCTTCTTTGGCGGCGGTACGTAGAAAACGAAAAATGTTGCTCCATTGTTCGTGCATGCCGGTTTGTTGGACAGTACTCTCTGAGAGCAGGAGTGAGTGTCGAGTGCGAATCTTCTGGCTGTCTGTTGTGATTGCAGCTTTTCGATGTTGAACATTCTTTGCGTAGGTAGATATGCGTTTCTTGCTGCACAGAGGCGTGTGCGCAGTTTGGCTGCAACAAGGCAGTGATCCGAGTCGATGTTGGGTCCTCGGATCGTACGTACATCTAATACTACTAGAAGCGCGTCTTCCATCTATCACAACATGATCGGTCTGGTTTCGTGTTTTTCGATCAGGATAGCCAGGTGGCTTAGTGAATCTTCTTATGCTGGAATCCGGTACTGCAGACTACCATGTTTCGGGCCCCGTCGAAGTCGATCAACCTCTGTCCGTTACCGGATGCTTCGTTGTGCAGGGTGAATTTTCCGACTGTGGGACCAAAAATGTCCCTCCTTGCCCACCCTGGCGTTGAAGTCGCCAAGCGCAATTTTTATGTCGTGGCGGGGGCAACGCTCATAGAACGTGGCGCATCGTCCTTCTCTTCCGTCGGGGCGTGGGCGCAAATTAGCGAGATGTTAAATAAAAGGGCTTTGGTGCCGATTATCGCGAGACGCTCGTCCACCGGAGTGAACGGCAGTACTTGCCGACGAAGTCTCTCTCCCACAACAAATCCAACACCGAATTTGCGATCTTTAACATGACAGCTATAGTAGACGCCACAAGGTCCTACGCTTTTCTTGCCTTGTCCCGTCCATCGCATCTCTTGGATGGCAGTGGTGTCAGCCTTTACTCTCACGAGGACATTAAGCAGCCGGGCAGAGGCACCTTCCCCATTCAGAAACAGGACATTCCAGGTGCATGCCCTCACATCGTATTCCTTATTTCGTTTGCAGGGGTCGTCATCAGTATAGGGAGGTCTCATCCGATCCTAGTTTTATATATATATATGTATATAATTGGCGTGTGTCGTGTTTGTGTTCCACAAATGGAGGTGCCTACAGTTTTAAGCTGACTCCGAACGGCAGATAATTTTTATGAGGAGCTTTTTCATGGCAGAAATACACTCGAAGGTTTGCCATTGACTACCGAGGGACGACCGCATTAGAAACAACTTATTCTTCATTTTGGTGTTTCACGGAGATTCGAACTTACGCTCTCTCCGAATTCGGAATGGTAGTCAAGCACCAACCCATTCGGCTACGGCGGCCGCTAATACCTCTTAAAATAATAAAAAATGCGAAATGAAACCTTCACAATAAATTCTTAATAATTTCACAAAGATGTAAGGTCACAAATAACTTTGTGTTTTAATTTGTTTGTAATTTAAACTGATTTTAACGTTATCGTTAGTGCCATTTTCTAGTAGCATACTAATAAAATGTTGTGAGCGAAATTGTCTTATGTGCCAAAAAATTGGGTTTTCTGGGAAAATGTAAATTTTTTCAAAATACTTTTAGTTTAGTTATCTAAAGCAGCACAAGTAAATTTGATTTCAATATTGCAAGGAAAAGAACAGAAACGTAGAAAAAACGCTTTCTTGTAAAATTTGGGTTTCGGTACAAACGATAATTTTGCGAAATGCGATATAGCAATTTTGTTGTGGAGATTTATATTTAAGTCGGAAGTGCGTAGGTCCGAATCGCCGTGCATTACAAAAAACAATGGTCGGCAAAGTTGTTTTCTAATAACGGTCACCCCTCGGCAAGCAATGGCAAAACTCCGAGTGTATTTCGGAGTCGGCTTAAAACTGCAGGCCTCATTTGTGGAACAACAACAAGACGAACGCCACAAATAGCAGAGGAGCTCGGACAAGCGCCCAAAAAGGATGTAAGCGTCAAATATGTATTGTTAATTCATACTTTTTATAACTTTATCCCTATTAGTTGTATGTTTTTTATTATCATTACTCTGATATAATCTAGTACGTAAAATTGTAATCATGGATTAAATAAACTGTAACTAAATTCAATTGAATTCTGTAGGCAGCGCCTTCGCATGGAAGAGTGGAAGGACTTTCGGTGCGATCTGTCGTTATGGGGCCGGTCACTTCTTTCTCAACAAAATATCAATAATTTTGGAAGCTCGTAAACTCTCATACACCTACAAAAATATGATGCAACCCTAATTTAGATTTAGTTTTAGGTCTAACTCTTATTCGCAATGATTTTTTTGCACAAACGCATGACTCGGCAGTTCTATGTTGATTCCTAATGCCGGACAATTTTCATATGAACCAATTACTTTCATCGCCTTCAAATTCTATTTTCTTCCTTTCTGATACAGTGATGACTATCCATTCTAGGCCTACATCTATATATACGCACAGGGTGGTTCATATAGTGGTGTTTGCCTCGGCTGGCTTTTGCAGTAATGTAATCAGTTTTCCAATACTTTGGCATGGTTACTGGCTCTATTTTTTGAATGGTTTACTCTATTTTCGCGACAAGGTTCGATTCTTGGCTCACCTCAAAAAACCGAATGGCATCGAATCGTTCCTGATAACTCGATTACAGAACTTGACGCGCGATAGATCGATTGTGTTATGGGCTATGTTTTAGCATACCTCACCGTCGACCAAAATAGCGTTTCCAGCACCATTTTAAAAGAAAAATGGACCAATGATGCCACCGATCCAAAATCTATCCAGTGCACCACGGCATCACGTACGGGTTTTCCGATCCCCAGGAGCGACATTTCATATTAACATAACCGCCGAGATGAAAATGAGCTCATCATAAAATATGATTTTGACTTCTTTTCAATAAACCCACTGCCTGGGCTACTCAAGACTTCGGGAATAAGTTCACAATATTCCCCGGCATTGTTCAAGCGTAAAGTGATTCATTTCGTTCCCCGGAGGTATGGTACCGCCTTTATGGTAACACTTCCAGAGGTAAAGAGCTGTCGCTGTCATAATATTACTTTACAATTAAAAAAATAATTACTTTATGGGCCACTACGTATATGTGTAAGTATATTTTATGTGTGGATCGGGTGATCTATCAACTGTATGAGCTTTAACACAAAAATGTATTTTCAAGAAATGATCATGAACCCAAAAAAAAGTTACGTTATAAGAGCAACAACGGAATTTGCAGGCGAGTCTGATGAGTAATAAGTTGCAATCTGCAAAATTAAATTCGCTACCAGCACTGTGTAAGTGTAGTTTTTTTTCTCGTTGCATAGACTCAAACAGTGCACTTGCGATATCGAGTGCTACTGCGCCTGCGCAACAGACATCTTCGCTAGCACACATAAATCACGTTCAAGTTTTTGTTTCTGTTGCTGTACTGATTGACATCGCAATTGCTGAGCCGTTATCGGAGCTGGAATACGAGTATTTGTGCGGTAATTGCCAAACTAAATGTAGCCAGAGCTAAGTAAGTTCAACATTTTTAATACCATCAAAGCACAGCACAATTTTTAGGTGCGGAAAAATGAAGGCAACAACATACTTTTGATTATCCGTGTGTCTGCGTTGGGCAAAATTAATGGAGATAAGACTATTTTCTAAATACATACAGTGATCACACAATTTATTTGTACACTCACAGCTTACAAGCATATATATATATATATATATAATTGGCGCGTACACCCTTTTTGGGTGTTTGGCCGAGCTCCTCCTCCTATTTGTGGTGTGCGCCTTGATGTTGTTATACAAATGGAGGGACCTATAGTTTCAAGCCGACTCCGAACGGCAGATATTTTTATGAGGAGCTTTTTCATGGCAGAAATACACTCGGAGGTTTGCCATTGCCTGCCGAGGGGCGACCGCTATTAGAAAAATGTTTTTCTTAATTTTGGTGCTTTCACCGAGATTCGAACCGACGTTCTCTCTGTGAATTCCGAATGGTAGTCGCGCGCCAACTCATTCGGCTACGGCGGCCTGTATAAGCATATACCCCTGATATTTAGCACGACTTCTACAAAAGAACAAAATTTTAATATATTCGTAAAATATACCATTTGTATTCAATATTTAAGGAACAAATTCCAAATTCATTTCTGGAATTAGAGTACTTAAGGCAGTAACGAAATAAGGCAGAACTTTATGCAAAAATATTATTCGTAACAAGCCATATAAAGAATATTGTACAATATTAAAAAATAATAGAAAAAACGAGTATTCAGGACTTTTTTGGGCAGCCCTTAGCTTTGATAACTGCTTCCAATCGTCGGTGCATACTTTTCACCAATACTTTGGTTTCATTAGATGCAATTTTCTCCCACTCAACACTGAAAGCGGTCGATAATGACGCCTCTGATGTTATTTTGTACTTTCTGATTCTCCTTTCTAAGAGCTCCCAGATATGCTCAATTGGGTTCATATCCGGTGAATGAGGTGGAGTTTTAAGCTGCTTATAGTGGTAAATAAACCATTCTTGGTAGAGGTAAGATGAGTGTTTTGGGTCATTGCCTTGTTGAAACATGAACTCTTTAGCATTCAGTCCAAGTTCAACTTGGCACTATAATGCAAATTATTCTTCAAAATGTTTCAATACAGATGTTTGCCCATTTTATCATCAATAAAAACCATTTATGCACCCCAAACCACTGCATTTACTTCTCCATGCTTAACAGTTCTGTATTTTCTTTTCGCCAAGCTTTTGGAGAGCCTTCTGCTCCGAAAACATGCAATTTCGACTCATCACTAAATATGACGTTTTCCTAATAAGAATCTAGCTCATTTATGTAGAGTTTGGCGAATTCCAATCTCTTCTTTCTGTTAATATCTGAAATGTAGGGCTTGCTGCGTGTCACTCTATTATGATAACTAGCTTTATGCAGACAATTCCTGACTGTATGTGGGCTTACTGTTTTATGCAAAGACTATTAAATATTTCGGCATAGCATCGTGGAGGCTATTTTTGGATTTTGCGCGACTGATGCTATTTTGCGCGTTCCTTACGTGGAGTCAATATTTCTCGCCTTCCGGCTTGGAATTGATTAGCTTTCAATTTACCAGTATTAACGTTAATAGTACAATAATAACGCAATAAAACTTTGCAACGTGGAATGCGATTTGGCAATTGTTTTGCCGATTTCGCGCAGAGACTTGTTTTCCAAGTACAATTTAATAACAATTTGACGCAGTTCTAATGGTAAATCGCGACTTCGTCCCATTTTGTCCCTTTAAATCGAGATATTACGCGCAACGGAAACTGAATCGTTTTTGCTACGTTCTGCCTGCTTTCCTTGGAACCCTTTACTGTGAGTTTAAATAACGGGAGTTTCGTTGCGGCAATTCATTAGGAATGTAACATTATTACAGTTACCAAAAAGAAATACATATATCGTCACAACAAATATTTGCGCAAAGCTAAAGTTTTTTACGTACTACGCAGGGTGTAAGAGTAAATAGTATGACCACTGTATGTACATATGTACAAGTATATATCTACATACATAATTAAATGACTAAGTTACGAAAAAGGCGGCAACTCCGGAGATACACCATCTACGATGTTGACGGAGACTGTGGGCTTGCCTGAGTGCTCCTCCAGAATACCGTGGATGGATTTTTCTTAAAGATATGAAATGCCATCCGACATGTTTGGGCCTCGAGACGAACGACGAAGACATCCAGCCTATCGAATTTGAAGGAAGCACTACAGATCCTGCCCAAATCCAGGGCCTACTAGATTATTACTCACATTAATAACATTGTATTTCCGGTACAGAGTATTTCAAAAAAATACATATGTAGGTATGTATAAATATGTATTTTAGTCAACTTTAGCGATTTTCTAGTATGTTGAACCATTTCAACATACTTCGTTTTTTACCTTATTAACTATGAGTACCCTCATATGCGGAGCAAAAGTGCTGAATATTTTATGTATTGAATTCGACCAATTTCCATCGCATACCACTCGTAGCCAACATACATACATATGTACAAACATTCATGCATATGAGTGGCCGCAATTACCTGGCAAGTATATAGAACAGTAACACATTTACACCCACTACTCAATGTATTCAATACAAGCGCACTCGCCAAAAAATCCGTTAAGCCCCCAACTCTTGTATCACTCCAAGTCTTTTGCTGTCGTCAAAAAAGTTCAATGTACATATGTATGTAGGTATGGATTCAAGACAACTTGTAGGGAGAGCTTGAATTGGTGAAATGAAATCATTTACAATGCTCTTTCACCCAATTTGGACTAGTACAGGAGGTAACTACATTCTCTCTCGCTAAAAAGAAACTCGAATTTTATGACGTCAAACCAAGAGAAAAACAAAACATTTTGGAAGTTTCGCGAAAAGTGATGGTGCGGAAACGAGTCTTCATTTCTGAATTTAAGCAGTAGAATAAATATATAAATAAATTATCGGTAAAGAAATGAAATGATATCCATATTAAATGTCATATAAAAACATACATATGTATATAATTGTCCGAGCTTCACCTTAACTTTCTTATACGAGTAAACGTCTGGATATTCTTCTACAAATGGAGGTGGTAGCATGATTGGCATCGCAACCGGCGCCCACCGAATTATAACGCGCAATCCCACTCAGTTACAACGGCCGTTAGACATTTTTAGCTTTGAAAGTTCAAAAATTGTTTGTGTAGTGAACAAAAAGAAATATTTCTACAAAGTGTGTTCAAACATGCATTTGTAGTGGAGAACAAACTAGTTTGACTGCATTTATACCACTGTTTCAACCACTCGACCCGTAACTTTAGCAGTCAAAATCAAAGAAAAAAATAGTAAATAAAATATTTGAACGTTCGTTACATGAGCCATGCTTAATAACCATTAGATTTAGGAGTTTTATAGTTACACAACTATTAGTATGTATAAGTAAAAGTACATACATATCAACAAACCGACACATGCATTTTTCATCATACTATCCATACATATAGTATGTACATTGTACATGTATGACTCGGCATGTACACCTCCGCTTACGCGTTGGGCCGTGTTCCACCTCTAATTTGTGGTGTGTGTCTTGACGCTTTTCCACATATTGAGAGATCTACAGATTTACAGACTCCGAACGGCAGATAGATTTTTATGACGAACTGTTTTAGAACAGAAGTACACTTTAAGGCTTGCTGAGGAATGACCGCTATTAGAAAAACACTTTTCCTATCATTTGGTGTTACATGACCGTGTATATATTTTACAGGGCGAAAATACCCGAAAAATACGCATTCGAAAAGCAAAAAACAAAAACAAAAGCCACACTTGTTTCATGACTAGACAAAGGTCAAGGTACGGTATAATATAAGTTTATGTTACATATTTTTTTAGAAAGAAGCGCAACAACCAAAATATATGTACATACGTAATACTAACACTTCAATTTGCTATTAAAATATTTTCAGAAATGCTCGAAATTTAATGATTTTGAAATATTATAAGCAGGACCCTAACAAAAACAGCATCTAATGTTTGCCATACCAAACATTTTACAAAACTAGCGAAAAGAACCACATATGTAGGTCATTTAAAGCGTTCCACTCCTTGATTATTCAGCCCACAAAGTCTAGCGCTACGTTCGATTTTCACAAAAGTTGAACTCCGCGAATGACACTAACCATACGTGGAAGCAGAACTGGGTCGAATCATCACATCCGTGCAACGGTCAACAACCATAGGGACCAAAATTACGTCACACGCTAACCGTATAAGCTGAGTCGTATTCAAAAAAGCGAATGCAAACGGATCGTATTATTATTATTAGAAGGCCATTACGCACTGCGACCAGAGCTGATCTATTGTGAAAGGCCTATTTTGTAACCCTAGAGTTTTAGGCTTTTTAAAAATTTTAGCACAATTTTGCGTTCGTTGTTTCAAAGATTGCATGGAGATACTACGATACCACCGAGGTGGTGAAGTCTCTGTCTGCCCAACGCAGGACATTCACAAAGCACATGTTCTGAGCTTTCTATGTCCATTTCGCAAAAGCGGCAGGTATTGGTCTCAGATAGACCAATATTATTTAGATGATACCTCAGGCTACAGTGACCTGTAAGATATCCTGTTAAAAGACGCAGATCTACTCTGTTTAGTGAGAAAAGTTTGTCAGATATTCCTTTGTTTTAACTTAGGAATAGTTTGGCTTGACGCTGACCGGCACAGTTTAGCCAGTGTGAGGCAAGTTTTCTTTCTTCTCATTTCCTAAGGAATTCATTCATGTGGCCTTTTGTGAGTCCACAGAAAGGCTCAGGACCAGTAAGTTGCATATTTGCTCCTTGTTCTGCAAGGCCATCAGCCATTTCATTTCCCTCATGTCCTTCATGTCCCGCATTCCAGCATAGTGTTACTATGTTGAGGTTCCCTAACGTGTTGAGAAAGTTTAGGCAATCATTTACCAATTTAGAGGTGATAGTTATTGATAGAAGGGCTTTTAGAGCCGCTTGGCTATCTGAAAGTATGTAGATGTGAGTACCTCTCATTTTCCTGCTAAGACATTCTCTCACACATATTTCAATGGCATGTATTTCTGCCTGGAATATTGTTGGGTAGAATCCCATCGGAATCGATTTTTTGAATTTAGGCCCATTGATTCCTGCCCCTGTTCTACCATTTTCCAATTTGGACCCATCAGTAAACCATAGCTGGGAGCCAGGTTTGAAAGTGATAGAGTTAGTTCTCCAGTCTGTTCGTTCATTAATTATAACTTGGAAGTTCCTGAAGAGTATTGTTTGGGTGATAGTATATCATGCCTATAAAGAATGGGACTATGTAGGAAGTCTTCCAAGATCTTTAAATGCCCTTTCATATCCCCACTTTTAAGTTCAGATATACCTTTTAATCTTAAGGCACTCGAGCGAGCTTAGCTTTCAATTAGAATTGGAAGCGGTGGTATGTTCAGGAGCACACCCAATGCATCCGTGGGACATGTTTTCATAGCCCCTGTAATACCAACACATATCAGGCGATGCAGTTTGTTTAATTCGTTTGCTGCCTTTCTTTGCTTGACCTTGGGCCACCATGCTACGGATGCATAAGTGACTATGGGTTACACAACTGTGGTGAATGTCCAGAAAGTCATTCTAGGGTTTAGTCCCCATGTCTTACCAAAAGCCTTGTACAGGCAAAGAATGCCCTTGTGGCTTTTGAAGTAACTCTCTCAATATGCGAATTCCACGTAAGCGTTTTGTCAAGACTGACGCCAAGATAGTTCGCTTCTGTCGAGAGTTGAAGTGTTGTTCCATTAAGGGTCGGACATTTGAGATTTATGTTCCTTCTCCTAGTAAACGGTACAAGTGTTGTTTTGGATGGGTTAATGGAGAGCCCTTTTTCCGTGCAACATTTGTTTATTATTGTAAGGGCTTGCTGCATGCGATCCGAAATGGTTTCCTCATGCCAGCCTAATACATAAACTACTAGGCCATCAGGGTAACCCTGAGTGTGAAATCCTAGGTTATTCAGTTTGTGGAGAAGTTCATCTATGACTAGAGTCCACAAAAGAGGAGAAAGTACGCCAACGGGCAACCTCTTGTGGCTTTAATAGATTTGATTGTTCCTCCTAGTTCGGTGCTGATCGTCCTAGATTTCAGCATGAATATTATCCATCTAGTGATGGGTTCAGGTACCTCCTTCAGATATAGGGCATTATAGATTGCCTCCTGATATGTCAATAAATTCACATAGAGCTATCTGTTTGGACTCAATAGCCTTTTCAATAACTGTTACCAGGCTTTGGATCGTATGTTTAGGCCACAATGACGTGTAACTGTCAAAACTGTTGTCAAATTTAATAAATACAACTAAAAACCTTGTTTTTATATATGAGTTGTAGTGAAAGTGTTGAAGATGAAAAACTAGTGCGGAGGCAGCTAAAAGAAAAGAGCAATCCTTTGGCACTCGCAAGCACAGAGTAAATATGTAAATGATTAGTTTTTCTAGCTCATTATAAACTCTTTTTGTAGATTTCTGAAACGGCCAGACAATAAGAGACCAAATAAGATATTCCTTATTGAATTTTTCTCGAAATTGAAAATATGTATATGAAAACATGCATGTGCAATCTTGTGAATAGTTTTTAAAATATTTTTGAAGTGAAACAGAAAGCCTTTGTACCATACTTAAGATGAAATGAAGAGATAATACTTATGCAATTATATTTTTTTATTTTTATTTTTATCCCTGAGTTGTTTACATTTTTATCACAAGCAGGGACAACTTCAAATGCGAAACAAAATTTCAAGCTTTTCAGAAAAAAAACTGCGCCATAGTAAGGAACGCTAAGTATGGCTAGTATCCATACTTATAATATATATTTTGATCGTACGTACATCTAATACACTAGAAGCGTGTCTTCCATCTATCACAACATGATCGATCTGGTTTCGTGTTTTTCGATCAGGGTGCTGCAGACTACCATGTTTCGAACCCCGGCGAAGTCAATCAGCCTCTGTCCGTTACCAGATGTTTCGTTGTGCAGGGTGAGTTTTCCGACTGTGGGACCAAAAATGTCCTCCTTGCCCACCCTGGCGTTGAAGTCGCCAAGTACGATTTTTATGTCGTGGCGGGGGAGCGCTCATAGGAACGTTCCAAGCGCTCATAGAAGGAATCTTTGGTCGCATCGTCCTTCTCTTTCGTCGGGGCGTGGGAGCAAATAAGCGAGATGTTAAAAAAACGGGCTTTGATGCGGATTATTCCGAGACGCTCGTCCACCGGAGTGAACGACAGTACTTCGTGACGTTGTCTCTCCCCCACAACAAATCCAACGCCGAATTTGCGCAACTTTACATGACAGCTGTAGTAGACGTCGATGTTTTCCTTGCCTTGCCCCGTCTATCACATTTGTTGAATGGCAGTGATGGCTGCCTTTACTCTCACGAGGACATCAACCAGCCGGGTAGAGGCACCTTCCCCATTAAGGGGCTGGACATTCTGAGTACATGCCCTCAGATCATATTCCTTATTTCGTTTGCAGGGGTCGAGGCTTGGGAGATTTTTCATTGGGGGGATTTTTAAGTGGCGGGTCCCAAATCCAGCGAATCCCAACCAGCTATCCTGGAATGCTGCGCCTTCTCACGTTAGCTCACTCCCGAATGGGTGAGGAAATACGTGGGCTAATCCCGGATGTTGTGAGCTGCTTGAACCATATGCAGAAGAATCGTCCTGGCCACTCCCAAGTGAACAGCGATTAGTACATGGATTCATCCTCCAGTGAATGGCGATCAGTAACTTTCCCCGCTTGCGTGAAGCCTGACGTCAAAATCGCGAAAAATAAAGTAGCGGGTTTGGGAAAACGCCACCTTCAGTATTCAGATGGACCAGATGCGAAACTTTTGTTCTAATGAAAGCGCTGTCAAAATGTGCATTTTGCATGTGTGACTTTCGTCAGTAATGCCATACCTTTAGAAACATTAATTGGAAGTTTTCAGTTTCCACACTACCATTGAGGCTTACAAATGGCGTGTTACCGAAGTTAATCTTAGGTGCTCGGTTCACCAGAGTAGGCCCATATCACCCATATATGTACGCATACAATAAAAACAAGCACAATCAGAATGAAATACAAAAGTAATGAAGACGAAAAATATAATTTTAAAGAAAAACATAAAATACTTAAATTTTTGAATATAACATAAAAAGTGAGTAATAGAAACAAATTTGGCGGCCGCCGTAGCCGAATGGGTTGGTGCGTGATTACCATTCGGAATTCACAGAGACAACGTTGGTTCGAATCTCGGTGAAACACCAAAATTAAAAGGAAAAGAAAAACATTTTTCTAATAGCGGTCGCCCCTCGGCAGGCAATGGCAAACATCCGAGTGTATTTCTGCCATGAAAAAGGCCCCTCATAAAAATATCTGCCGTTCGGAGTCGGCTTGAAACTGTAGGTCCCTCCATTTGTGGAACAACATCAACACGCACACCACAAATAGGAGGAGGAGCTCGGCCAAACACCCAAAAAGGGTGCACGCGCCAATTATATATATATATAGAAACAAATTTGTAAAATAAAAATCATAATAAATAAAATCAACAAAAAAATTAACATAACGATTAACGAAGAAAACTTTTGGTTTGATAAAATATTTCAAATTAAAGAGATCACGAATCAAGTTCAATCGTATACGCTTTTAAAGGAGAGTATAAAATATTTACATAAACCATCATCCAGTCTTCAATAGAATTACAGATACATATGTAAAATGTATTCAGTAAAGTGTGATCGAATTTCACAGTGCTCACATTTGAAAAATAATATTATATAATGCATTCACCATATGTACGCAAGATTAGTTAAAAGTAAAAGCCGAAGAGAGCCTTTGTGAAAATTCAAAAAACAATTTTTGATTGAAGCATTAATTTAAATACTTGAATTTGTTAAAAAAAAATTAATAATTATAAGTATGTAAATCGCAACACTTTTTCATTAACGTAAAACCGAACCGCAACCTGCCATTTCATCTAGCGATGCACAGGCATAGGCATTGCTGCCAAGTATTCGAACGAGTTCCTGGGCGCGTTCTCATATAAAAAGAGACAGTTTCTCATCTAGTTATCTATGACGAAGTAATGTGATCAATGATTACGGTAGTTTTTTCTTAAAGCACCAACACAATCTTAGTTTTGTTGTAAAAAAAACGCCGTCATACGTATAACATAGGTATGACGTCTGCAAATCAGCTAATTCCTTCAAATTCGCTGAGAACCTGTTAACGGCTCTTCTCTTTTAATTTATCTTCATACATATCTAAGAATGATAGAAAAAAATGAAATTAATTTTTTTTGTAATTTTTAAAATTTTGTTGCTCAATTTTGGAGATCTCCTATAAGAAATAGTCAAATGCTTTTTTTTTATTTAATAAATGTTGACCAATAAACGCCAAAGACAAAATGATAGAATAGTACAACACCTTATACAGTTCTCAGTTCAAATAATTTTTGGTTTTTCATATGATATGATAAGTAAATATTAAAAATGAACTAAAACGTTGGTCCAACTATTATACCAGGGTAATACAAAGAAAACAAGCTTAGGAGCCATTCAAGATGTAGTAACTAGCGTAGGCCATGCCCAGACAGGTAATCGATACTCCAAACGCTTAGTATTACTAGCCACACTGGATATTAGAAATGCTTTCAATAGTTTAAGTTGGGACGACGTAATTGAAGCCTTAAAGATAAAATTCAAGATCCCGAATAATCTATTGAAGATTATTCGTAGCTATCTAAGCAATCGCGTGCTCTTATACGAAACGCGAGAAGGGTGTAAGACTAAACAAATAACAGCAGGTGCGGCCCAAGGATCAATACTCGGACCGGAACTCTGAAATATAAGCTACGATGAAATCCTTCGAATAGAGATGCCTGAGGATGTGCATTAAGTGGGATACGCAGATGATATTGCAGCTATAATAATCGCCCGCAACACTGACGAAGCCAAAAGGAAGTTAATCAGGTGATGATCCGAGTTCAGACCTAGCTAGAAGACCATGGATTAAAGCTGGCTACAGAGAAAACAGAGCTAATCCTTCTAACGAACAGTCGTATCCCATTAGAAGTAGACATACAAGTACTCGATGCCACTTTATCGACAAAAAGAGTGGTCAATTACCTAGGAGTGCAATTAGACACAAGGCTAGCTTACTGGGCGCATATAAACCATGCTGCCACAAGAGCTGCCAAAGTAAGCGGCATGTTAAGTTAGCTCATGGCAAACCTTGGTGGTCCAATGCAGAACAAGCGAAAACTTTTAATGGACACGACGCAATCGATTCTCTTATACGGATGCGAAATATGGGCAGATTCGCCAAGGGTGCAATGTCGGCGGAAAACTCTACAATCTGTGTAACGCACCTGCGCGTATCTGAAGCAGCGGTTTTAGTTATCAGCGGAATCATTCCTATAGATATTTTAGCACAAGAGCGCAAACGGAGATGGGAGGCAAAAAACACAGGAATCCCAGTACCACGCTTCTCCGATATTAGAGTTCAAACGCTCACACTTTGGCAGGCAAGTTGGAACTCTGAACGGTATGGTAGATGGACAGCGAGACTAATACCCCTTTCGCTAGTATCTGTGGCAAATGGGAAAAGTGAGCCAACCAAACTGCATATATGGAGATACTGAGTATGATGATGCGGAGCACACCTTCTTTAAATGCGAGAGGTAGACCGTAGAGAGAACAGGTCTGCAACGAGCTATTGGTGTATTTACACCTGAAGAAATTATCGATATTATCCGAAAAAAGAAGCGCGAAATGGAAAGTTATGCCGAAGAGCATTGAGCATAGGTTTCTCAAAACAGGCGACCATAGTCGCAGGGTGAGTAAGTAAGTGTCCTTCTTAGGACGCCGTCTTGGCCCTCTACCTCGAAGCAATGCGGAAGCAGTCCCGGGGTGGAGGGAAAAATCCAAGAGAAGAGGAGGTATATTTTTAGTGGAATCACCACAAAAAAAAAAATTCTTGGTTGGCACAATAAGTTTATGATACCTGGACGCTTCTGGTTTTTATTTTAGCGGAAGATATCGCCACAGCTCATACTGTACAAAATTTCGATGGGAAGTTGTATTTGCAAATTTCAAGTGAAATTAAATTTATGTGGTACGTTTGTCTTTCCCTTATATAACAGGGAAACTTTTAAAAAGATGATTTGTAATGTGATCTAACCTTGTAGGCTAACAGAGGAGTTATTTTCTGATATCCGTACTACATCAAGGGAAAATTTTGCCTTCTCATTAGATACCTTTGTGGGTATAAAGGGATATAATATAATATAACTCCTTGCAAAACGAACCTCATTGTTTCGTGCTGTTACTTCGTTAATTCTGCATTCTGTTGTGGGTACACTAGGATGCTAAATCAGCGGCTTTGTGCCTTTTACGTAAAACTTAACTTGTATTCCTTTTTTCATTGAGCAACAAGATCGGCCATCTGCAAGAGATGTTTGAAATATTAAAATTTGGCATTAAAGGATTTTTTTCAGAACGTACTTATTAACTGATTTCTTAAAGGAAAACGATTTTTTTTTTCGAGAAACCCGTTCTAAATATTTTTTTCACTATTTAATTTGCGATCCATTTACTGACTTGTCTTTTCTTAAAAAATTGTAATACAAACACTGAAAAATTGAAAAAATACTTTTGCCTATTTTAATACCAAAAACGCCATAAAATTGTTAGTACCAAAAATCTCAAAATGCCATACAATTATTTTACGATAACGAAAAATTTCCGATTACAAAGAATTATTAATTCTTAATTTTAAAGTTTTGCTGTACAATTTTTAGGACTTTTCAATAGATTTTTTTAAGACAAACCATTACTTTTTAGGCAATGTAATTATGGATTTTACTTAGTGAAATATTTCTCTGAAATCTCACAAATGGTCAGAAATTTGTCACACTTTTCGACGTTGCACATCGTATTCATATGCAAAATGAAGTAAAAATTTTCGTGGTAACGTCTCCCGTTTTTTCTTTATTCAATCAGAATAGATCGATTTTCGAAGTTTGTATCAATACATTTAAAAGCGAATTGGCTTATGGTTTCCAAAAACAACTGATTTGATTGGCTTTATGAACGAGCGGGTTGGTATACACCACCCAATTTCCCTTCATAAATGCATATATGTATGCATATACTTTTATATTTATATAATTAGCGGTCTTATTTGTGTTATGAGTCTCTATGTTTTTCCACAAATGGAGGAATCCACTGTCTTATGCCCTCTCCGAACTTCAGATGATTTTGTATGAAAAGCTTTTTTTTATCATTTGGTGCTTAATGCCCGGAATTTCGAATACGGGCGCTACCGAATAGTCGCCGTACACCAACCGATTCGTTTACGGCGGCCGCCGTTTTATATCACTGTATACTATTATACTTATATATGTTAACTATACTGAATATTGTAAAAAATCATTTTACATTAAAAATGTGCTGACGATCAAATAGCGCAGGTTTAAAGTCAATTTGAACTGAATCGAACTCAACCGAAGAATAAACAAACGTGCGCTATAATAAAATTGAATGTTACACGCTCTTAAAATCAGAATAATTTTAAAAATTTTAGTATTTGTGTTGATTTTCCTTTGAGCATAATGACATATGTATGTATTTTTTTCCAATGCAAAATTGTAATGCCCAAAATTACTATAGTTATAATTAAAATTTAACATGTCCATTAGTACACAACCTTGAGTATTTCAATTTGCTTAAAAAGTGTAAAACGCTCGGAATCGTTCAAAAATATAAAAGTTTTATACAGTCAGGGCTAGCACATGGAATGCAATAACGGCAACCTGTAATTATTGTATTTTATAATTTGGGTTAAAAATGCAGTTAGGGTGTTTTTAAGCGAATTTGGGGCTATATCCAACGATATCCAGCAGATTCAATGAGTAACACCAATGAATTGCTACCAATTCAACTAATTAAAATTCCTGAAAAAACGAATCAACTTTACTACATATTTGATATCCAATTATCAATCATACTTAGTGGTATTTGGGTATAGTCAAATAAATTGAGCTCAGCGCAAGCGCCAAATCACACAAAATAAGCGCAAAAACGCTGATTAAAAGCGCATGAGAATGTTGTTACTCGTATAAGATATGTATATGTAAATAAATAACCTGATCACCAAAAAAATGCAAATAGTTATATATATATACATATGTGTGCATAATATATATTTTATTATCCATACCGTTGTATTAGGGACCATGCTAAAATATTACGCCAGTCAGGTACAGAGATATACACCCGTGCATATAAGCCAATAGAGGTTGGCCACTTGGTTACTTGGTTGTCAGGTTGTTTAGTATTTCATCAATGGCATGCAGCAGGCAAAACGCTAATCCGAAGAAGCTGCAATGAGGGCCAAGAACAAAAAAGCAAATGATCGAAGCAAGTAAGTACTTGTTAGCATGAGAGAGGAGAGTGAACATCGCTCACATTACCTTCCACTACTCTAAGTCTAAAGTGAACATATTAACTTTTTATACCTTTCATGCAAATGAATTACGGCCGAAATGAAACAACCAATAAATATGCACAACATACATATGTATAGTACACTGAAATGAGCAGGGTGACAAGCTGTTGGGAATAAAGTATAGCTCTCTAGCTCATAGCTAACTAATGAATTGACAAGATTGAGTATGAATGATCAAGCATCAGCTTTCTTTATTATTCTCAACTACCTAGTAAGCATCATCGGTTGTTGGTTTATTAATTTCTTCAAAATTTAAGTCTTCAAATATAGTCAAAACCCAAAACACCAAAAAAGCTCATCTCTTGCTACTTATTAAAAGGTTACTGAGGCAAGTGTAGTAAAAGCCCATATATATTTACACGTATATGGTATATACTTCAGCTGACTTGTTTTCTTAATGTACTGGCTTTTGGCATCTCTGCAGTATTGAAAGAATGAAAACGAAACTGAAAGCAGTACCAAATAAAATCGAAGTCGAGACTGAAACTGAAACTCGGTTGGGTCAATGAGGCAGCTGACTTTTGAGGCTTGACTTGAACGGTTGGTCGATTGGCTGTTCGCTCACCGGTTACTTGGTTAAGGTGTTCAGAGCATAGCTATGGCAATACTGAAGTTGATGTTAAAAGCGAAGTTGTAATGCAGATATTGAAAATATATATGTATGTATATACACAGAAACTCATTTTTATGTGAACCTAATACCAAGTAGAAGTGAATTTGTCCGTGAGTATGCAGTTGTTAAAGCAACAACAAAAACTGAGTGAATTTTTACAAGTGACTTGAATATACTGTTTGCGTAGAAATAGCTGTATAAATTTAAAAAAAAACTAAGTATACAGTAAAATATATGTAAAAAAATCTAAGAATAATTCTACGTAAAACAGTACATGTGGAATATACTTAACAAAGTGAAATTTATTAATTTTGTTCATATTACCTAAATAGTGTACCTAAAATTTTGAACTGATTAAGCAATTTTTAAGGTATCTGTGCTTTGTTATAATGAGAAAATAACACATTGTGTGAAACTTGCAACATTTTTTTCAATGAAAAGAATTCCATTAAAAACCACAACTTGCAATGAAAGAACAATTAAAAACTAATAGAAAACCATGAAAAACGTCAAAGTGAAGTGAATGAACGCGAATAGCAACAAACGCAGGCAAACATTATGAAACCTTTATAAGCTGCATATGTAGGGCATTCTGAAATACCCTCATTAAAAAACAGAATGCTTCCAACAACCACTTCATTCGTCGCTATCGCTGAGTTTAAAAAATATCCAACGTGAACGGAAGAGATAGGAAAATCGCCAAACTATTGCTGCCACAAGCGTACGTATATATGTATACTCGTAAGTACACATATATAAATATATGTATATATGATATAATTGGCGCATACACCCTTTCTGGGTGTTTGGCCGAGCTCCTCCTCCTATTTGTAGTGTGCGTCTTGATGTTATTCCACAAATGGAGGAACCTTCAGTTTCAAGCCGAGTTCGAACGGCATATCCATATACATATAACAGGTGGCGCAAAATTAATCAATTATGGAAAGATTTATAATATTTGCAAATATCGTCTACGGCAATCATATTTGACACTTGTGAGCTAGACAGCTGCAGCATACAAACAGACAAACAATGGAGCACGTAAGGGTCAAAATAAAGATTTCCGTCATTCAAAATAATTTTTTTTTAGTAAAAAGTTGAATGGTTAATTTTGCGCCACCCGATTAATTTTGCGCCATATGTATATATATATAAATATATACCTAACTCTTTTTTTACACGGTAGGTACGTTCCTTAGAAAAGCGGGCAAAACCAAATCGTGTAAAAAAATACATGTGACATATAAATTTGGGGATATGTTTCACAACTTTAAAAAATCGTGTAAGATGAAAAAACTCTAAATATTTTCCCAAAAAACCGTGCAAAAGAAGTAATAATGATCAGTAGATATGTCAGATATGTCTAGCACAACTGTCGGGTTTGATTCAAATTAAGAATTTCGTTCGTTATTAACGACCTCTGCTGGTTTTTTGTGGTTACAAAGTCTGTTATTAGCGGCTGTTTTTTGGTTTCTGAAGTTGCTTATATAATTCTCCGTCGAAATTTTAATGCACGCTCCTTGTCAAGATCGACAGTAAGAAAATGTTGTTCCTTACTTATAGCAAATTTTAAGCCCTCGCAAATTAAATTAGCAGTTAATAGCTGCTTCTTTGTCATTATCGGCTTCTTTGTTATCACAACTGATAATGATCAACTTTCCAAATTGATCAGTGGTGAATGCAATTGTCAGGCTGCAATAACTGCAATTGAATATTTGAAAGTGACATAAGAGATTTGTTGATTAAGAGAGGCTTTAACATTTTATCATCATGCAAAACAAAAACGTCACCCGATCTTTAGCCGCTTTGAAACCACCAGCTGATTTTTCAAATTTTGCTATGTACATTCTTTTAGACATTTTCTTCCAGAACAATCATGTTTAGTCGGCATTAAATATTGAATCTGGAGTATAACCGCCCTGTTCAGTTATTTTTCCGGAAAACTTTTTGCAGCATTTTCGTTTGCTGATGCTCTTTCTCCTTTTATTTTTATATTGTGAAATACGTGTCTTTTTAGAAAACTTATAAGCCATCCCTCACTTGCATTAAATACCCGTTTCTTCGTTGCCTGAAGACTTGTTGATGGTCCAAATTTCTGAAGTTGGTTGTATATTTTATAATTTTCCCATCAATAGGTATTTTTTTTTTGCAAATCTTCCATCCAAAACACTATGTGATTTTCCGTTTTCTCCAAGGCAGTATGTCGACTATAAGAAGAGGTTTTAGAACTAAATTCCGATCCAGAAATTATTGGCTTCGAATGACATTCTCATTTTTTCTAATCGTACAGTCGCTTCGCATAAAACAAAAGCTTTGTCAACAGATGTGGGAGTTTCGCCTCTCTTCAGACAGTCTAAGATTTTTATTTTGGTTCGTAACGAAATTGCTTGTCTCTTCGGAAAATTTTGTTGTTGTTTAGGCATTTGATTTCAAAGTCGTGTAAAAAAATACCGTGTAAAAAAAGAGTTGGGTGTATATACTATATATATAATTAGAACATTCAACCTTCTTTGGGTGTTTGGTGGAGTTCCAATTTGTGAGAAAATCTCGTTCTTCCATAAATGGAAGGACCTATCGTTTGATGCGCTCTTTCATGGCACAAAAACACACATTGGCTGCAGAAGAGGAACCGCTATTAGAAAAAAAAAAACATTAAATCTATCACTTGATGTTTTATGCCCACTGTGGGTTTCGAGCCCAGGCCCTACCGAATGGTGGTCTCCCACAAACCGTTCGACTACAGCAGCAACTAAAGGGAGATTTTTGAGCTATTATCTTTTTAAACAGTTGGTTTAAACAGCTGACACACGTTTCGTATTTTGTTTCACTGTCAAACATCTTCAGTTTGGCCTATAGCACTAGTTTACACCAAAAATGGTCCTCGACCAAAAGGCGTTTTTTAAACTAATTTGAGGTCGCTGAAGCCAAAAATGAATTTTTTTTTTTTTTCGAAGAACGGTTTCCGAGATATTCCCAAAAAACCTGTTTTTTGGGCAATAGTGCAGTTATTACCTGCAATCTCGAAAACAGTGCGCGCCATTTCTTTGAAGTGCATAAATTTCGAAAGGCACACATATAACCTACATGGCAAGATATAATTCGTGTCAATGGAAGTCGTAGTTTTAGCAAAACAGCTGTTGAAAGTTAAAAAAAGGCATTTTTGACGTTTTTTACTAAATTATCAAAGTTTATTATTTCTGAAAAAAAAATTTTTTTTATATCGACATAAGATAGGTTTTCTGAAAGACAATTTTGTCACCTACATTTTAAGCCTAAGTTTGTCTGAATCGACGAAAAATTGTAGAAGTTATGACCCTTAAATTCAACACGTGTGATTTTGCAGCTTTTGACTTGGCTATGTTTGAGGTCGAAAATACGCTTTTACTCTCAAACTTTTATGTTGCACGGAATCTTCACGAAGTTGCATCCAGCAGTAGTCGCTCATCGTTCCTTGATCCCAAAAGCCCTCATAACACTTTTCAATCGTAGCAATATCGTGATGAAATCGCTCGCCTTGTTCATCACTTTCAGTCCCCAAATTCGGAGGAAAAAAATCCAAATGACTGTGAAGTAGGTGCATTTTTAACGACATGCGAGCACCTGTTGACAAAAACAAAGTTAATTGTAAATTTTCCAATAATTTTCCAATAAATTTATAGGATAAATATATTTTGGAGTATGTACGTTTTACAATACTAACCAATAGTTTTAAAGTATTTCATCATTGTATGAGTCAATTGACGGTCGTTGTTGCTTCTGTTGTTTCCCAAGAATCCATGAACAACTTTTTGGAAAGCTTTCCAAGCTTTAGCTTCGGAACTGTCAAGGCATTGTTGAAATTCTGTGCCGTGAACAATTTCTTTATCTGTGGACCGACGAATATACCCGCTTTGATTTTCTCTGTTGACAATCTTGGAAACTTGGTTTTCAAGTATTTAAGGGCTGTGTTTTCCGCTTTGTTTTTGCCAAAGCTTTCGCAAAATTCTTCATTAGCTATTGCAGTCGTCGTGCACAAATTTATACTTGCAGAAATATGGCGACACCGAAAAATATACACAGACGTACATTGGTCATACCTAGCTCTTATTTAGCTGGAATTGGTACATGGGCAAATAAGCCTATTCTGCGACATAGGCCGGTGTTTTTATTTTACTGTGTTGGAATAATTATTAAAATAGGGAAGTGGGGTCTTCCGTAAAGGTCGGAGTATATTTTCCTTTCATTTCTACTTTAAATGTATTTAGAGAATAGTGCAGTATCTATGTTACGTTTGTAAAAGAAGAGTGTGGTGGAAAGTGAGTTGGCGAACCATTATTGAGCATGGCCAAATTATGATTTGCGACGAAATTTTCAATCAATATGCAACATGACAAGCTCTTTAACATCCCACCATCACTCGATATTGCCACAAGAGAGTTGCGCTGTCTTAAGAAACCTTTATTGGAACCAGATTGCCGTATTAATGTTGGCAATGAATATCAGGCAAATGACCACCACCACCACGCTTAATGGACAATACCCTTTTCATGAAATTTTCCATAACCGAATTGCAAAGTGGCTGCTCTATGTCTTCGATAGCCTCAGGAATTCCATCTTTGAGGTCTTGAATCGACCCTGGGCTGTTGGCGTAGACCTTCTCTTTCACGTGGCTCCAAAAAAAAATCACAAGGTGTTAAATCACAAGACCTCGGTGGCCAATTGTGATCACCTCTTCGAGAGATGTCACGGTCCGGAAACTTTTCCCGTAAAAGATCAATGGTTTCGTTGCTGGTGTGGCACGTAGCGCCGTCTTGTTGATAAATGTTGCCCAGATCAATATCATCCAATTCCGGCCATAAAAAATCGTTAATCATCTCTTGATAGCGCCTGTTAACACCTGTTATTGGAAAATCCCTTATACGAGTATAAGGCATTGGACGGGCATATGCAATGTTACAGAATTATGGGGTGCAGCTAAAAATAGAGATATTTATAAAGAAATTGTAAACAATATAAATTAATATGCTTTGAATAATGTAGTTAAGAAACAAAAAGATATAAAATATTGTATGATCGCTATACATTCGTAAACGAATAAGCAAAACAGAAGAAGAAGAAGTTTGCTTTGCGGGCACCCCAAAGTGGGTACTACGCATTGAAATCACATGTCCATAAACGGGATGATATAAATTCGTTGAAAATTTAGTTTTATTTTCAACGCTATTGTAGATATTATGTTTATCACCTCGTGCGGAATAGACCTTTTTAAGAGTGTTCCTAGTATCCAAAAATTGCATTTGTTTGGAAACACCTAATGATTATTAGTAAGACCCCATTTGTTGTTTCAACTGGGTTTTTGAGATGCTCGTGCTCAGCCAACTCCTTTGTGATCACGTTCTTCCCAATGTTGTTGTGTTGATGTGAACACGGGCAGCACCAACAGAAAATTCGCAATAATAAAGTAAGAAGGGAAGCTAAAGGTGGTGCCTTCCGAAAACGCTACTTAATTTTTCACAATTTTGACAACCGGTTGGAATGATACAAATCAAATAAACAAAAGGAAGATATTCACGGAATGGATTGTGAATATTGTAATTTGAACATTTGTGACTTTTAAATTAAAGAAACTAATGAAAACGAAGTGTCGCGTGTTAAATTGTGGAAGAACGATTTATAAAAATACCTCCAAATGAGTTGTCTTGCATTTTTATGCCGATGACGCCGTGGCAAGTAAGTTTGTGCATGTGGGTGTGTATAATTTCTAGTGTTTGGCAGTTTCTATTGCTTTCGCTTACTCTTTCTCTTCACAAACAAGGAATTACCCTTGCTTTTGCTTGTTTTTGTTCGGAAGGGATAATCTTTCTCAATTCTATCATTCTTGATATACTGCCAGGTTTGGCCTTCGGCTATGGGGAAATCGAAATTGAGCGAGTCACTTTGACCTCCAAATCAGCGGGTATTGGGCAGCGGAATTCTGCCCGCACATTTCACAAATATTCACACACTCGTGCAATCAGTCGTTCAGACGGCAGCGAAGCAACATAAGCAAAGAGTGTGTTGATTTTTTTCGTATATCACCAACACAATCTCAGTTGTTTCGTAAACAAACCATTTTTATGATCCCGGTTACGTCAGCCAAACAGCTGATTCTCTCAAATTCGCTGAGAGCGAGTTAAAGTTCTAATTTTAGTCACACCTCCAAAACGCTTTTCCCCATGGGTTGCACCAGCCAATCACATCATTCTCTCAAATTCACTGAAAGTCGGTTAACGGTAAGCATTAGTAAACAAATCATCGTAATGAATCTAATCACAATTTCACAGACGAAACGAAAAGCTAAGTAAAAGCATATGATACCAAAACTAAATCACTAATGTGTCGAAGCAGTTTGTTTACCATATGTCGAAGCTTGGTTTATTACGTTTAGGTTATGTTAGAATCGACTAGCACTAGATGGCTTCATCTATTGACAAACATCGAGAGCTTAACTGCGCACCTAATAACACATTTTTCTCTGAATTATATGACATTTGAACTATGACTTGAACTATTGTGGTTTCAACAACACGGTGCCCTTTGCCACACAGCTCATGAAACAATGTCCCTATTGCGAACGAAATTCCTAGGATGCATTAACGAAGCATCGAGATCAAATGGCAGTCGAGATATTGCATTGTATATATAATTGGCGCGTACATCCTTTTTGGGTGTTTGACCGAGCTCCTCCTCCTATTTGTGGTGTGCGTGTTGATGTTGTTCCACAAATGGAGGGACCTACAGTTTCAAGCCGACTCCGAACGGCAAATATTTTTATGAGGAGCTTTTTCAAGGCAGAAATACACTCGGAGGTTTGACATTGCCTACCGAGAGGCGGCCGCTATTAGAAAAACCTTTTTTACCATTTTGCTGTTTCCCCGAGATTCGAACCTACGTTCTCTATGAATTCCGAATGGCAGTCACACACTAACCCATTCGGCTACAGCGGCCGTGAAAAGTATGGTCTATGTTAATAAGCTCGAGCTGATTCCAGAGCCGAAAAACGAAATCATGGGCGTTATATACTTATACAGTCCGAACTCATGGCAAATTTTAATATGCACATTCCGCGTTGCCAGAGGAGTCGTGGTGGACAATTTACGGATATTGTTTTTCATACATATGGTAAATGCCATAGACTGAAAAACATAATGAAGTAAAAAACTCATTTCGAAAAATTTCGTTATTTTATTTATAGGAGAAAATCGTCGGCCTTATTGAATCACTATGTATGTAAATTTATGGGTATAATTTCAACAAACGTTCGCTTTCGTTGATGGTGGGAAAAGTATGTTTGTAATACAGAGCCACGCCGTAAGCCTCGTTTTTTGTTGTGGATGATAGTCGTGACAGATGCGGTGGCGTGTTCACCGACGCTAAGCTGATGGAGGCACCAACAACTTGACAACCATACTGGCTTTAATTTGAATTTTTAGTTGTTTTTATTTCTTTAACTTAGTACTTTTGGCATTTGGCGAATGGCTAGTTTTCATTGTTGTTGCGTAAGATGTACAATAATAAAAATGGCTTTTGATATCATTTTAAAATAATCAACAATAAAATAAAAAATGTGCAATTCAAAATATACACGGTATAAGGTCTACTATTAATTTTAGTATTATATATTAATTCTAATAAATAAATAAATTTTGCTAAAAAATATTAAAACCCTTACCAGGTTAATATATAAAAGCAATAAGGTGCGGGACGAAAAATGTAATCAACTTCTCTGTTTTTATAGGTTTAACTAGCGAAAACCCGCCTGTTCGGCTGGTCGTCTTTAAAAAAATCTAGATTAATTAATTAAATTACGCCGAAAAATACTGTGTGTATTTTATAAAAATTCTCCCGCATGAATAGTAATGAAAGAAGTTTTAAATAGTAGTAGCAATTAAAAAACGTTTGATGTGATTTACTTTATTACTCTTTTATTGTAATGCTCTTTGGTATACAATATTCTTCGTTTTTCCATGCGTTGTTGAATAAATGAACAATACCGATGGCTTACCAACTCTTGAGCATGAAACATAAAGTTGGCCATGAGATAAACATGGGTATTCTAAATCAATACCACAAATTGATAAAGTTTGGCCTTGTGACTTATAAATAGTAATCGCGAATGCAAGGCGAACAGGAAATTGAAGACGTTTGAATTCAAACGGCATATCCGATGGTATCATTGGTATTCGCGGTATTAAAATGTCTTCACCAGAGTATTTTCCATTCAAAATTGTTGCTTCAATGACGTTATTCATCAATCTCTTAACTGTTAATCGAGTGCCATTACATAGTCGTGGTTGATTTATGTTTCCCAACATAATAATCGGTGCTCCTATTTTCAAGTTTAGCATGTGTGGCGGTAATCCAGGTAAATCAAAGGAATTCAAAAATTCAGTGGGATAATTTACAATATCATCTTGATTTGTAACAGTGTCAACGGATCTATATGTTTGTTCTGGACTTGGTATGTTAGCCAAAATAGCCGCATTCATTTCATTCACATCTTTATTTTTGCCAGCCATGATGGCTCGTTCACTAAGCCAATCATGATTTTTGTAATTTTGAGGCAAATTTGGGAAAATACTTTGAATTAACTGTTCTTTCGTTTGACTTATTTGTTAAAAGTTTGGTTGTAAAGTTATTAAGCCAGTTAAATTATCGACAGGAACTTTGCCATTTCCAATATCCAATAATTGCTGTGAAAATTCAGCAGCTGATAGATCATTTTGCATTAGAACACGTGTTTGAACATGTCACCACAAATATATTCATCTGCTACAGTTGCTCGAGGAATAACAGGCAGTGTTTGTCTAAAATCACCTGCCAGCAGCACTAAGGCACGACCAAACATTTCATTTTTACTACGTAAATCTCGTAATGTCCTATCAAGCGCTTCCAGTGACTTTTTATGTGCCATTGTGCACTCATCCCATACAATTACGTGTGCGAAAAAGCGGAGAAGGAGAAGAGAACTGTCCTATTCCCCCCCCGCTTTAACCCAGCTATGTGTTCAGGTGCAAATGACTTTTTTGCGTGAAGTCTGATATAAAATAAGTTCTATTTACTCTTCTTAAATTTATATAAACTTTTCCATGCGAAGTAAAAAAACTGACATATATTTGCTTCAACCGTATATTTGTGAGTACACAGGTGATACGTAAATATATGAATGATATAGGTAATATCTCATATTAGCATAACCTTTCTGCAAAAAATTAAGGAAACGATCACCAATCACGCCGGCAATGATACAATGAATTTTTCACTATAACTGACTTCAGATTAACGTTTATATAAATAGCGTATACGTAACATTTTAAAATTTTTTTAGCATTTTTTTTTTAATTTTTAATAATAAGTGGTCTTCCTCTTCCTCTTCCTCTTCCTGCAGCTATTCCTTTTCCTCTTCCATCTCCAGCTCCATCTCCTTTCTTTATCCCGAAAACGGGCATTAAAAATTACTTCACTTAAAAGCTTTCATCAACAACTTCCATCTGATACCCATATTGTACAAACACATCCAAGGGTACCTTGGTCCACCTTTTCGGCTATATCTCGAGACCCTGGTCACTCAGAGATCTAAAAAATAATCAGTAGCTTTGATTTGATACTCACAATGTAAAAACACATCCTAGGGTTACCCGGGTCCTCGTTTTGGCCTTCGGCAGCGCCACTTGGTGGCGAGTGGAATCAATAAGCATATTATACTAACCTTCACCGTGGAAAAATATATATACTATATACCAAATTTCATAATAATCGGCCCAGACACACACCACCAAAATGTAGTCAATTCTAATGAATGCTATGTGCGGTACAAAAAACACGTGCGGCAAATAGCAAAAACACACTCACTTAACCGGCGCACCGCACACACACGCGTTATTGGATTTCAACCAAACTTCCCAGAAACCTTTGCTAAAGCAACACTAACAATGAGTGAAACTTTCATTGTTTTCCTTACACGCGTTGCTGAGATTAACCCGGACAAATGCACACTTTTTTCGGCTTAATTTTTATATATATAGATATTTCTAAAGAATCCGAATAAATCTCAGTTTGTAAAACTTTTTTGAAATGAATCTACCTTAATTATGTATTTTCAACTCACTGTTAAAATACTCCTCCACGTCACTTGGTCTTCAGCTTTTCTTTTGGCATTAGATGTGTCTTTTTCTATGCCATCTCTCCATATTTTTCTCGGCCGACGTTTCGAAGATCATTTTAACAGTTCTACTATTACTCATTCGCAGAATGAAACCGTACCATCGAATTCTTTGTGCTTTAACGTATCTGATAACATTTGCTCCTCTGATAAGTACGTCTACCTCGTCAATGTACCGAATGCTGTAGGTATCATCTTCAAGTCGTACAGAGTCATATACGAGTATAATATCTTTCTGAGAATCTTTCTTTGGGCACAAATTAATTGCTCCACTTCATTTGATTGAAGCACCCGGACTTCACAACCATATGTGAGTCTTATGACGGTATATTCAAAGCTTCAGAACTTTCCAGAGAGTAGTCTCGACTTCATCAGTTTTGTATGCGGGAAGTAAGATTTATTTGCATCCTGTCTTGAATGGCAATTGATCTATCTTTCTGCACACTCACCATAATTCATTGACTTTTTCAATGCTATACCTGCCGATTTATAAGATACGCATATTTAGTTTTTTCTTCGTTGATGGCAAGTCCTACCATTCTAGCAGATGATTCTGGGCGCACATATGTTTCTTTCCAGATGTTGTTTGTTTCTGGCTATAATTGTGACCTCATCCGCCTAGGTCACAAATTTGTGTAGATTTGTAAAAACATGAATCTGAATCTATATCCCTTATAACAGCGTGCAGTACTAGGTTGAAAAGATGCATCTCTCGGTTTTACATTTGATATCTGTTCGGAACGATTGGTGACATTATTTTGAATTCTCACTTTTGCCCAAGTATTTGTTAAAGTTATGCCTACGTACCAGTTTAAAAGGTATGCTTAACATCATTAGATGGTTTTTGATTGAGTTTGTCAAATTCTTGGTTAAAAGCTTCCTGAATACATCTAGCGAAAAACATTCAGAACTTATTACTTCTAAGCCGAAGCCAAAGTGTAATAATCGAAAATGTATCGCCTTGCAGTTACTTTTTAGCGCTCCTACAGCTGATTTAACTATTTTATACCAGCTATATGTGACGTAAATTTTATTTTGATCTTTACGCACTCCATTGTTTGTCTGTTTGTAGGCTGCTAATCAAATATGATCGATGTACGACGCCATTTTCAAAAATTAGAAATCTTCAGATGGGGTGAATAATTTTGCGCCACTTTGTATTAGTGCTGTCACTTTTAAAGTACTTTTCCTTACATAATCCACTTTCACAGGAATTGTTATACCCGCCCGCACTTGTATACAAGGGTATTATAACTTTGTTCAAATAACGGTTGCATGAAACACCATAAAGAAGCATTTTACCGAAGACTTTTATTTAAACAAAATACAATAATTATATCAATAAGTTAATCAATTATATAATCGCCGTTGCTGCTTACAACCTCTTCCCACCTCTCGACCAATTTGTTGATCCCCTTCCGCCAAAAATCGCCTGGTCTGGTGTTAAAGAAGTTGTTTAGCCAGTTTTTAAGGGCCTCGTTGTTATCGAAGGTAATACCCTTCATATAATTTGACAGGGAGTGGAAAAGATGGTAATCGGTCGGTGCAAGGTGCGGGGAATACGGCGGATGCTGAAGGACCCAAGGCTCCCATTCGAGGTTTGGAGTGCGGCTTTGACGACTTCTGCAATATGGGGTCTGGTGTTGCCGTGAAGGAGCATGTAGCCTCATTCACGCGGTGTAGCTGGGCAATGTTGAGCTCGTTGTTGACCATGGTATTCTTTTCGAGCATTTCCCAGTGCACCATGTCCTCCCAGTCATACCAAACACATATCATGAACTTCTTTGGATGAAGATCCGCCTTTGGCGTATCTCCTGAAGTCACCCACTTCTTTCTTTACATCATATTAATGTATAGGCACCATTTCTCATCTCCTGTGACTATTTGGTACAAAAAGTGCTGTTTATGACCACGTGTTGCTCGATGGCGGGCGAAATGCTGAGAAGCAATTTGGAGGAGACTTTCTTTGTTTTTTATCGTTTGAGTTCGTGAGGCACCCAGGCTCTCAATTTTTCGGTAAATCCCATTGAATGAAGGTGATTGAGAATCGTTCTATCGACGTTAAAGCCGCCGTTTTTGAACTTTGCAAATCATTTCCGTGCTGCAGACTCGCCGATGACACCTTCTCCATACACGTTGCAAATGTCCCAGGCTCTTTGTAGAGCAGAAAGAGTTTTATCGAATGAATACTTACCCTTTGCCTAACAGCAAACCAACCTCTGTGAAATAAATGAAAAAATATGAAAACGCTATGAACTTATTTCCGAACCCAACTGAAAATCGACGCAACTAAAATTGTGGAAAATGGGCGGTACCACGCTTAAACTTGGTACACGTATTTCTGCTCACCTCGAGATAAATATCGCTGAGATGAGATAAAACCTCGTCCACTTTTTAAATGTTAATTCCGGCCGGCCGACAGATGTTACAAGCAATAACTTTCATTGTCAATGAGTTTGTTTGATTAACCGGTTCCCGAATTAAATTTTACTAAAATCTGTTGAGGGATTACATTGTTTTTTAATTTTGTTACACTGTGTACGCAATATACATATGTACTATAGCACACAAAACAGAGTAAACCTATGGGAATGGTGTTGTGTTGCATAACATTATTCACCGGCTGACACTGTAGTAGCTCATAGCCCCATTTTGCAGCATATTTTCGATGATTTCGGTCCTAATTCAGAAGTAATATTGTTATAAAGTTATATTTTTCGATATATAATTATCAATATTTTGAATTAATTTATCTGTCTTTGGCGTGTGTATTCTTCTTGAGATGTTGGTCTGAGCTAATCCTCAAATTTGTGTTATGTATCTTGATATTGACCGGTTCTAGGAAAAACCTTCATCATTTTACGCACCGCACAAAAGTTTGGTTATATTTGGAAGATTTTACCTTTTGTCATACCCAATTCAACTTTTTTTCTTCAACTCAAAATTTTTCTTCAGATTTTGAAAAATATATTTGCATTGAAATGTTGGCCGAAGATAAAATAAATATAAATTTGTTCCTTGCAAATTCAGAGAAATTCAGAGAAATTCATCAAAGCAGGGAGTTTCGCTTTTTTCTAAGCGAAGTAATATTATAATGGTGAAACTACCAGTTTGGAGTTTTTGGTGAAACTCCTAGAATTCAAAAACTATTAAGGTACTATATTTTTATGAACGGTTCGAAGTGGTATAGTATATTAAGTTTTTGATATTACCACGAAGTAATGCTGAGATAGAGGGAATTTAAATTTAAAGAAATGAAATTCATTTAATTGATCGTCTTCTTGGTTATAAACATGTGTACTAGTTCGAATGTCGCTATTATTTCATACTGATTTCAAATAGCAAATTTTTGATGAACCAATTAAAAATTTGCCCGTCAATAACACCACATTCAATATGATTTGGCATTTCATAACATTTCAAATATTTTATTATATCTTAAATAACTAAAAATACATATTTGGTGAATTTTTTAAATATAAATTTTTCTATCGTAAAAAAACAATTGATTTGCATTACTTGTTCCTTATATTTTTTTTCAGCAACACGATCTAATACGAATTTAACTTCACGCCAATAATAACTCAACTTTCATGAACGGAAAATGCATTTGCTTACTATAGCTGCCATACCACCGAAAGAACTTGTTGCAATTCAAACTGCTGCTACGCTTCCGCTCTTTTCTAGTTCACATCTTTCTTACAAAATTTACCATTGTGATTTTCATTCTGGTTAATTATTAAATCATTATTCGGCTTTGTAAAATCGGTTAGCACCGGTAAAACTTCAAAAGTACAGCAGGTGAATAGTTGAACACACAATGAGCACGACAGCAAGCTGCAGAGGGGTCATTGCATCTGAGGGAAACGCATCTGCAGTGATCATAAATATGGCTGAAGCAGTCAAAACAAACGATTATATTGCCACCAGCAGAAAAAAACGGCACGATTATAATAGTTTCAGTGAAGCGCTAGGCAAAAAAAATGAATTAGCAAAAGCCGGTCAGAGAGATCAAGCGGCAGAGGGTTTACGCCGCCAACCGACCAAATACCCGCATGGATTAAATATCAGCATCCAAGCCATTACTAATGAACGCCTTGCAAACTCCAACAGCGATCTGTATTCGAGTTGTGGGTATTCACAAGCATCCACACTGTGCAGCAGTTGGTGTGGCAACAATAATAACAAATATCTTCCAAACAGTAATTGCAATGAAAGCATTAGCCACACCACATGCGACAAGGATCCAGCGCCGGTTAATTTTCACCGCAAATATCGCCTTAGTATGCTCAGCAAACCGGAAAATATGGCCGAACTGCAAATGCGCCGCTTCAAGTATCCTCTCACCGACATTTATGATTTGAACTCACACGATGCCACGAGTAACAAAATACTCCTCCCACTGTGCACATATCTACAACATTACGGTCGTTGGAAATACCTACGCTGGCCTATCTTATTTTTGACGAGTACACTCCTCATCTTTGGCCTCATAACATATTGCATTTGGCTGCACGATGCGAGCGTTTCTAGGGAGCGTTACCAACGACGATGCCAGAAACTCAACAAGGATAAGCAAATTGCGAGCAATGAAGCGCAATTGATGAGCTTTGTTCCAGATTCAGTGGAAGTATTACAGCAGAATGAAAGCTTTGTATCTACAACTACCAAGATAACAACCATTGCAAATGAAAATGCAGATAAAACAGCTACGGACCACAATCAGAAACCCTTATCGGATTCCACGATTTTACGCGCAGTTAACATTCAAAAGCGGCAGCCTACAAAGGAGCAGAAACTTACAGCATTTGAGTACGTAAATTCATCAAAAGAAGTCGTCACTACGGACAAGGATTCACACAAGCGTGATAGGGATAAAGATGAGCCTACGCCTGAGACCACAACATATGCGGGCGCCGAGGCGGCCTTGGTGCAAACCAAAGTGCTGCATTATGGTGGCTATAATGGTCATCAGAACAGTTTTGGGGTGCCCATCGATGAGCGGCAGCGCAGTTCGAGAATTTTTGATGAAGTAAGTACCATGTGCATTCAAGTAATAACTTCTGGTGGTCTGTAATTAACTTGTAAGAGTCTGATCGATCACCTAAGAACCTTTTGATAAATTTATTCAGTCTTTTGGCTTGAGAGATTCTTAGAAAGAATTGATCTTACTAGGAAGACTTCCTTTATTGATTTTTCAATAATGAAATTTAAAACCTCGTCAAAATCTTAAGGGCAGCTTACGATAAATCAAAAACTTAATGCGATAATGCTTTTATTTTAATTTTGTTATTTTATATTTTATTTACATGTATGAATATATTTCACAAGTAAGGCAACTAGTGAATAAAGAATACAGTAGTTAGACTTTAGCTGGAATTTCTTAAGTACTTTCCAGGGGCCTTTCGCAATATTATCTTTTTTTACTTTACAGCACTACTAATCAGGCCGCCCTTTCAACTCAAAACGGGTCATTTAAATAAAAAAATAAACTATAAAGCAGTCGTATCCAATAAAGTAAAAAGACTCAATGTGAAATTTTTAACACTATTCCCGTTTTTCGTATAAGAACTAAGCATTAAATACTTATCATTATTCTTAATACTATTGTTTGTTAGTTTCAGTAAGGTATAATTCAGAAATTCGCTGACGACTTTTGTCCAACTAGAATCACTGTCGGTCGGTGTAATTTTTGTTGGCTCGGTCCAATATGTGCGACGTTGTTCCAGCGATTCGTTTCGAATGTTCCCTTTGAGCCCGTCCAAAGTGGTTATTTCGTGAACGTGGACCACGAAATTGAGACGGCTTCGGAAAAAATAATCGAGAGTTGCGTGTTCACGGTGGATAATTTATGAACGCTCGCCATGGGACTATATAGTCGTCTAATTTCTTCTTCACAACTCAAGCGTTGCGTCATTTTATGAGCTCGAATATATCCATGTTGTCGAGCTCCATAGAAGCGTCCCGTACAAACAGGCAATTTCTATTATTGTATACATATTTCCAAAAAGTATAAGAATAATTTAGAAGTAAGCAATAGTTTTCTTTCATTATTTCACCGCAAAAATTAATTTAATTAATTCTTTGTACCTAACAAAATGTGCAAAATTTTGATTTGATATTTATATTTAATACATACATATGTAAATCATGAAAGGTTATAAGATAATATTCTTTGGCGCCGTTAGTCTGATGTATTCAATTAAATGATATCCTTAAATAGACATCGGAATTAATTTTAAATACTACTTCTAATGCTTTTTCTATAGGCAAGTATATATTAACATTGTTGTTTACTATTCTTTTAATTTTAATAATGAAACTTTTTGGGTGGTCTAAAGATCTTTTCATCGGATCAACCCTTTATTCCAATAACCAAGGCGCTAACTAAAGTTTCACCCACGATACCTCCGTTAACAAAAGTGAAACCAACTCATACCATGTCATCCGGCTTCCGCACCCCCGCTCAGGATAATGGTTGCTCTTCTACTTCGCTGCCGATTTGTCAGGGTGTACTGGACTATGATCTAACGTATAATTCCACAACAAAAATGCAGTTTTACGACGAAAAAGCTTTACAAAAGTTGATTGAATCAAACTGTTCGACGCGTGCGTTGGAGTTCATTTGTGTAACACTGGAACCGGAATGTAGACCTTCGCATATTGGCGAATTGCCACCGTGTCGAAGGATATGTAAAGGTACTTAATACATTTATTATCATTCTATGAATATCAATTTAATGATTTAAAGATATTTATGTATATTTCTTCCAGCTATTCTGGAAGCTTGCTCTATCGTCATAGCAAACTTTGATGTACTCAATGAGCTGTTTGACTGTGGTGCCTATCCTGATTCCAGCGATCCTCACAAATGTGAAGATCCAACGAGAATACGGGACTACTGTTACGATAATGAATTCTCTTGCTTTGATCGCTCCTGTATACCGCATCAGTGGCAGTGTGATAATATTAAGGACTGTGCTGCCGGCGAGGATGAAGAGAGCTGCCTGGTATGTGATCATCAAGATGAGTTTCGATGTCGTTCGAACGATAAGTGTGTGCCTGAGTCAGTGCGTTGTGACCTTAAATATGATTGTTTCGATGGATCTGACGAAGAAGAATGCGATGAATATGGTTCCGGAGAGGAGGTTGCGGCTTCTTTTGTTGAAGCTGCTTTAAACACATTTCCCAGAGTATTCTCCTACGCTAGTTTTCTATCGCCCAATCAAACCGATCGAAGGGTTATATAGTTATATCACAGCAACAACAAATAATGAAAACAGCACAAATTTTGAAGTTCATGAAATCACCAATCGTATGAGTGGTATTTCCGCCAAAGAGATTACAAACAATATGCCTAGCGAAAGTTCAAAAGGTTTTGGTGTGTGTTCTTTTTCAATGTTTTAGAGTCCTTAAAAATATTTTAATGATTGTAGTGAACTTCCGGGACAGCAAGGAAATAATGATGACCAGTGACACGGAAAATAAATTCAAATACTCATCAGCGACCACGACACCACGTTTCACATTTCCAAACCGCGGCATGAACAATACCTACAATAAAGTACCGTTTAATGCTATCACACTCTTGAAACCGGCTGCTTCAATGCGAGTTGCCATTACGACCCAGCCGTCGAATCCACCGAACAAAAGCAATTACAATAGCAAAGCCGCGCCGGTAAACTCTTGTGCACCACACCATTTGCGTTGTGTGAGCGGCGAATGCATCACAGTTAATCAACTCTGCGATAAGGTGAATGATTAAATAAATGGTGAACTTCGTCGATGTGCCCAATTTAGTGAAGTTTTGAATATATTTTCAGAAAATTGACTGCCCAGATGGTGCTGATGAACTGATGTGCGTATACAAGGAGCAGCGCAATTCGACAACATCGCCAATGCGCAGCAGCACAGCACGCATTGAAAGTGCCCGCACTCAATCTGAAGAGATGTCAACTACTGTTCGCGCAGATAAAAGATCCTTCCCACGTACAGCAATAAAGCGAAAGGCAAAAGCCTGATGTTGTAAATAACATCACATATAATACTTATGCAATATTTAGAATGTTGGGCACTTTTTGAAATAATATATGTACCGAGCGTGTTTGTTAAGTCCCATGATATCTTAAACGTGCGTGTAAATATCGAAGTATATGTATAAATATATATATAGTATATATAAATGTTTAATAGTTCTTTCGGATTTAATGTACATATATCCATAAATGTAAATGAGTATGTGCAATTTAAAGCCTGTGGATATACATAGGTGTTTTAGTAGTTTTATGTGAGTATGTATGTATATAAATGTACCCATGGTATACTATATAAATGAATTACCCAACTGTATTATTCTCGTTGATTTGTATTGCTCGACGGCTATAGATTCTAAGACGGTGTTTTAAAATAATTGTAAAAATTACCTTCATTCTGTTAAAAACTCGAGAACTTGAAGATTATATACAACACATATGCATATAAATTTTTGTGTTTTTATTTGTAGCACACCGAATCAAAAATTTGATGAGATGTTATAAGCATTCCCGGGAAGGTTTATTGATGAATATTCTGTAGTCTTATATTTCAAGCACATGATATTTTTGAGTATTATTACGTTTTTGTTTCTATCTAATTCCTCTGAGTTCTATCACTGGATTGCTCATAATTTCAATATCTTATCACTGTATTGTCATATATCATTCCGTACGTTTGTGTGCATGCTTCTGCTTATATATTTATAAATACAACATGTGTCGATCTCGAAGTTATAGTCGCACCCACCGCCTACGACTACCATAAATTCTACAATTTGCTTCACGACAAGAACATGTGTTGCTTTTTTGTTTATATGCGACAATATTACACGTCACGACAGTCAAATGCGTTGCCACAACGGACAGAACGGACTCATTGTGAGAGCCCTATTACCCCTTAAAGGGACGGGACAATAAAATAATTGCCATATGTCCGTATACGAAGTGTATTCAAAAAGTATCGCGAATTTTGAAGTTTTCGCAAGTTACGTATATTCGAATTTCGATTTTTTTGTGGCGAAATTTGCTGCAGAGGGTCATAACTGGTGACGAATCGTGGGTTTATGGTTATGACGTGGAGCCCAAAGCTCAGTCATCTCAATGGAAGCTGCCACACGAACCAAGCCCGAAAAAAGTGCGCCAAGTTCGGTCGAATGTAAAAGTTTTGCTTACCGTTTCTTTTTTTTTCTATTGCAGGGACGTTGTGCATCATGAGTTCTTGCCACAGGATAAAACGGTCAATAAGGAATATTACCTGCAAATTATGCGCGAAGCAATCCGCCAGAAACGCCCAGATTTGTGGAAGAACAAAAATTGGCTCTTGCATCACGATAACGCCCCTGCTCACACATCGTTGCTTGTGCGCGGCGAAAAACAACACACTAATGATAGCACAATCACCGTATTCCCCAGATCTGGCCCCCTGTGACTTTTTCTTGTTCTCGACCTAAAGAGGCCCATGGAAGTATAACGATACGCTACGATTGAAGAGATTTTGAAGTGCTTCGAAGATTGGAAAAAACGTTGGCACAAGTACATAATATCTCATGGGGATTACTTTGAAGGGGACAAACTAGATATTAATGAATAAATAAATAATTTTTGAAAAAAAAACACAAAATTCGCGATAGTTTTTGAAGTAACTCCAATCCCAAACCCCGTAAAACCCCCAAATAAAATCGGAAGCTATCGACCAATAAGCCTTTTAAGTAGTCTCGGTAAAATATTCGAGCAAGTACTAAAAGATCAATTAACAGCATTTATTAATGAAAATAATGTATTGCCTGCTGAACAGTTTGGATTTAGAAAATGTCAAAAAGCCTTTGACTCCGTTTGGCATAATGGATTGATAATTAAACTCATAGATTTTAAATTTCCAATCCAACTTATCAAGATCGTTCAAAGCTTTCTAAAAAATCGTCATTTCTGTGTCTGTATAAATTTTCAGACCTAACGGAAGTTCCAGCTGGTGTCCCTCAAGGATCAGTTATACGACCTATTTTATTTAATATTTATGTGTCTGACGCCTCTCAGTTTGACAACTGCCACCACGCCATATATGCTCATGATATCGGTATTTTTTATTCGCACAAGTCTGCTCATGACATAGTGAATAAAATGCAAAGTGCGCTGAATCATATCGCAAATTATTTTCACAGATGGAAAATAAAACTTAATGTTAGTAAAACGCAAGCCATCTTTTTTACCAAAAAAAGAAGTCCATGCAATTTGCCCAGCATAAATCTAAATATTAATAGGCATGATATAAATTGGTCAAACACCGTCAAATATTTGGGCGTAGTATTAGACAAAAAGTTAATCTTCCGTGATCACATTCACCACATAAATAATAAATATAATATCGCAATCAAAATGCTATATCCTTTAATCAACAGGAAATCGGAGCTCAGTACTGAAAATGAACTTGTAATATGCAAAGTAATTTTTCAATCAATTATGCTCTATGCATGTCTTGTATGGGGAACATGTGCAAAAAGACATATAAAGGCGTTGAAAATACAACAAAATAAGCTTCTGAGAATGATACTTAATTTACCATGGGATTATTCCACAAGACGGTTACACAACGAAAACAAAATAGAAATGATATTCTCACGAATCGAAAAACTTAATGATAAGTTTAAGATAAAATGTAGTTATTCTAATAACCAATTAATATTAGATCTGCTTCAGCATGTTTAAGTCATCAAATATCTGCATAGTGCATGTACATAACTTCCCTTTTTCTTGGATTTTTGTTTTTTCATAAGGGTTTTTATTGTAGTTTTTAACCCTTAATTTAATTTATATACATACATATATTGTTCAACATTATCTTATGGAAAAAGTATATGTATTTAAGAATTAAGGTAGCGTACACTATATTCTGCAAATTAGGTTTAACAAAAAAAAAAAAATTTATATTCAACGTTTTTTTTTACTACTTAATAAATAAATAAAATAAAATCAAAAGAAATAATTTTTGAAGAAACACAAAATTCGCGACACTTTTTAAGCACACCTCGTATTATAAAACGAAGTCAATATGGAACATACATGTACTTTAAGCAAATTTTTAATATATATATATAATTGGCGCGTACACCCTTTTTGGGTGTTTAGTCCAGCTCCCCCTCCTATTTTTGTGGCGTGCGTCTTGATGTTGTTCCACAAGCCTAGAGTTTTAAGCCGTCTCCGAACGGCAAATATTTTTTCATTGCAGAAACACCCTCGGGGCTTTGCCATTTTTTCTTCATTTAAGTGTTTCATAGAGATTCGAACCTACGTCTTCCGAATGGTAGTCAAGCACCAACCCTATTTGCTGTTGGCTTGTTAAACTGGCTTCAACTTACAGAATAAAAATACGAGAACTGAATGTAATTTAATTATAATTAATAAATTTAATGGAATTTGAAATGAAATCAGCTACCAATGTTCTAGAGAGCGGAATAAAAATTTGTATAACTCTTCCCGAGCGGCATACAGTCCGGTTCACTTGATGAGAGGCAATAATCTGTATGGAATAAAAGGGTTATCAAACCAACCATATTGGATATAGTAATCCAAGGTTTTCTGATAATTCAAGTGAAGACTATACTTTGCTCGAAAATAAACATCCATCAAAATATTATTCTATCTACGCCGTTTCCAGCTGGCCGACAGCCCTTTTTGCCCGAGTTGCTCGAATACAGTCGAGAGCGCAGAACATATGGCCTTTCACTGCAGACGTTTCAGTGAAGAACGAGCAATGCTGACGAAGGCATTCGAACACCCGCCATCCCACGCAAAATTTTCCCAGGATATGTGCTCGACCATGACTAAATGGGACGCCGCAAAAACGTTCGCGGCTACAGTCGTGACGAGGCTCAACCGCTTTGACTGGGAAAGGAAAGTCCAGAAACGACAGCAGCAGTTGCTACTGCAGCAACAACAGCGGCAGCAGCAGTAGAAGCAGAAAGATAGACTAAGTATTCAATACTATTAAGATATTAAATTAATTAGATAGCAAGACCAGATAGATTATTTCTTATGAATGTACTTAACCCAGCTAAGTCATAATTCGACAGTTCTTAGGAGAAAAGGAAGGAAAACAAAAATAGAAAACAACCTTATAAATATAAAGCCTATTCGTTGATTAACAAATTTTTGGTACCTCTGCTAGCAGGTGGGCAGTGGAGATAAACTGTTTTAGGCAAACCGACGACAGACACAGACGCTTGAGCCAAACATTCAAAACAGTACCGAACTGAAGCAAAGACAAAAGTTTGTGAGTATCGGACTATTGCATATTCTCCGATGTTTCACTCCCCCCAAAACCGCTTTCGAAGCCAGTGGGAGAAGTGAATACTATCGATGGCGTAAAATCTCCATACGCCCACAGGAGCGGAACCTGAACGCAGGAACCTGTTGTGTCAATAGACATAAATACGGATCCACCTTGAAGAAATGATAACGCGGTTCCAGGGTGGAAATCAGCCGAGGAGGAGGAATGTTATAGTGTTGTGGGAGCATGCCCCACATACCATTGATGTGACGGCACCTTTGCTGATGTTTCAGACATTTTGATTTACACCTCCTGAAAAAAAGGGATAGGTTTTGCTCAAATTTGTGTTCTCTACGGACTGCGGTAAGGGACTACGATACGTCGCACAGACGTAGACATTGCATAATTAGGCGGCCAAAAGTTAAAAAAAATAAATCAACTTAAGAACAAACTATTGATGCACATTGTTACCTGATACTTCTTAGAAACCCACCCCATTAATTTCAGCTCTCAGAATAGCGCACGCGCCGAATTACAGGTAGTCGGATTTCAATTGTCATTCACTGTGTGCATATATAATTCTCGGCGTTTTCCGTGATACATTTTTACAAAGTCAATATTTATTTTTGCAAATTTATTTTCACAGTGATTGTGATGGATATCAATAATCCAGGTATGTATCTTCATTTGTTATGTAGTAGTCACCAATTTTAAGATTGTTTTGTATATATTAGAATCTTTATAAAAGATCACGTTTTTTGAGTTAGATTTTTGTAAATTAAATATTTTAAAGGGGTTTATCACTATTTTCCCTGTTCGTCCCTGTAATATTCTTTAATTTCATAATTTGTGCATAGTTTAAACAATTATATAAAGCTATAATTAGCCGCCAACTCCCGCTTATTAACAAAAACTAGTTAATCAAAGACTTAAAGGAAATACCTTAAAAAAATTATGTTATTAACACATTATTTTTAAAGTAAGTTTTTCTTTGTCGTAGGTTCATCAAGCGCCTCTAGTGTGAAAGTAGTGACGCGAAGATATTTATTTGACCTGATGCAAGGTCAAAACTTACCTACCTTGGATAAAAAATTAGATTTTTTGGAAAATTACCTTCTCGAGTGTTGTAAAGTTTCTGAAGATTGTTAAAAAAGCTTTAAAGCATAAATATTCCTATTTTAAATCACAAATGAAACAAAGATGGTCAGGAGCAGGAAAAACTAAAGAAGTATTCCTTAAAAATAATCATTCATGGTTAGAAGGGACTTTTGAAATACCAATGGATTCATCTTATCGCCAAGGTCGTCCATGTAAATCGTTTTCTGAATCGAGTGATGGAAGCAAGAGAAGGAAAACTAAGGAAATACGTAGTTTGGTAAATCCTGAGGTGATTGTTAATGCTGCGCAAGTGATTTTACAAACTGAGGGAAAAAGAAATGCCTCTAAAGTCCTTAAGGACATAACTTATTCACCTACACGGAGCCAGCATAATTGAAAATTCATTGTTGCCAATAGGACAGCTATCCGAAGAAGCAGCAGAAGCGCGCAACAAATATTTCCGGTCGTACCGACAAAATTTTGCTAGGAAGTTTTCAAGAGAAGAGTGCAATCGCGACATCTATCAAAGACTGTTATTAACTTCAGACTCACTCTTAAGTTGCATGAAATCGATTAAGAAAAAAATCAGAGAAATCATTTTTAAAAGAAACAATAAATATGCTTATTCCAGCTAAGCCAAATAATAGTGGTGAGCAGCACGACTCGGACACGGAAACAGAAGAAACATCTTTCATTTAAAATAAGTTTTCGTGTTAATTATTTATGTAACTTTGAATTTGATAATAAGCGATGTAATATAATATGTTAAGTGTTTTTATTCTTTATTTTATAAGCCCTATAAATCTAAAAGATTAAGTCAGCTCTTGCAATATTATATTTAAAGTAAATAAAAAATAAAATAAAAAATAAATAATTGGCGAGTACACTTCTGTTAGGTGTTTGGCCGAGCTCCTCCTCCTATTTGTGGTGTGCGTGTTGATGTTGTTCCACCTACAGTTTCAAGCCGACTCCGAACGGCAGATATTTTTATGAGGAGCTTTTTCATGGCAGAAATACACTCGGAGGTTTGCCATTGCCTGCCGAGGGGTGACCGCTATTAGAAAAATGTTTTTATTAATTTTGCTTTCACCGAGATTCGAACCAACGACCTCTCTGTGAATTCCGAATGGTAATTACGCACCTACCCATTCGGCTACGGCGGCCGCCGTAAAGTAAACCTATTGTAAATAAATTACCTATTTGATAGTAGCCAAAACTTTAATTTTGTACCATTTTAGTAAAGTACATTAAAAAAAATTGTTTGTACCTACCAATAAAAGTAAATGTCATAAATTAATGTATTTTAACAGAAAATACTTATATTTAATTATTCTTTTCATTTAAAATGTATTCTATTGAAAAATCTTTTTGGCCGCCTAATTATGCAAAATCTACCTATGTGCGTCGATCAGTGTGCGCACTATTATATGAGTTTTTTTGCACATGTTAGGAATTTGTTTGCATATGTTTGTCTATTTGCTGATGAATTTTTTATATGTAGATATGCATATGAGCTGTGTTATGAGACAGGTCAAGATTTTGTTTTGTCCACATATATAAATATGGATGGTAGATGTTATATAATTTTATAATAATTTAAAGAGTACAACATATATATTAATGAATGGTTCACAAGGTTAATCTTTTATGTGGATATTTTGAAATAATTTTGATAATACACTTAATATCAATACAATTTAGTTAATTAGATACTTAAAATTACACATTCATGCATGCGTACACTTAGAATTAATTTATTCATCTCACAAGAAATAATCCGTTTGCGCATGCAAAATGCTGGCAAATAAACATTAAAGAAAAATGTACAAGTCTGCTGTTATTTTATTTTGCCTAACACCAAATCATGACAGTTTACATTTCAATGCAAACGCTGTATTTAATTCTGTTGGCTATGCTCTGCTATGTTAACTTTCGTATGTTAACTTTACCAAAGCCGTGGTAAAATAGTACACATTTCTTAGCCGTGTTTTGTTGGCATTTGACATTTAACATGCCCATTCGCTCCTGAGCCTTCTCTACAGGGTCCGGCACTCGAAGGGTAACCAATTAAAAAGTTCATACATTTAGTTAAGAAAACTACTTTTATTCAATTCAAAGTAAAAAATGTGTGAAAATACTAAATTAAGAATCAGTTTACTTTTCCTCAATATGACCACCTTTTGCCTTGACTATGACCTTGACACGGTCCACGAATCGCAAGCTGCCCGAATGTGACTTGTAGATATTTTGGCCCACTTGCGGACAATGGCAGAATACTTTCCCGATAATATTTCGTATTCACCTTGAGGCCAGGCTCGATGAGAATGATTGGAGAGCGCCCATCTGCGATTACAATGGCGCAAACCATTACCTGTGGCGGGTGCTGCCTCTTGGTGTCCAATCGATGACTCAAATTCTCGTATGAACGGTCGGTCAAATAAACTCTATAGTTTTGAGGGTTTACGAATTGTTCATTTTAGAAAATTTTCTCCTCAGAAAACACAATGTTCGGAATTGACCGCATTCGGCCAAGCGAAGCAACTCTATCGCTCTCTCAAGTCTGACTTGTTGCTGCTTTGGTGTGAGATCGTGCGCCTTTCGGATTTTGTAAGGCTTGACTTTGAGATCATTTCTCTGTATGCGGCGGATGCTACGGGGATTTCGCTCAAGTCACTTCTTCACTTGAATTTGGTTACACTTCGAAAGCCGGACCCTGTATGTATTTACTTTCTGTGATTTCAATGCAGACGCTCGTTCAGCTATGCTTACTGTCGTATGTTAACTTTTCCCCAGTCGTGTTGAAATAATAAAAATTTATTAGCCGCCATTTGTTAGCATTTAACATTTAACGAGCTCATTCGTTCCTGACCCTTCTATAAACTTACATTCTCAGTAAATATGATAACTGTCGATACCAGAAATGCCTATTTAGCAATGTGTGCAAGTTGCAACCCTTCTGTACGGAAATATCTATGAACATACATATGTACAATGTACAATATGTGCAAAGCACCTAAAATTATAGGTCACCACTCTTTGGCTACGTCCATAAGAAATTGGCTGGACAAAGAACGTTATCAACGAGTGTGAATTTAGGCATTGTAACAAGAAAATTAACAAGAATGCATTCACAATTAATTATAAAAGGAACGGTTGTATGACAGTATGTCTCCTGGTTATGTCCTACAGCGCAGTGCTGGTGCGCAAAAGGTGTTTTAATGGTCTTTCGCAGCAGTTACACTTTATTAGGCGCCACGAAGGCATCAATTGCGTCGGCGTAGGCTATATTAATGTTAGCATATACATATGTATATGTACTTCCTTATTACATACATATATATAAACACGGAAAACTAATATTGTACCCATTGTCTGACCATTTGTAGCTCTTTGGGCGGCAAAATATAACAGATGAAGTTATTTTAAAAAATACCTGAATGTTTGTTCATTTCAGGCAAATTAGCTACTTACTTGTGAACATGCATTTGTGAACTGCATCAAACTTAAATACAATACATATTCAGGAGTACCCCTTGGTTTAAATGAGTTTCACGTTCCTTTATTTCACAGCTAAGAAATTATTTTGTGAGCCATCTGTTAATTGTCCAAACCTATGAATCATATGGAAATGTATACAGTCTGTGACAGAAAAAAGGAACCGCGGTTATTCATGAAGTATATAAGGTACATATTTAAAATTTTTTTTACATGAAGTATGTGCAAAACTACGAGTCGCAATTACTCAATAAGCCGTGTTCTCTTCATAGTTGTCGAGTATAGCCTGGCATCTTCTTCATGCTTTGAACCAGCTTTTCTGCGTAGCTCGCCGACAAACAGGATTAGATTTTGCGAACTTGACGCACGAGTTGCTTTAAATCATGGACTGGGCCTTCCGGCAAGATGCGTTTTCATAATTCCCCCACACGTTTTCAATGGGGTTGGCGTCTGGGGACTGGGAAAGCCAGTTCAATACTGTGACGCCATTTTCCTTTCTTGTTTCTCAATGTGTTTTTCTGAGAGCAGTGGTTTTGATGATATGGGGCGGTAGGATATGTTCGCCTCCTTCAGTCGACATTCGATGGTCTTGGTACTCACATCTTTCCCCTTTTTAGCAAGAACTGATCGTGCTTGGCGTAGTCACAAAGAAGGGTTGCGCTTAAAAGTTGAACGATCAGTTTATCCTGCTTTTTTGTCATCACTCGCTTCAAGCCGCGCTCGGAAAAGTCATCAACATTTTTGTACACCTTACACCACTGAATTCACATCACAACAAACTTTTTTGATTTTTTAATCACTTTTGCGACGTAAGATAATTTCGGCCCTTTCGAGTGCGTGCAGAAAAATACCGCCTCAAAACGCTTTCCGATTTCTCACTAATTTTTGTTTGGTTGCGTTTACGGCAAAGTTTCGAACGACACTAACCTGAGTTAGCACTGGCGCCGTATATTATTACAAGTACAGTATAATTAATTGTAGTAGAATTTGTTTTCGCGTTAGTTAAACGGTGTAGTCTTATACTTGATATTTGTGCCAATTTGATTAAGTTTTTATCTTGCATAATTAATAGTGCTCTTACCGCGACGATAGTTTACTGCCTGATAGCTTGATGGGCAATTTCGAGCTTACCAAATTCTAATTGGTTCGCCAATTGTTGATTTTTTGTTTAGAAAAATTATAGTTGAATTTTTTGCCGGATTTGATGTAATGTTTTGTGTTTATTTATTAAATATGTGTAATGTTATCAAAAATAAAGTGGGAGCGTAGCTAAAAAAAGAAAGCGGCTACAAATTTATTTTTGCCCAAAACACATTTCTTTAAATAGGTGAACTCTAGAATATAAGGGTGTAATTGCGTATTTGGCCGAGCTCCTCCTCCGAATGGCAGATATTTTTATGTGCTTTTTTCATAACAGAAATACGCTCGAGGGTTTGCCATTACCTGGACAGTTATTAGGAAAAACTTTTTAATCATTTTGGTGTTCAATGAACGGAGACTCGAACCTACGCACTTTCGAAAGGAAGTCTCGCACCAACAATTCGGCTACGATGGTAAAAGATTACTTAATATATATAAAACAAAATTCACACTCGAACATCTCTCTACTCTTAAAAATCCAGTTTTGCAAATTTAAAAATTTGTTTTTTTAAAGCTTTGTTAGTTGATTTCAACATTCAATTATTATGCACATTTTCTAACGGTTTGAAATAAGTTTTAAAGCAAACCATTCGATTTTTAATAGCACTCGTGTTTTTGATGGAAGAGATCTCACAAAATATAGTCGCTTTGGTCGGCGGTGTTCAAACCATGTAAGCTATTAAAGAATTCTCGGGCGCTTTTCCTATCGTTCAAGTTCATTAACTCTGGTTAATAAATTTATCTCATTTACTAATTAGCGGATGTAATACAATAAATAAGCAACTGTTAATACATCAAGGGCTGCAATTCATATTAGTAAAATTACAGTAACTACTATAATTCAAAATAGAAGTATAGAAAGAATATTTTCGAACACAAATACGGATGAAGTTATCTGTAAGTATAAATATTTATATAATCTATTTATGTAAAGAAATAATGTGTAAGTATATATAAATATATAGCCGAATTGGTTGATGCATTCATACCATTCGGTAGTGCCCGGGTTCCAAGCTCCGGGCATAAAACACCACATAATAGAAAACGTTTTTTCTAAAAGCGGTTTCCCCTCGGTAGGCAATAGCGAAGCTCTTCATAAGAAATTATCTGATGTTCGTAGGGGGCATAGGACTGTAGATCCCTCCATTTGTGAAACAACATCAAAACGCATACCACCAATTATAGGAGGGGCTTTTACACATACATATATAATTGGCGTTTTGAAATTTATAGTGTTATTGCATTATTATATTATTATTCTACCTATTATACAATGTATTATTTACATTAAAAGAAGCCCTGTGGTGCACGTCAACGCTCGCAACAAACTCAGTCGCCCACAATATTCGAAATGTACTGGGTTTTCTTCACATGAAATCTTAACAGCGCGATCGCCCTGCTTGGCATTCAAATCAACTTGAACATACTTAATCCTGCCATAAGTTCTATTACAAGTTAAATTCGTTATTGATATAAATTATAATACTTTTTTTAATGAAGTTAATTTTATTTAGTCATGTAGATATGTATTTATTAAAAAACATATTCTAAATATTCAATCTAAACGGTTACCATTTGCTTTTGCACAAGCCTTCAAACGATTAGGCCATGTAGCTATTGTAGCACGCACGGTTTTAATGGATACTGACGTCGCTGCTCGAACCAAAGATTGCTTGAGACTCCCCAAATTTCCGGGAAGTTTTCAACAGGCCATGTTCTCCAATTCTGACCACAAACTGTAGTCCAATGGATTCAGATCTGGAATTCCAGACGGCCAATCTTCTGCAATCTTATCCCCTTTTCACAGAAATGAAGAGATGTAAAGCCTTTACAAGAACCCCACCAAACCATTACGGAGGCGCATGGTTGAACCCTTGGAAAAAAATTGTTTGCACCTTTAGAAGTTTTAGCATAGATTTTGTCATTTTGCTTATTAAAAAGTTCTTCAACAGTGAAAATTTTCTCATCTGTGAAAAGAATATTTTCTTATATAATTTTCTTAAAGCGCGTTGTCAAAAAATAATCAGTTGAGCGAGGGAGGGATTTCATGTGGAGGTCATCTCTAATTAGTCTTAACATGGATTTGGTCGATGACTTGATTTTATGCTTTCCAAAGGGATTTCTGCGAATTTTTCTCGAACGGCTTTTATGCCAGCACTGGTTCGAACCACGCGAGGACCACTTCCTTTTTTGTCTGTTACTTCAGACGTTTGAGAAAAACGATTCTCGATACATTAAGTTTTTTCAGCAGTTCGTAAATCTCCACCTTTACCACACTTTTGTAATACAATCAAAACAATGCGATTTTCCTTAGCTCTTCATTCCATTATTAGCAAGCGAAATTTGGAAACGGCAGATATTTTTATGAGGAGCTTTTTCATGGCAGAAATACACTCGAAGGTATATTTATATTTATATAAGTCTATATAAGTCTACAAACCTGTTTTCTTTACCGGCGTCCATTTTATTTAGTTTTTTCTTTGACGTTTCTTTCTACATTCGTAAAAATAATTATCGATAACACAAGGTTGTTTTTAAAAAAGTGTGATAATAATCTAGGATTATTTCATAATCTCAGATTTCTGAAAAGAAATCAAGCATATTGGCTTAAACGAAATTTCGTGTGTTCTGAATTATTAAAAAGAAGATGACGCACAGAATTAATTTATAAAATTCATAATATCGAATTGATATGATATTATATAATTGAAGCATACATCCTTTATTGGGTTTTTTGCCGAGCTCCTCCTCTTTGTGGTGTGCGTCTTGATGTTGTTCCACAAATGAAGGAACATAGAGTTTTAACCTCGGAGGTTTGCAAATGCCTGACGAGGGGCCACCGCTATTAGAAAAACGTACGTATTCTATTATTGGGTGTGTTAAAGCACGGAGGTTCGAACCTGTGGTCTTCCGAATTGTAGTCATGCACTAACCCATTCGGATGCGGAGGGTTATTAGAGAAATAGTAATGGATATTAAATAAACAATATAAACAATTTTCTAAAACTTACTTGTGCGAGGCAGGAAAGAGATTAACTTGTCAAACCATTAAATTTAATACAGATTTGGCTGCCACGATATGTTAAAACTAACTGGGAATATTTATGAGGAAAATTTTGAGAATCTGATTCTGTTTATTTTGTGGGAAAGAACAAAAAATAGTCATAATAAAGGAATATAATGTGTTAAATTTACCACAAAAATATTTGCCATAAAATTCTATAATGCACCAAAGCTCAGAATATACTTAAACGACAGGAATGAGATAAAGCAGAAAATTTAATTTCGTATTTCCAGACAGCTGTAACGAAATTCGTACTATACATTTTTGATTTTGTTTGTGAAAACACAATGAAACCCATATATTTAACAATTTTTATTGGTTCAACCGATTTATAAATCATATTTTCCACGATGTATTAATAAATAAACGATATTAATTAATATTTAATGTGCAAATGCTTTGTATGCACATATAACAATTTTCACAGATGCTGCACTCACTTAATTATAAACCGAATGAGGTTTTACATTATTTATAGTAAAGGAATAATTAACACAGAATTTCATACATATATAAAAAAAGAAATAAATTATTGGCGCGTACAGTTTTGCTAGGTGTTTAGCCGAGCTTTTCCTCCTATTTGTGGAGTGCGTCTTGATGTTGTTTCACAAATAGAGGGATCTACAGTTTTAAGCCGCCTCCGAACGGCAAACGGTTTTTATGAGGCGCTTTTTCATGGCAGAATGGAGGTGCACCATTACCTGCCGGGGGCGACCGGTATTAGAAGAAACTTGTTCTATAATTTGGTATTTCATGCCCACAGTTTGTTCTGAACCCAGGCATCAAAATATTTGGCTACGGCGGCTGCCTACATAACACATGGACTGAAAAGTCCCGGACCTGCACTAGTTTTATTGCATTCACCTCTAACAACAGCTGTTAAAATTTCATGATATTTTATTCATTAGTTCGTCAGTTATAGTGGTAGGAATGACGCTACTTTGTTATTTTCAAAGCAGTGGATCAAAAAGAATATCGTATTTTATTTTTACACTGCTTCTTGATGGGAAAGAATACCGTTAGAGCGAAGAAATGGCTTGAAAAGTGTTATGGGCACTCCGCTCCATCAGAAACAATAATAAAACGATGGTTTCTGACTTCAAATGTTGTCGCACAGACACCGATGATGCACATCGCAGTGGACGTCCAAATGAAGCGGTAACACCAGAAAACATAAAAAAAATCCACAAAATTGTTTTGAATAATCGAAAAGTGAAGTTGCGTGAGTTAGCTGACGTCGTAGAGATATCAAAAGAACGTATTGACTTTATATTGAATGAGCATTTGACTATGAGTACACTCTGTTCAAATTGGATGCTCACTGACCTATTCCAATCAAGTTTTTCAAAGCAATTAACAATTTCGAAGACAGCCTACAGCTTCTTGTAATCTCGCATTTTCAATTTATTTTCTATCGAACATTAAACTCATTAACATTAAGCTTTCTCAGTTGTTTTAATGCATTTATTTGATTGCTCTTGTTTTTAAGTATTCAGGTAATAATTTAATAGACTATTTAATTTACACTAAGCCGCATTTAAAAGCTAAACATTAGCCATCAATCTCTCTTGAGATGCGATGCAAAGCTACATATATACATATGTTTTAAGTTCTCAATTCTACATACATACATACATATAGTATGTCCACTGGTAATAATCTCGTATATTGAATTTGTGGCATTTTATTCCAATTGCTATAGTTCCTGCGACTTCTTGACTTTTTTCGGATGCCTCTTGTTTGACAACTTTTGTGATCTTTAATATTGCATTTTGGTTTACGTTTGAGGTTAATTTATGCATGTACGTACATAACTTTTGAGTTACTTTTATTTATTCTTGTTGCCAAAGACCGAAGTGTGCATTTCATTATTTTAACATACATATGTATTTATGGTTCTGTGTGCTAATTCGGTTTTAGGTTTTGCCTCTTCAGAGGGACTAGTCACTTATTAATACTTACTTCGATACATTCAGAACGGGAGTTTGTAAGTTTGCATTTATTAATTGGATTTATAACAATTTCTTTCAACAAAGTCTCTCGAGACAACAATATAATTTAATTTATTTAATTCACTAAGGTTTTTGGTTTTTTTCATTGTTTCATAATTTGTTACTACGAACTAACATCAAATGCAAGTATGTGTTCAATAAGTTCGCAAAAATTTAAGATCATTGAAACTTTTAACAAAAATTGTTCAGTAATTAAGGTACATTAGAAGCGCTAGTAGACGTAATTATTTTCGATAAATTATGTAAATTTGTATTTGTATCTAATTTATTTAATAAATCTAGTGTCACGAATTTCATCAACATTGTACTTACGGCGAACTAACAATTTTAAACTATAACACATACGAGTACATACATACATACATACATATGTATGTATACCTACATATCTCCAACTCCAACATTACTTTGTTTTGAACAAGTTTCACAAATTTTTCTATATTTAAGTAGAATGGATAGGGTGGCTATTTCCTTAGAGTGTGTATAGAATATATTGTGTGATTTATTCGGGATAGGTATCCGAGCATAAATGAATTGCAACTTTATGGCTACGTATTTTTTATTGCTTACTCCCTACTTTCTTATTCCTCTCACAGCTGTGAGCGGCACAGAGGCCACCACCTAATGGATTATTCATAATCTTCATGTGTAACTTAATTATTCAGCACGGCAAAGTAAAGATGCAAAACGGAAAAGTCTCATCCAACTAAAGAGCTTCGATTCAACGAAGTTCTCCTCCGCCTGGGAGGTAGTCATACTGACCCGTGAGGAATTGGACGATTTGCTTGCCCGCTTGTGTTGCTTGACGGCTGGTGAACCCATCTTCATCGCTTTGTGTTCTAAGTTCCTCTATATTTCAGCTGAGTTAACAGAATCTGAAAGTATGAACATTAGATACAATTGAAGAATATATTGGCACAAGGGGATATAAAGTATGTGCATACATATTGCAAAAATCTTAATAGCAACTTAAAAACAAAATATCTGAATTAATAAATAATCATTTTATAAGAAATATTTCTCCAAAGGTTTGGCTTATCTTAAACCCAAAATATTTTCTTTTTTGGTTTTATTATTTCCCTTTTTAAATTACAATCGGTTAAATTTAAACAATAAGTAATTATTTTTAAAGTAGTATTGGAGTTCTTTGTTTTCTAACCAATATTAGACAAACATTAAATTTTGTATCTTATACAATATATTTTTTCTAAGTCTTATATTATTATTATTATTCGTCTCATATTGTGATTGCTGTTGGAGTTAATCGTGTTAATCTCCGTTTTCTCACTTTCTCAGATTGTGGTACTTTGCGCATTTGTTCATTTTGATGATTTGTTAGTTGTTGTATATGCTTGATGCTGTATTTTCTAATTGTGTCATCTATTGTGTCGATATTGAGGTCGCTTTGGATCACGTCGTGTGGTATATACCAGCCTACTTTTGTTATTGTTCGAAGTATTTTAGATTGGGTCCTTTGAATTATTTTGATATTGGTTTTTTTCTTTGCTGTGCCCCAGATTTCTGTGCCATATTTCCAAATGGGTGAGATTATTATATATTTATATCACTACTTTGTTGTTAAGGCTTAGTTTTGAATTTTTAGCCAACATTTCATTTCGTTTATTTTCTATATGTCGTTTCCAATTTAGTTTTTCATCTATAGTTAAAGAAAGCTACTTTGCACTAGGAAGGATTTTTATTTCATTGTTTTTTATTATTAGTTTGTGTTTCTTAGGCTTTCTGTTTGCATATATTAATTGTACCGTTTTATTTTTGTTGACTTCTATACCCCATTTTTCGAGCCATGTTACAGTGTCATTTATTGTTTGTTGAAGAATATCACTCACTTTTTTATATTTTATCTGATGCCATTAAAACCGTGTCATCCGCGAATGTGGCTATCATGCAATTTTTTGTTGTTGGGATCGGTATGTCTGCTGTAAATATCAGATACAATAGAAGCCCCAGAACACTACCTTGAGGTACACCTGCTGTCGTTTACATCATGCTTGAACCTCCTCAATGCCGTAAGTTAATTGTGCCTGCTGTCGTATAGTTTTTGTTGGCAGCGTACCGTATCTGTTTCTACGCACCCATGGTTTGTATGGGCGGCGGATTGTAAATTTTTCTACCGCACCGGGATTACCGTCAATGTTTGACGAATAAAAATGTACGAATCTAATGTTAATACGAATATGAATTCGCATACGAATTCCAGAAGAAATGCGAGCGAATTCTCGTAAGCACTAAACGCACTCAGGCCTTTTCCCTATTGAATTTTTTGTAATAAAACCAGTTTAAAACACGTTCCAAGAATCAGCAGAGGGTAACAATTACAACCTCGTAGAGAATCAACGTAGAAGGTAATATAATGAGAACCAGTTCATGCAGGCATGTGCCGTTCAATATCATCCGAATATGAGTTATTAATGAAAAAATATGGTTTTGAAAAAACTCCTACTCATGAGCTTACTGAAGTACATATAACCAAGTAGATCGATGTTTACTGTTAATGTTTTTGCTAAATGCGTCTGTAGCAACTACATATTTATTAAGTATGCATGTACATATGTCAAACAGAGGCATTTTGTCACAGTTGTACACTGACAATAAAATACTCAGTACGTTGTCAAAATTTGCGCAGCTTAATTTTTAAGCATTTCTTGGTCACGTTGGTAACGTTGCGCTCATCTATGTCGTTACGTCGTTTTAGCACCAGTATGGCCAGATTACCATTGTCGTAACTTGATATAGGATTTTTTTTTTGTTATTTAGTCTCGGAGTCTTAGTGCTTTCTGCATGACTTTTCTAGCCTGTTCTAATTAAAAGTAATGTTTATAATTTTGTAAAATATACATTTTTTTAAAATTAGTTCAATAATTCACTCAGTTTTATATAAAAGCTATATGCTTTACTTTCTGTTAACATCTTGTCGCATTGGCCGCGATTGCAGTTGTTGTTGGTGTTCTTCTGCTTTCAGCAGTCAAATCTCTCTCTCGCTACTGCAGTTTTACCTAGCTTAAGAAGAATTGAGAGAAGAACATTTAATATTCTTGCATAACCTTAAAAGGAACAAAAAATTAAATTTACACTTTCGAAATATCAAATTTTATAAGAACCAACAAATTTTCATTAACGCTAAAATCTTCGCAGAGGCACCTTCTTTCACATTCTTTTGTTTAATAATAAAGTTTCTTTTTTTTAACATAAAGCTTTAAATTAAAAATAAGAAACAAACACCAACTTAAAAATTTTCGCATGTTGACATATAAAAAAGCACTAGATTTATTGCGAAGAGCAAATGGTTGGCAACACTGCACAACCTGGCAAAAGTGACGTCACGCACTCTCTGATGGGCGCAACCTTGTTTCTATCATTCTTGGCAAGTATGTATGTATATATCATCTGCGTCTATATGAAAATATGAGTACCTACAACAATGCACGAATACGAGAACACAAAACGTTGCGTCTCGTTGTCCTTAATACCCTTATATTTTTACCAATTCGAGTTTTAAGCAGATTTTGATGTACATACCTACATATGTATAACTTATAAATTCACATTCATGATTGCATTATTGCATTGATAAATCATTTGATCAATGTTCTGGTTAAATCTTCAGCTTTTCCTTCTCTTATAAGGGAACCAAAAGAGTGAAAGCTGTAACTCGCCACAGAAGTTATAATTCATTGAGTAAACTTTCTCAAATTTCCCCAACATTTTTCAACAAATATAATAAATGTAAACATACATATATATGTATATATATTCATATTTATATAAGCACTGCATTAAATCGAATTATCTCCCTATTTAGTCCGGGAGCCAGAGGTCGATTCTGGACTGCGTTTTTATACCGTTAAATTCTTGACTATACTTGTATTCAACTTTCATGAATAACGAAAGTGAACGTCAGCTGGCGCACCCGCGGTCGGTGTGATTGTGGGAGGGTACGAAACGTGTCGAAAAAAAATTTCTAATTGAAAAGTAAAACTACTTTATGCCGATTGAAATTTGTTTACATAATTTTGGACACACATGAAAATATAATAATGATGGTCAGCTGCGTTTATAGCGGTGGGAAGACCGTCAGTCGAAGCAAGAATGTATCATTGCGCTCATACATCTCGGCGGCGCTCGGAATTTTCAATGCTTCGACTGACGTCTTTTCCCCCAATGGACAATCAGCTGACGATTATTTTTCCATTTTCATTTATTAATACTATAATATTTGAAAATTTCAAGCGGTCTTTTATCAATTTACCATAGATATCAGCTGGTCCAGTAGCGGTGGGTACGTGTGTGGTTGATTTCGTCATCCATTGGATGGCGTCTGCCTTCAGTATTAAAATCAGTCGGCATGAAATGATGAGGTCAAAATGACCCCTGGCTCCTGGACTAATTAGCGTATATCTAAATAATTACGAGATTACACTAGCCCACGATTGATATGAAAAGACTGATGTGTACTGTAATTGACGATTGCCACGTTTTGCACTAGTTATGGTCGATACCGTCTCATGGTGCTCAGTCATCAACGTAAACGCAGGCCAGTGTCATGGTGCTCATACTCACTAACGTATCGCAATCCCTTTCCGTTGCTTGTAGGAACTATTTGCATTTGGTGGTTTTTTACTTTGGCAATGAAAAATTGTAACTGATAACGCGGATGTGTAAAAATATCAATGGCAACATTGTGTCGAATCAACCAAACACAAAATGATGTATTGCGTAAATATGTATGTATGTAACTAAAAGAACGCAGTTGTTTCCTACGGGATGAGTTTTGTCTATCCTACGGGCAGCGGAAAGGGACGATACTTTGTTGAATGCACCATTATCCTTACATAAAATTATTCCATTTTAAAGCAAAATTTGTATGTATTTATATAAATGCTTGAACATGCACATTGGAGCATTGTGGTATTTGCTGTAATTTCAATTTCAGTTTAAGATTCCATTTTTGCCCTAATACATACCAAAGTTATCAGCACACCACTAATACATGTAATAAAATATGTGTACCACATGCAAATTTTCATATGTAAATCAAACTTACGTAAATTGATTTAAACAAATTTACCGAGTTTTTAATGTGGATTTGAAATTATTAATCATTTCTTGTAAGGCGAATCGACACAATGTGATATCGATTACACAAATATAATAATTTGGTGGCATATTGTCAAATTTTAGTTGATGGAAGAAGATGGAAAAGACGATACAAATACTCTCAAACTGGCTATCACGCACCAACCAGCTAATAAAACAATTCCACTCTTAATAGACTTGCCTTGACTTTTTGGAAAGAACAATCAGAATCATCATTGAAAGTTAATAGAATAATTTAAACTGACGTCAACTTACTCGTAATGCTAGAAACTGTATCTTATGCTCTTGAAGTGATTGCTCAACAACCGGAAATAAATAATTATGTTTTTATTTGTTGATATTTTTCGATCTTTTGCGAGTTTTAATTATTTATTTGTCCCCTACACGATCCAGCTAGAATTTGTTACTTTATTCACTATTGCTTTTAGACCACAGCGTATGTATGTGCGACAACACTAAAAAAGCACACAACAACTACACAAAATCAATATGAAAATTTACCGCAACCAAATAACCATCACAAACAACGTCAGCTGACTGAATGAGCTAACAGTGATAGCAAAAGAGCCCCGTTTTTGCACCCATATTCAGAAACTCTCAACACAGAGAAACTAGAGCATTGCTCTAGCTGAATGCCCTACAATGCAATAGACAAAACGCTAAAGGCAATTGTGGTGACAGCATGCATACATACATGCAAATACACTAAGCGAAATAGCTAAAATAATCAGAAGTTAAATTTTTATATAAATATAATATATAATAAATTTAGATATAAATATAATTTTTTGTACTTGAATAAAAAAAAGTTAAATTAAATACTTCATATATAAACATTTAACTTAAAATTAAATTGAGTATTTAGAAATGGGGGGAAAAATTACTAGCAAAAGTAATCCTGCATTTCCTAAGCAGTATTCGGATGTTTGTCATCGAGCTACTGTCAAAGTAGTACGGGAGACAAATTCCCTTCTCTATTCCGCGGCTGTCCTTCTCCCCTGAACAAAATGTTTTCCTTCCAAATAATTCCCTGTGTAAATGGGCACTAAGGAAAAACGTCAAAGTAAAAACTAAATAAAATGGATACCAGAAAAGAAAATAGGTTTGTAGACATAATTCTAATAAAATGTTTGTTAGGTATTTTTAACTACGCATTCATATAACAGTAAAAGAAGCGTGTGTCCATAAACGTATGTCCCCTTATTACTTATTATAAAATGTAATATCGAATTTCAAATGCGTATTACGGATTTCTTTCAACTGTTTATTATTAGCAACTAATTTCGCAATTAAATTAGCTATTCCTTCTCCTTGTTTTTTCTTCATATCGTAAATAATAATTAAGCAAACAAAACACCGAAATTTTCCACCAAAATAATTTCTATGACGAAAAGCCTTTCACAACAGTATTGACAGCTGATTGTCAATTTTGCAGGTAATCTTCCATTTGTGAACGGGTATATTAATTTTGTGGATTTATTGGAAATTAATGCATATGAACGTACTTTAACGATGGTCCATTTTTATTGAATAGCTGTTTTAAAGTATAATAGGCTAATGAACTTGCGTCCACCTTTGTAAACTTGCTTGCTAAGAATACTCCTAAGGTTCTCCACTGGATTTAGATCTGAACTAACTTGGGACCACTTTAGCACAGGAGTATTTTTCGACGTACTTGAAGCAAAATACAAAGAACTATTATGCAGCTATTTCAGAAGGAAAATTATGAAGTTTGTTTAGCCCATATAGCTATTTCGTTTAGTGTATACATATCAACTTATTATACAAACAATTTCGATAGTAGTGCTTAGTTGGAGGGCTGCACTACTAATTCAAAAGTCTAGGGCATTTGTGACAACAATAATATCGGCAGCAACAACGAAAGTTTTATGACCAAAAGCATTGATTATTTGCCCTCATTCACGCTCAAGGTAGACTGCGAACAACCCCAGTTAATTTAATACAAGAATGATAGAAACAAGATTGCGCCCATCAGAGAGTGCGGACGTCACATTTGCCAAGTTGTGCAGTGTTGGCAACCATTTGCTCTTCGCAATAAATTTAGTGCTTTTTTATACCCAAAATGTGGAAATTTTTAAGTTTCGGCTTTGCTTCTTTTTTTTAATTTAAAGTTACCGAAACTGTAAGTTAAAAAACAAACTATATTATTAAACAAAAGAAGGTTAAAAAGAGTCACTCTGAGAAGATTTTAGTGCTAATGAAAATTTGTTGATTCTTATAAAATTTGATAATTTGAAAGTGCAATCTAAATTTTTTGCTTAAGAGAACTTTGTATGCGTGACAAATTGTCTTTAAAATGTGCGTATTTTTAAATAAATGTGTTATGCTTATGTACAATTTAATTTATGAATTTTTTTTGTTAAGCGAGACTCTTTTGTTAAGGGAACGACTTTTTTGCTATATTTGAAGTTATGTAACTAGATAAGGTACTCTTTTTGTAAAAATGTCAGTATGGTTTCCTTAGTATTTTCTGGTATTTTGTTGTTTATTTTTACAATGAATATAACTCTTAATGTCCTATGTCTCACTAAGGATTGATGACCGGAAGAAACGATTACCCCTCTATGGTTTTAATTCGCACTCAATAAATTCAAAGGCTTTTTAAAATGTGTAAAAAGGTTTTCAATCTTAAGAAGAGTTGAGAGAGGGGCATTTAATATTTTTGCATAACCTTAAATGGAGCCAAAAATTAAATTTGCACTTTCAAATTATCAAATTTTATAAGAGTAAAAAAAATTTCATTAGCACTAAAATCTTCTCAGAGTAACCTTTTTTAAACTTCTTTTGTATAATAACACAGTTTTTTTTAACCTAAAGTTTCGGTAGCTTTAAATTAAAAAAAAAGAAACAAACACGAAACTTCAAAATTTTCGCATTTTCGGTATAAAAAAGCACTAAATTTATTGCGAAGAGCAAATGGTTGGCGATACTGCACAACTCAGCAAACGTGACGTCACGTACGCTCTGATGGGCGCAATCGTCTTTCTATCATTCTTGTTCGAAGTTGTCTTGGTCTCTCTGTTGACATTCATGTCATAGATGACTAGATGCGAAACTCGTGAGAGCGCTGAAAAATGTGCATTTTTTATAATATAACATTCGTCAGTAATGCCACACGGGAAGAAACATTGAATGGCTATTTTTTAAACAAAAATTGGGAATTTTTAGTTTCCACACCTCATTGAGGTTAGTATTTAGTGTGCGGTTGCCTAATAGCCTTATATGTATCACTCGTATACACCTACATATACTAAAAATAAGCACAATCCGTATGAAATATGTACATAAATAAGCAACAAAATTTAAAATTGATATATAAATGAAATAATTTAAAACTGAAATACAAAAGTAATATAATAATAATAAAGCAATGAACACAAAAAACATAAGTTATAGATGAATACATAACATTTTGCAGTTTTTTAACATAACACAAAAAGCGGTTAAAAAAAAGAAAAGTGCTCAACCAACGAACATAATAAGTTGAAGCAGATTACCTTTCATCTTTTTAAAATTTCTCAAACTCAAATTTAATTCCCTTACCTACGCTTTTCAACCATAAAATATTTACGTATATACAAATTTACAGACATATACCAACACACAGTTTTCAATAAAATTACATGTACATATGTACGAGTAAAACGTATCCATATGCATGTGCACACAAGACTAATTAAAAGTAGAAGTCGAAAAGAATATAAGAGGCTTTGGGAAATTCTAAAACTCCCTTCAATTTAAATTATTACGCTTCAATTGCATTAGTTTTAAGACACATAATTATATGTATTTAATCGCGTTATTTTTCCATTAACCAAAAAGGAACTGTTTGTAGGATGGTTCCATATGTAGAAGTTCACGCAAGTGGGGAAAGTTACTGATCGCCATTCACTTGAGAGTGGCCAGGACGATTCTTCTGCAAATGGTTCAAGCAGCTCACAACATCCGGGATTTGTCCACATATACTCTGGGTCGCTTCCCAACACCCGTTCGGGAGTGAGCTAACGTGAGAAGGCGAAGCATTCCAGGATACCTGGTTGTGCGCCGGGTTTGGGACCCGCCACTTAAAAATCCCCGAAATGAAAAGATTACAGAAGCCTCGGATGAGACCTCCCTATACTGATGACGACCACTGCAAACGAAATAAGGATTTCGATTTGAGGGCATGCACCTGGAATATCTGGTCCCTTAATGGGGAAGGGGCCTCTGCCCGGATGGTTAATGTCCTCGTGAGAGTAAAGGCTGACATCACTGCCATTCAAGAGATGCGATGGACGGGACAAGGCAGGAAAAGCGTTGGTCCTTATGACGTCATGTAAAGGAGCGCAAATTCGGTTTTGGATTTGTCGTGGGAGAGAGACTTCGTCGCCAAGTACTGTCGTTCACTCCGGTGGACGAGCGTCTCACAACAATCCGCATCAAAACTCGTTTTTTTAACATCTCGCTAATTTGCGCCCACGCTCCGACGGAACGCCTCTGTGCAGCAAAAAACGTACCTCTACCTACGCAAAGAATGTTCAACATCGAAGAACTGCAATCACAATAGACAGCCAGAAGATTCACCACTCAACTCTCACTCCTGCTCTAAGAGAGTAGGTACTGTCCAACAAACCGGCATGCACGAACAATAGAGCAACATTTCTCGTTCTCTACGTACCGCCGCCGAAGAAGAAATCGGATTTCGGCGAGCTCGAAAAAACAGTTGGTATGACGAGGAATGTCATGGCGCTGCAGAAAGAAAGGATGCCGCCTATAGAGCCACGCTGCGATCGGGCGCAACGCGAACCATGTGGGATCGCTACAGAGAGCTTAAAAAGGTAGAAAGACGTATTATCCGAAAGAAGAAACGAGAAACCGAAATATGTGAATGCGAGGAGCTTGAGATGCTGGCCAATAGGAACAACGCCCGAAAATTCTACCAAAGAGTTCGGCGGCTTACATACATGTTAGCACAAAGGCGTGGTTTCGTCTGTACAGCTGTCTTAAAGGCAGCATTTGGTATACCATCTGGCCCTGGAGCCTTGCTGTCTTTAATACGGTTCAGGGTACCTTGCACTTCATCTGTTGTTACGGAGGGTATACTCGGCTCTAAATCGTATATGTTTGCTGAGCTATCAATGTCCTGTAATGGCAGGAGGCACATTGGTTGAGATGATCCCGGTCCCTTCACTTTGCGCATGACAGTTTTATTCGCTAGATCCCATAGATCTACATTTGTCCTGCCTACCATTTGTAAAGCTTCTGGTTCTGCTTTGCTAGATTGCTAACTTCAGATCGCGTTTACGAGCCTTATAGGATGCCTAAAGTTCTTCATACGATGATCAGCGCCGTGCTCTTGATACCTTCCTCCTTGCCATTAAGCATTTCCTGCGGATTGATGCAATTTAATCGGTCCACCAGTAAACTGGTTATTTGTTCCTACCGATCCCGCATCTGGGCATCTGGTTGCGTCGCAGGAAGCTTCCATTTGAAAAGAAACTTGTTCTGCTATGTTTTCTGCATTCGCTACGTCAATGTACACACTCTCCTAAGCAATTTTGAAAGTCGCAGCGTTACAAGCTGGTTTCTTCCATTTGCAGACGTATGTACATACCTTGTCGGACGTTTGTAACATAATGTCCAGATGGTCGCTATGAGACTTCTGACCCATCCTACTTTGCGATGCCGTAGCTCCAGCACCTTTTTGGCATCATCTGCACGCAACGACAAATACATGGACTGTGTATCTCCATAAGTGGTGCGTGTGCCACGTATCGCCGACTTCTTTAGATGGATTGGTTTTGATGGATTCTTGGATTGTGATTGCATGCGTCTTCAGGATCACCGACGCTACCCCATCCAGCGCTTTTTCAATAAGTAATTACTGGCCAATTTCATTTGGTAATTACTGGCCTTTACATCCTTGTTCCTTTTAAATGCTATAAGGAGACCTCCCTTTTTTGTAGGTCGCATCGTCTTAACTTTTTCGCTAAGGTCCTTCAATTCTTCGCTGTGCTTTACAGGACGAAACATAACCGCATATGTTCCATCCGTCTTGGCGTAGGACATTGGCTTGAAGGTGCCTTTTCTGTTTTTCAGCGATTCCTTTTTCTTCTCTACCACTCTTCTTCTGCATGGGTTAACTTTCCGTTTGTGGCCGAGAGGAATCAGAGTCGCCTTTCCCCTTTTTTTGCAACTGTAGACTTTGTTGCAATCTGGACTGCAGCTCTTGGGCTTTCTTTTCATCAGCCGATTGAGGAGTATTTTTTCCTGCTATCCAAGCGATTTGCACCTGCTTAGGGGTAGGCAATTTTCTTATACAACGTTCCATTGCATCCGTTTCAATGAGAACGTCAGTGTGTACTCTTATGTCACCGTAGACATTACGTAATGGATAAGTCCATCAATTTCCTTTCAGGGTATATCAACCAATTCAGATTTTCTGCTTTGTTTCATATCAGCGCTGCAGTAAGTCGGATTTTGCTGCGGCTTGGAAGCATCAGTGACTTTTTTGATGAGATGGGTTGTCGGCGTTCCAACCGTGCCATCTCGGCCTTTCATCCCCATCGTCGATACGCCTGTTCGCCCCTGGGTAGTCGTTGTTGGCAAGCTGCTCTCCGTTGTGTTGCCTGTTGCTGCTGAAGCTTGTGGGAGGTCTTTGCAATCACAGAGCTCCTAGCTTCTTCTGTTACCATCTTGGTTGTGCTGTTTACATCGTTGTTGTTGTTGTTTTTGTTTATGGTTGTATTGTTAACTTTGTAAACAGGGAAGCCAAGCGAAGGTTGACACTGGCCCTTATAGGGCCAAACTTCAAGCCGGAATTATTGGGGAGTAATCTCAACCCAGCCTACGTGGTATGAGTGCTTTGTGAGACCTGCCAGATTTGAACGGGCGGAAGAGGCCATACCCACGCATGGTTCAGGTAAGTAGGTTGCTAGCCTTCGTACCCAAGCGATAGTTGACCTATCCACACCTCCAAACAGGTGCTTGTCTGTTTTGGTCAGCGAAGGGTATTTCATTTCCCACTTACCCTGCTTGATGCCGAGCCTTACCGATCCACCATCTGGGAAGGCGTCCGATGAGAGACAGACACTCCACACGGAGTGTGTGAGGCATATAGCAGTAAGCACCGTTCATATTGGCAGGTAGCCATTGACGCTGAACGTTTGTACACCTTATCTTAATAGCGAGTTAAAAGACGTTCTCTACATGAGGCTATCGAAGGTATGCAGATAATACCTCTGCCGGAAAAGTTTTGAAGCCGAACAAAGCGATTTATGGTTGAACACAAGCAGGAAGGGAGTGGACCTTCAACTGAATGCACCGCTAAATGAAATTGGATTCACTCAGTGCCAGAACGAGCCAAGCTTATATAAGCAGCACATGTTAGATGATTTGCTTATAACTTGCCAGAAGAAGACAAATTTGATAGAAATCAAATAAATGATTTCAAGAAAGTTTGAATGCGTCGACAAGGGCCAATTGCAGATGTTCAGATCCAGGGCGATGGCAATATAGGCGACATATCGATGCCCTTTATATCAAAGATATGCTACAACGTCACAGCATGCAGCAAAGTAGGGTCGCAGGAACGCCATTAGACACAGGGTATCAAGTAGCATGTGGCAGCGAAAGATGCATAGTAGAAGCATCGGCGATCGGCGAGTTAATGTGGCTAGCTTTGAATTCAAGGCCGGATATTTATTTATCATTCAGTTGTGAAGTTTACACAGATGAACAATTGAAACAGGTATGAAACATATAATGCGGTATCTAGCAACTAGATCTGAATTATCGTGCGCTTGAAGGATTCGTAGATGTGGACTGGGGCGTTGATATAAGCAATCGCAGATCATACACCGGATATGTGTTTTTCTTGAGAGGTGGACCCAAGGGATCCGTGGCAGACAGAAAAGACATTTCAACTGAGAACATGATAGCTGATGTAGTAACTAAAAATTTGTCGAAAACAAAGCACTCTAGTTTTCTGAAATTATTGAGTTTATATTAACTAATTTGAAATTTTAATGTAAACAGATTCACATTGAGGAAGGGTGTTAAAAATAATTCGATTCCAATGCGACTCTGTAGTTAGGACAGAGCGTAAACTGTTTGCAAACATACACTCTAGCATATTAATATTGTCTTGAGTTTGACATTTCATTTTTCTAATTTCAAATTTCTGAAATCAGTTACTTAAATAAAGCGATTTGAATAAAAACGATTAATGTACAAATGCTTTTGACTGTACACTCATGTATCTTTATTAGATTTTGTGTTTAGGAAAAGTAATTCGCCGTAATTCTGCTTGACTGACGGAAGTGTATCAGCTGCTCACGATTCGTCAACCCGTTACCTGCTTTCCCGCTGCAATTCTGTTCCGGGGCCTCCGGGAAACAGAGATATTCAATAATACATAATACATTTTTGAATTATGATGTTAACTAGAAGCTGTGAAAAAATATTACAATTTTTTGTAATAGTAAAAATGTACATAATAAGACGCCAATCACGCCAACGACGAAACATTGAGCTATTTGAAACTTCGCCGTACTTCAAACGCTTCAAGCAAAGCTGCCATTTGGTTTCATTTTATATATTTCAGTGTTATTCTATTCATTTTTGACATTTATCGAAGCAAACAAGCAAAACCAACCTGCAATGGCCCTGCACCTTTAGACAAGTAGAAAGTATGGATAGCACACTTTCCGAAATTATGAGATGCTTCGAAGACTCTCCAATTCACCAGACGCGAATCCGATGGATTATTCTCTTTGGGTCATTTTGAAGAGCAAAGTCCGAGCTAAAACATTCGCAAGTCTCGAGGCGCTCAAAAAAGCCATTGTCCGCGAGAAGGCCAAAATGCCTGCAAGTCACATTCGGGCAGCTTGAGATTCGTTTCTGGACTGTCTCAAGGCTATAGTCAAGGCAAAAGCTTTTCATATCGAGCAAAAGTAACTAAGCAAATTGAATTGAATTGAATAAAAATAGTTTTACAAACTAAATTTGTGGCCTTTTTAATTAGTTACCCTTCGTGTGCCGGACCCTGTACATTTGGAATAACTCAAACAGCATTATTCATTGCTACAAGGGAGTTACAGGACGACGATTATAAATTTCAGACATTTTACAGCATGTCTAAAAATGCTTATAAGGAGCTTGTAGCGATTTGAACCCGACTATTCAAAAACAAACTACAAGCGTACATGATATTTGACGACTCTGATGTACGATAAGCGTCATGCTGATGCTTGCTGTAACGAGTACGAGTAGCTGACGACCCGTGTGCGGTTCGCCATCTGAACTCAAGTGTGCCACAACGAAGCGTATACCTCGCGTACATTTTAACGACGACGAGTCAGAAGTGGCCGGAAAATATAAGTTTCCATTACCGCACGAGCGTGTAAACGTACGAAGTGATTGTTGTTAGTTTATGAATATTATTTAGAAACCCAATAATCAGGATTGTCCAAGCAAACGGACTTCATTTACGATTCATTGCCTGTTTCAGTGCAAGCGAACCTGACCGCGGTTAGGTACTTCTAAGTAATAGTTAAGGCGCGTTATAAGAATAAATCAATTAACTTGAACATTTTCTTTAGTGCATTTTATTTAAATGATATGAATATTTATGTAATCCTAATACAAAAAAATATTCGTGGTTCGAGAAAAGTTTGCCAACATTTCAGAGATTTGCAATTACCTGCCGAGGGGCAACCGCTATTAGAAAAAACGTTTTCTAGTATTTGATGTTCGTGCACGGGGACTCGAACCTATGCATAACCCAATTACATAATACAAATTGCGCGCTGTCTACAGGATCATAACATCAGAATAATTTGTGTATATTAACTCTATATGGCAATCCTATTACAAATGTGTTTTTGAATAAGCAATTTTTAAATAATTTTCATTTCATTCTTATACTGTAATAATTACGTTATTTCTCCCACACCGTTTTTCCTTTTTCGAAATTTGTTTAATTCACTTTGGTTGACGTGCACGATTTTACACTATGGGTATTCCGGCCGGTAATGCCGAAAATGGAAAAAAGATTTTTGTGCAAAAATGTGCTCAATGTCATCCGGTTGAGAAGGGCGCACGACACAAAGTTGGGCCAAATCTGTTTGGTGTAGTTGGACGAAAGAGTGGTTCTTTAAGCGATTATAAATATTCAGATGCAAATAAAAAAAAAGGTGCGACTTGGACTGATGACGTCCTCTTTGAATATTTGGAAAATCCAAAAAAATTCATACCAGGAACAAAAATGGTATTTGCCGGACTTAAAAAAGCAGAAGAACGCGCAGATATCATTGCGTATTTAAAGAGTGCCAAGTAAAACTCTATTATTATCATTAAACTTATAACAACATATACTAATGTAATGGAACCTGAATAAATTAAATGTTTAATATTACAACGATAACCAATCAATCCGTAGCTGTCATTAATTAGAACTCTATGTCGATGTCGACTGTGTCGTTGTTTATAGCAAACCTCCCAGTATAGGTACGCTTCAAATAAAAACTAGGGGTCGAATCATTACATCCGTGCAACGATCAACAACGATACGAAAGAAAAGTACTTTGTGCTTTTTTATATATCAAAATGCGAACATTTTTAAGATTGGTGTTTGTTTCTTATTTTTAATTTGAAGCTACCGAAACTGTAAGTTAAAAAACAAAACTGTATTATTAAAGAAAAGAAGGTTAAAAAAGGTTACTCTGAGAAGATTTTAGAGTTAATGAAAATCAGTTGGTTCTTATAAAATTTGATATTTTGAAAATGAAATTTAATTTTTTGTTTCTTTTAAGGTTATGTTAGAATATTAAATCTTCATCTCTCAACTCTTCTTAGCATTGAAAGCCTTTTTAGACATTTAAAAAGCGTTTGAATTTACTCAATGTGAATTAAAACCATAGAGGTGTAATCGTTTCTTCTTCTTCTTGTTACATAAACTCAAATATAGCAGAAGAGTCATTCTCTTAATAAAAAATTTCATAAATTAAATTGTACATAACCATAACACATTTTTTTGAAAACAATGCACATTTTAAAGGCCATGTGTCACGCATACAAAGTTCTTTAAGTAATTCAATAAAAATTTGGTGTTTTATATTCTTTAAATGGGCATTTTAGTGCTTTTTTATATCCAAAGCTATGCAGCACTGCAGTAGCGAGAGAGAGATTTGACTGCTGAAGAAAAAACTAAAACTCCGAGACTAAATAACAAAAAAATGCTAAATCTACTACGAAATGATAATCTGGCCACATTGGTGCTAATACGACGTCACTCAATGGCCCCTATTATGAGTTGGATTCGATCTTCGATATACGTTGGTTGTCGAAGATCGAAAATCGAATGTCAATTTGGTATTACGAACGGTGCAACCCTGTCGAAATTTTCGTTGTATACCGAATTTAGAGTCAAATGCAATTTTGCTTTCGATTGTGTAGCGTATTGTGGGAAAATTTGTTAAAATGTAAGTTGTTTGTGATTATTTATTGTTTTATAGTAACCAAATAACAAATATATACTAATTTTGTTAATTTTATGCAGGTCGAAAGTCGTGAGTACCAAATAGCAATTAGAAAGGCTAGCTGCATTAATGGTAGGGAATCCACAATTCGCAAAAGGGATTTGCACCAAAGTTCAAGCAGCAAAAAAATGGAAGGAATTTACAACGGAGCTGCATTGCTTGGGACCACCAGTTAGAACGGCAGCAAAATGGATTAAGGTTAATAATGGTTTTTTTTGTGATGTTTATAGAAATACATTTTTATTTTCCTTTGGCAGGTATGGGATGAAATACGTAGAAGAACTGAAATACATATTTTTTTCGAATGACGAAGAATTGAATAAAGAAAATTTAAAATAAAAATAAAACAGAAACTGTGGCGTAAAGGTTTCTATTTAATACTTTTTAGATTTTTCTATAATATTATAAGAATTTCATTTCTTATCTTTTCCGCTTCTCCGTTATTTGACTCCACTTCATTATCTTCAGCATCATCGTTGAGGGTCTCTTTAAAATATTTGGAATGGATTTGGCTCGGGTGCACTGCTGCAACTGGTTTTCTGTACTGGACAGTAGGTTCATAAACGCCTCTTTAGATAATCTAAAGTTCTTTAAAAATCTGTAAGGAAATTTCTGTAATATTAAGTACGCCAACAAAAAAAATGATCTATTGTAAGTGCGTCGAGCGATCGAAATTCACAATAGTCCTATTCTTCAACGAATGAGCATCATACCACCAAATTAAAATTCGTTCGATCAGCACTTTCAACTACAGTCGAAGATCGAATGTTGCTGATAAAGAGGGCCAATGTCAAATTCGCAGAGAGCAAAGTAACGGTACCACGATAGGCGCCATCTCATATTCTTTCCATCATGGATCAAATGGCCTCTGGAGACGGTCCAGCATGCTTGACTGAGCTTTGTGTGTGTTAGTGCAGTCGGGTGTCGTCGTGTCACACATACTTGTTGTCGGCTTTTGAATGATGAAAATCAAAAATTTTAGATATTAGCGTCAAGCACCCGACACGCACACATATAAAGTTCTTGTCAACAATGCTTGACCGTCTCCAGAGGCCAAAACCAACGAATGCAAACGAATCGCAACTTATTTTCAATTCACAATAATTTTCAAGTTCCGCAATGCTTTGGATCGTATTTTTAGGTCACAATGACGTGGAACTGTCAAAACTGTTGTCAGATTTAATACTTACAACTAAAAACTTTATTTTTATATATGTATGAGTTGTAATGAAAGTGATGGAGATGAAAAAATAGTGCGGAGGCAGCTAAGAAAAGAGCACCCCCAAATACAGCGTAAATATGTAAATGGTTAATTATTCTTGCTCATTTACAAATGTTCCCTTGCAGGTTCCTAAAACAGCCAATCAATAGGAAACCAAATGAAATATTCCTTACTGAATTTTTCTCGAAATTGAAAACATATGAACATATGCATCTTGTAAATATTTTTTAAGGGAAATGAAAAGCTGTTGTATCATACTTAGGGTGAAATAAAATGATAATACTCATGGAAATAATTTTTTTATTTATTTCTATCACATACTTCATTAATGTCCACTTGTTGCATTTAACACATACAAATTTTTCGTCAGTCAAAATTCTCTACTGAATATTTAAAACAAAACTCACCAGGATGTACGCACTTAGTGATTCTGGCAATTTTGGCATGTAGAACATGTCCCACTGCTGCCCTAAACGTCCTTCTGCACTTACTTCCCGTGGATCTTCAAGTTCAATCCATTGCTGCTCAGAGCGCTATCAGGTTGAAAGGGATTGGCCACTGAAAAAAAAATTTGGATGGGAAATCGCGCTTTTTAATTACTGACTTTGAGTTAAGCGCGAAAAAGTAGATAATCTACTTATATGTGAACGAATTTTTACGCGTGAGAAGAAAAAGGTCAAAGTGAAAACTAAATAAAATGGATGCCGGCAAAGAAAACAAGTTTATAGACATAATTCTAATAAAATGTTTGGTAGGTATTAGTAACTGTGCATTCATATAACATAAAAAAACGTTATTCCTCTTTTTACTTATTATAAAATGTAAAACCAATATCAAATGTGTCGTTTACGGATTTCCTTCAACAGTTTATTATTAGGAGTCAATGGCGCAATTAAATTAGCTATTCATTCTCCTTGTCTTTTCTTCATATCGTTAATAATAATTAAACAAACCAAAAAGACCAAAATATTCCACCAAAATAATTTCTATGATGAAAAACCTTTTACAACAGTATTGACAGCTGATTGTCAATTTTGCAGGTAATGAACGGGTAGATTAATTTTTGGATTTAATAGTAATTAATGCATATGTGAACGTATGATTATTCAGAAATAAACAATGCCGGGCGCAGACATCATATAAAAAGAAAAAGTGTTACCTACGTATTTATTTCCCAAATATGCAAGGTTGCTTAAAGAGTGTGTAGCTGACAGGCGCGAAGAATTCACATAGCCTACTAAATTCAGTCGAGTTGTATTTGTGTTCAATGTAAGTACATTTGGTGATATCAGTGTTAAAATAGTTCTTGCATTTTTCGTTAATTACTTTTATATTATATAGAAGGGTGTGTGTGCCCATGAAATCAATGGTTCTATAACGCGAAATGATTTTTTTTAAGAAATTGCAAAACTTTCATTATAAATTATTTGGATCATACTTATATTATAATTTTAAACATATTGATTACATAACCATTTCCCACGCTGAAAAAGTGCAAAAGTAGCTTCTATGAATGTATGTATGTACATGCGGTGGTGCATAGAGATAGACAGGGGTTGAAAATTGTTTCGAGTTACATAAAAAATGCGTACAGAATCATTGTCATCAACTAAGAAGTTGTTTACAATTGACATACGGGAAAAATGGAGAAAATGCGTTGCTTTCGTTCTGAGTTTTTAAGTAATTCGAATTATTGGCTTGATTCACCTCGTGGCTAACATATTTTTATCAAGGCTTTGTATCAACGTACTGCTCGATTTTTTTTGCACTAGTTTAATGGTTTTACATAATTCGCATTCACGTGAATGCTAAATGTGGGTGAATTTTCATTTTACTTTACTTTGTGTAGGTAGTCTTATTCAGATTTTCCCACATTGTGTTGCCTTCAAAGCAGAATTATTAGTTCGTACAACTTTGTATGAAAACATTTACGGAGGCATGAAAATTTTATTCTCACTTTTTATTACAAGGTTATGCGTTCAAAACGAACTACTATTTAATGTGACATAGACAGATGATAGCCAATTATATACTCGATTTTTGATCTTAAGTCTGAAGCATGTCATAATGTACATGGTGCATCCATTTGTACATATTTGCTTAATTTTATATTGAAATGTATGAAAGCTCTAAATTTTGGTTCTCTGGCACGATATTCTCGATCTTAAACTTATGGTTCATTACAAAGCAAGTTTAATGACGTGTGGTGACGTAAAGATAGTCAATGGGTAATGAGTCAACTTAAGAGTGGCAGCAGTTACGAAGACACTTGAGGCAAAAAGTTCTATGCATGCTAATTGCTTTCACATGTGAGAAGTTTAAGTCATGTTGCCGTGCGCTTATATTTGTATTCACAGATTTCATTATACTCCGTGGTGAATTATGGCGAACTTAATTTTGCTTGTTTATGTAATATCTGTTTCATAATAACTTTAATTGGTTTGGCTTTCCTTTACGCACCGTTTCGCTAGAATAACACCAAAATATTAGGTTCGATAGACTATTTGTGGTTTTTAAAAGGAGTGACACTGACCTTTAGACTGGTAGGTAATGGAATATTTTCATTAATCGTGAAATTTTAGAATGCAAGATCGCACGATTTTCCGAAAATTTACGTTTACGCTTTTCCTGGAAATTTAATGCACCAAATGTTTTGGCATTATTTAAGTTGAAGGTTGGAAGTTTTAATTAACAAGACATTTTTTTGTTTATTATAAATATTTTTTCTAAATTTTCCATTACTGCTACGATATATATGGGGGCGCGTGGCACCACCCACCACGTCCAATAGAAATGGCAAGGTAACACAATTATGAGAGTCAATCCTCTTAGGGCCCCCGTAGAACCCCCAGGAAAAGCTTAAAAACTAGATTTTTCACGACCGTAATTGCATCTTACACTGAAATATCGTTGAAGAGATATGTATGTATGTATAAAGCAATCGCGCGACTTTTATTCCAAATTCCCAGTATTTGCAAAAATATATAATTAAAATTTAATTTTATTTTTCACATTTTATGTCACATTTACACGTATTTTAACACACAGCATTTATTTATTGAATTCTTTTCAGAGCGAGTACCTATTAACATCCACTAAAAAATTCAAACATGGGCGTACCAGCTGGTGATGTTGAAAAGGGTAAGAAACTCTTCGTGCAACGTTGTGCTCAGTGTCATACTGTCGAGGCTGGTGGCAAGCACAAGGTCGGCCCTAACCTCCATGGTCTGATTGGCCGAAAAACTGGTCAAGCTGCAGGTTTCGCTTACACAGATGCCAACAAAGCGAAAGGTATTACCTGGAATGAGGATACCCTCTTCGAGTACTTGGAGAATCCCAAGAAATACATCCCAGGCACAAAGATGATCTTCGCCGGTCTGAAAAAGCCCAATGAACGTGGTGATCTTATTGCCTACCTGAAATCAGCAACCAAGTAAATTTAATCCACGAAAAACCATCAAATGTAAAAGAAGCTATCAAAAAGTAAACCACCTCATTGATGTTTAACCCTTTATTATTAAGGTTTTAAACACAGTAAATAAATTCAATCGACAATTAAAAAACAATTTGGAGTGCGTCCCGGACATTGGCTCATCAAAGGATAATGGTAGCAAATGCCTTAAAGGCAAAGGGCACCGCATATTTTTAAGAGCAAAGATACACTTATTAGTTTTAAATGTAACTACTCTATATAGGGGAATTTAATTATATAATTTAATTCTGTAAAAGAAATTCAAGCAAACTTAAAGCTGGTACCTAACTTCAAGGCATTGAAGGAAAAATTATTTAACATCAACAAAACTTAACGGAAAAGAAACAATAAAAACTGCAAAACTTAAATATTTTATTGATTAATGGATCCGTAGAAATTGTACAGTATAACAAAAATAAATTGTTTTGCTTAAAACAGAAAATTGACCATATAATCCTGTAAGCGCTCTTATGTTGTTGTAGCAGCAAAAACATTCCTCATACATGTACGGAGGGTGCTGCTAGAGTGACAGTCCTTGGTCGGATATATGTATAGTAAATCCGGGTCGTTCCGGTACCGTAGAACCCACTGTCGGGGGATGTAAGCACTCTTATAGTTCCGCATACCTACCTTTTTTGACAGTAGGCCAAAAATCGTAAGCATCCTTATATTAAGTGTAAAATGTGTTATAAATCAATCTTTTTTTTTATACTCATGAATCCATTTGCTTCTCTTTAGAGTTGGGAATTGGAACTCTAAAATTTTCTACGAAAATATTTATAAAAAATCCGTTAATAACAGGTGGCGCAAAATTAATTAATTATGGAAAGATTTATAATATTTGCAAATATCGTCCTACGGCAATCATATTTGACACTTGTGAGCTAAACAGCTGCAGCATACAAACAGACAAACAATGGAGCACGTAAGGATCAAAATAAAGATTTCCGTCATTCAAAATAATTTTTTTTTAGTTAAAAGTTGAATGGTTAATTTTGCGCCACCATTTATAACCGTTTACTTCAGTCGCCGACTATCGCTATCAAAGCGTTTCTTTACTCAATGACTATTTCGTGACATACATTTGTTAACTTTCCGCTAATCGCTCCATTTACTTTTTTTGTGTTTTTCATTTTGACATTAGACATGTGTTATAACGTTTGTATAACAAAAAAAAAATCAGAAACAAGCTCAATAATGGTGCTGGACCTCCAGATAAGTAACCAAATCGCTTTTCAGCATTAGCAGACTTCCTGGATAATCCCACAAGGAAGAAAAAGCAACCTAACCCAAATCAAGACATTTTTCCCGAACTCCCTAAAAAGTGCACACAGCACATAACCCTAAATTTATATTGATATCTTCTGCCGACAATACTAAGCCTCTTCCTCAGCTGAGCCCATTTGCCATTAAAAAATCGATGGCAGCTATTTCGACGGAGGTAATCTCAATCTCACAACTCCGCGACGGTAACTTACTCGTCTTGACACGCAACGCTCGAATCGCAGATAAGTTCCTAAAAGCTAAATCGTTTCCTAACCTATGTCCCATTAATGTTAATTTACATGAGACATTGAATTCGGTGAAAGGTGTAATCTACTCGCCTTGTCTAAAGCACTTTACGGAAGACGAAATAATCGGAGAAATAAAGGATCAACATGTTACGGGTGACTACAAAATTACCAGCCAAATCGAGGATGATCTTTTCCAACTTCCTGACGCCGTAGAAGTAGCATGGTACAAAGTCAAGGTTCAACCTTATATCCCAAGCCCGATGCGTTGCAAAAACTGCCAAAAGTTGGGACATACCCAAAAACGGTGCAATAGTAATCCAACATGTAATAATTGCAACTCTTGCACCTCACAATCTTGACAAGTGTATCCGTACTCAATGCGCCGAAAAGCACCCATCTTCGGACAGGAACTGCACCAAATATATCCAGACCAGGGAAATCCTCAAGATAAAAACCCTTGAGAAATGCAGTACCGGCGAAGCGCGCCGCCCATATGTATAAAAAGAGTTTACCACTTTCCGAACGGCTTAGCTCCTATGCTAGTGTCAAAAAAAAAATGTCTTATCCGCAGATAATATCTCTTCCGGAACAACAAATAATAAAATAACACTGAAAATAAAATTTTGACAGATTCTTCTACATCATCAACACAAACTAACCCTACAGAAAAACAAAACTCCACCGATCTTACCGTATTACCCACCTCTAGTAGCGACTCTAACGCTGCTCCTACTATTTCTGCTGAAAATTGTTCCTCCCCACAACAAAGCTTAACTTCAGATACCAATACTTTGCCATTCCAATCAATTATATCCATTTTTGACACAAATCAAAACTCTAGAGAATGCACTCAAACGCAAATACTCCAATCACCTATAACAAATTTAACACAAAAATTATTAGAAAAAAACAACAACTTCATCTCAATAAATTTGACAGCAGCATAGACTTTTAATAAATAAATAAAAAACAAATAATTTTACTCTAAACAACTGAAAATATGGGCATCGGACTTAATCTGTCACTCCTTCAATGGAATATACAAGGTTATATTAACAACAAATATGCCCTTGAATTATTAGTTTCAAAACATAACCCCGATATTATTATATTACAAGAAACACACATAGTGCAAAAAAATCTACATCTACTGCATTTACCTAATTATAAACTCTTTCACCACAACAAAGATCTTCAGTACTGCAAATCTGACATTGTCTTCCTTATAAAAAGTACACTTAACGTATCAAATCATGTGTTATCCAGCAATAACCTTCTTCATCAATCCATTACCGTGCATGGAGTAGATGCATATCTCACAACGCAACTGCTAGATAAAATTCCAGCCTACAGCACTGGGCATCATCTATTGCTAGGTGATCTTAACTCACATAATATATTATGGGGATCGCAAACCACGAACCGTAACGGGAAAATATGGGAGGAGTTCGCAAATAATAGAAACTTCTTAAATGATGGTTCGCCAACACTACTCAATACAAAAAACACTCTGACAGCTGTAGATGTATCTATGGCTAGTGTGGAACTGGCAAGTATCCTATCCTGGAATTGTTTCCCACAAGGAAGCGATCACTTCCCGATTTTAATATTTAACAACATCACACCCGGTTTTAAAAAATTTAAACCAGGTTTGGTAGCAAGCAAATTGGGAATTTTTTTTCGAAAAAAAACCGAACAGATAGGTGAAGAATTTGTAGTAACGAAAAACGTTAACCAAGAGCAGCAAATATAAAGAAAATAATCAGAAAGTATGCAAATGAATCCAGGCCAACAAAAAAAAATACCATCTTACGAAAAACCCCCGTATGATTTAATGTTGAGATAGCCAAGCTAATTGATCCAAAGAACACTGCGTGGAAAGCCTATAAATCAAAACGAAATTTGGCAAATGTTATAAAATATGGTATAAAAAACTGTGCGCGCAGGTTAGGCGAGCTTGTATACAGGCCAAGAGGGATACATGGGAAAATTTCGTTAACTCTCTTAACCCTACTATGAACACAAAGACAATATGGTACAAAAGCAAAAAAATCAAATCGCTTCAATACGTAAGCTTCCCCACTATATTTTCAGAAAATCAATGCTTAACTCACTCACAAACGATAGCTGATAAATTAGCAGACACATGGAGTTCAATTGGCTCTGACAAATCTTTTGATACGCTAATTATAAGGGCCAAACAAAACTATAAGATTGACTCCCTTCCCGGGGAAGTACACAATCCGCACTAGACGTTTAATAAAGTAACAATTGAACACCTCAATATAGCTATAAGAAATTCAAAAGGTACAACGCCAGGTATTGATAAAATAACATATTCCATGATCCAACAGCCACATATCTCCTCAAAGATCCGGATATGTCAATTATACACCAGAATCGTTGAAACTGGAACTTATCCGCATTACTGGATGTTGGCAATCCTAGCACCAATATCCAAACCAAATAAAAGTGCTAACCTGGTGGAAGTATACCGACATATATCGCTTATCTTAGTCTTGACCAAGGTGTTTGATACAATTACGGAACATAAAATTAGAGAAAACTGCAAATCTCAAATCTTTTCTTCCAGAGCAACATGCTTTCTTGCCACATCATGGAGTACACATGTACATTATGTTATACTTAAGAGGTAAAAACTAAAGCCAACATTAAAGTACACAAACATAATGTTATCAGAAGATATAGAAAAAGCACTTGATAGGGTAATTTCATTTGTTGTATTAAAAGAACTTACCAGATGGGGCGTGCCTGCATAAGTATTAAAAACTGTCCATTGTTTTATGTCGCATCGTAGAATAACAGTCCAGGTAGATGGGTTTCTTTTGAAAATTCGTACCCTAGACAATGGCCTAGCACAAGGATCACCACTGTCAGTCATATTATTTTCAGCATACTGTAAGACCTTTTTTAAAAGTAGTAGAAACATGACGTGGACTTTATTGGTGTATATGCTGACAACATTTATGTGGTATCCTCAGGCACAACAGAACAAATAAACAGCGCTTTAAGTGAAGTCAACACCAAAGTACAACAGTGGGCAAAAGCAACAGGAGCAGTGGTACCCATGAATAAGGCGGATGCTATGCACATCGGCAAAAAACAAAAATGGAACATGACCTTGCTAAAATTAAGCAACCAGGAAATTCGACTAAAACCCTAAACACCTTTTCCAGAAATGCACTTGGAATGAGCATGTCAACACAATTTGCGAAAAATTGGGGAAGGTTAATAACATACTAAGAATCTTCTGCACCAGAAAAAAAGGACCACGTATAGATGTTGCCATTTCAATATGTCGAACTATATCGGAAGGAATAATTCAACACGTATTTACGATATACTGATGGACATCCGAAAAAAACAAAATTAACACGACAATGTATAGATGTTTTCGAACGGCAGCAGGACTGCTCATGGCAACACCGGTTTCTGACATACAACATAGCACGCTATATTAACAATATATATATTGTAATATTGTATATATGTATTGTCTTTATAAAGGCACCTATACCGGCACAACCACAAAAAAATTGGGTCCCATCTAATGTTAAGTTTCATACGGATATGATACTCTGTCAATTCAAAAAAACAAAACACAAATGCTGAAATCTTCAAAACTGCCTATGGAAGTACAAAAAATGAATTTAACCCAGAACTTGTATTGCTCACTGACGGATCCAACCATAATGACACCTCAACTTACGTTTTAATAGAAGAAACTTTACGTGACTCCTTTAAAACTCTGAAGCAAGCTCTATTACCGCCACATGCAGGAATCTTTAATGCAGAACTTGCAGCTGTAGAACAAGCAGTTATTTACGCAGCTGAATCATTTGGATTCCAGGCCACGAAAGCCAAAGAAGCATTTCAGCTACAATTAAGTGTAGAAGCCCCTTGCTATAGCAGTATAATAACCAGGGAACGGATTTTTAGGACCTAAAAACCTCTTGAAAAGGCAAAATAAAGTAGTGAAAAAGGCAGAAAAAGACCCTAAAAAACAAAGATAAAGGCACTAAATACAATACATAAAAAAGGCAATAACAAGTAAAAAAAAAACATTAGAAATAAGCAAAAAAAATTAATTTATTTTGATTGAGAAAAAAGGCACTTATCTTAGAATTTATAACTCAAATGAAAAAAGGAACGAGTTTCATTGCACGAAATTTTTGTACGTTAGTTACACTGCGACCAGCTTTGTCTGTAGTTTCATCGATGGACACAAAAATGGGGGTTTTTCCTATTTCTAAACGAATTTTCTGAAGAACCGAATAGTAGCGATCCTCGAGATAATTTTTTCTTACAGTTGATTCATCAGGAAGAGTTTTGTGAACGTACTTCTCAAAAAATGACTTAAATGCTTCACTTTTTAATTTATAGAAGGGAATGTCGGTTGCAATCACCATTTTAGTGCGATCCGCGTAAAATTCATTCTTTTGCATAAACGGCCCTATCATTTGGGTCTTGGTTTTTATTAATTGCATTCCTTTTACATGTTTTTCACTTTTGATGTGCTGCTGAAGATAATACTTTTTATCGTGATTTACTTTTTTTGAACAAGTGCTACAGAACAAAATGGATCCATCTGTATAAAACATATCAGAACCAAACTCTTTAATCAGCTCAATAATTTTTAAACTTGTCGCTGTTTTGGATTTCGGCATTTTTCGTTTTAATATTATCGTGTGCTCAGTTTTTCCAATAACGAATTGTTTTGAATAAAAAAGCTGTTGAGTTAGCAGTTGAGCAAACGCCTGGAATTTAGCAATAAATTTGGTACGCAACAGGTTGATATGAGCGTTATAAAATTATTGCTGAAATAGTTGATATTGAATACATTGCACGATACAAATTTCTTCAACACCACTTTTATATACAAATCAATTTAAAATATGAACTTTTGAAAATTTGAAAAGGAAAAAGGCATTTATTTCAAAAAAGGCAAGAAAAGGCATTTATTCCGAAAAAGGCAAAATGAAATGTGTATATCCGGCATCAACTAAAGCTGATTCGTCGTAATTTTTAATCAAAATCACAATACCTGTTATCAGAAAAAAGACATTTTCCATAAAATCCGTTCCCTGATAATAACAACATTACTGTTATAAATCCCAAGAAGAGAAGGTATTAGAAAAATGGAGAACTTCAAATTTATTTCTTCGGTCACACAACCCGCAAATAAAGAGGCCTTATTATAATATAAACTTTACAAGGGACGATTGTATAAAGCTGGCCAGAATGAGAGTTGGAGCCACTCTGTTCACTATATTCCACTATTACAATTTTTAAATTTTTTGCTTATGTATATACATATTTCATACGGATTGCGCTTGTTTTTAGTGATATAAGGCTACTGGACAACCGCGCACTATTTACTAACCTCAATGGCCGTGTGGAAACTCAAACCTCCCAATTTTTGTTTAAAAAATACCCATTGAAAGTTTCTTCCGGTGTGGCATCACTGACGAATGTTATAAAAAATTCACATTTTTCAGTGCTCTCACGAGAAAGAGTTTCGCATCTAGTCATCTATGCATAAAACCCTCGCTTACGACTGGTAGACGCGCACAAACCATTCGGCTACGGCGGCAAAGTGAAATTTTAATAAAACATAATTTGTGATTTCACTCCTTTACAGCTCTGACAACTACATGCCTGACGGATATTTTTATTCTGAAAACTAGTGATTCTACAATGTCTCTTGTTGGCTACTTTGAAAAGTTGAGCCCACGAAAAACACAAATGTTTATGATCTAATAAAAAAAATTAATTACCCACTCTTCGTTTAAGATAAGTACTTACCCTGTGTCATTAAGAAAACGTATCTGAATACATTTTTATACTTTAAATCTTCATTTGTCTATATTTATTATATAATACATTCATTAAAATATTCATTGAATTTCTTCGATTAACTATATTTGCATAATATTTCAGCAGTATACATCCCAAAAATACTGACTCAATTTTTTTTAAATGATGCACAAACTTTGAGGAATAATAATAAAAACAAACATAGCGATCAAAATATTTCAACAACAATAATAATTTTTAAATAATAGTACGCAAAATAAAATGGAATGATGAAACAATTAAATATAAAATACAATTTTTTGGATTGAACTGCCAGAATTTTCATGCACACTTCTGCTGCTGCTGTTATACTTTAGTTTTTTAAGATGGAGTTATATTTATTCAGAGTAACTATAAATTATTATGGTATTTATTATTTTAGGAGAATTTTAGTACAATCAACATTTATTTCATCGACACCTATTCGGCGTACATTATAGCCGATTGTTTTTGACAAGCGAATGCATATTTTTTAAGTTACTTAGGCTTTACCACTGATTGGCGCTGAACCTCCTTTTTGAGGTTGATTTTCACTTTCCTTTTCCAGGTGTTTGCCCAAGTATTCCCTAAGAGAATTTATATTTTTTCAATGGTTGGAAAGACTAACAAACTTAATTTTACAGATACAATTATTAAATGGACTTGAATGTTTCATTGATGAATTAATTTGATTGTTAATGCGCTCTAATGTGATTTCTTTGAAATTAATGAATGACTCAAAATGAAAAATTTAGGAAATGAAATTCATTTAGCAATCTTACCAATTGTGTACCATCAATTTTTGTACCGCTAAGAGAGCCTCATAACGCACATTTGGATCGTCGTGAGCCAGAAGCTGCATTACAATTTGTTTACCACCCAACTGCTCCAAAACGCTTTAGCAAAAAATTATTTCGAACAATTATTTAGCATTTGACTGATGCCTTGCAGAGCTTAAACTTACTGTTTGCCTCTTGGATAATGACGCACATATTCCCCAATGTCAAAACAAGCCACTGAGAGTATAATGTGATCTTTTGAGGTCTCCAACAAATGTACAAGAATACGCAATAGTTCGTAATTTTTCTCGTTCAAACGATGAGCATTTTCACGCCAGAATTTAGCCGACTTATGCACTGGTGACCATTCAAGGCGAGCGCTTCGTAACTCAGTCGCATATTCGTCGAAGGAACTCAAATCTTGTACAGAGTTCTGCAGTTTCTCGGTGAGGAATTCAACATCGGCGGAGATATCCTCATCATCGAAGCGACGTTGCTCCAAAATGGACAACTGTTTCAGAACTTTGCACTGAACCATTGCAATACAATGCTCCTTGGCTACTTGTGGATCAGTAGGTTTCTCGATTAGATTACGAAAAACGGCCAAAATTATGCGAGTGACCTAAACAGGACAATATAAAAGAGACGTTAGTTATGCTTTTGAATAGAAATCTAAGTATACCTTTTCCTTGGCGCAATCATTCAGGATATCTGCCAAAATTGGTATAACACTGAACTTATTCATTTTGGTGGCCAAAAGTGGATTGAAAGTAAGCACCCATAAACAAAACACTAATTGGTATTGCACCTTAAATTGAAAGAATCGTATTTAATTTATATTGCTGTGTGATTGTATTAAAAGCTTACCTGGAAATTAACACGAGACGAAAGAATACTAATCAGTGTGCTAATGCCGTCCACCGACACAAAAGCAAAACGATATTCGTCAATACGAAGCATCATTTGAAGACAGCGGGCGACCGATTGAATATACTCATTGGCCTAGATTAAGATTTATGTTGATATTAAGAAAATAACAATTATTTATCAAATGACGATAATCAATAGCAATAAAATAGTTAAATTAGTTTTGAATAGTGTTGGTCTGAGTTTACTGAAAAAAGTATTTCTAAAGGACTACATACACATTAGCAAAAATCTAATTCTAAATTGTCTGGGCGCATTATACCAAGAGTGCTAAATAACGCTGATCACCACATAAAAAAGTGAATTATACTCTAGACAACATTAAAACTTACAAATGTCCATATCAGGTATACTATATGTATAGTGAATTAAAAGTATTGCAAAAACAGTTTAGTATGGCAGTGCGTATTCGAAGTAAACTAGACAGGACCCAATTTTAACGTTGCCAGGATTATGCAAATACTTTATTTAACTATATATATGTACATCTTAGATAAATTAAAAATAGAGATAATTCATATTTTGAACTTAATTTCGAAAAGACGCGAAACTCGGTTCATAATATTTATGTGTTTGCATACGTGTACATATATATGTATGTACAAATACGTATATCGTAGTTGATATCGTAATTCGTTCTATGCATTTTTTTTCTCTAAAATGATTGATTACTTTATATAAAAGTGGTTTCGATAGAGGTTCACTCTAAACCCTCCGTAGCCACTTCGGGTATTTCCCAAGGTAGCATCTTAGTTTTCGTAACTTTTTTCAATGATATGAATACTTTGTTTTCTTTTTCTAAATGTTTACCCTATGTGGGGGACTTCAAAATATTTTCGTTATTAACAAGTCTGATAATGCATCCGGTCTACAAGATGTCAATAAATTATTTTTGTTTTGCGAAATATTAATAAATTTAATAATTTTGTTAAATATTAATAAATGCAATCATTTTACATTTTCTAAATAAATTGTACCGTTACAAACGTCATACACAATTTCTAAGAGGGTTCTTCGATAAAATATTAAGGTGTTCTATTTGATTACATTTTGTCGCTTCCTATTAATAGTCACTTTAACTTCATCATTCCTAAATTAGTGTTGAGTTTTCGTTAGACGAAATAGCTCCAAATTCAATTCAATATTCCAAGTAGGAATACGCAACATTTATCTGGAAACCCAATCATAATACATTTGCTATAGACAGATTAAACGAATACAAGATGTGCTTTTTGAATTTGCACTTAATTGCTTCCTACCATTTCAGTCTTCTTAATTAACCTAAAATCTTTTGAAAGTAAGACAACTCTTTCTCTTGATTCATGTTTGATCTTCTTTACAACTTAAAATTAATTTTCTTATCATTTCTAGAATTTTTCATTTCAATACGATTTATGGTCGGAATGCTCCAATAGTTCATTTTGCGGATGTAATCAGATTTCGAAATCTATTAAGCTTGAATTTTCAATTTCGTAGAGTTTGCTATATTGTTGAATTCATTGTATTTTTAGAACTCATAGTTTTGAGTCTAGTTTAGCTTTTTAGTCTCTAAGAACAATTGATTTCGACTTTTAAATAACTTCATATGTATGTATGTATGTATGTACGTGATATTTACTTTAGCTACCTATATTTAAATTTTCCGGAAAGTAAAGGTTAGTATTGTTAGCATAGAATCAATTGTATTGTATAATCAAATAAAGGGTGAGCGAGATTTTTTGGAATTTTCTTAATACTTATTTCTAATATTACATAGAATTTAGTGTTACACAAAAATACAAAGGTTAAAGTAATAATTTGATTACAAGTAGCTAGCGTTAGATATGTGACAAACAAATTTATATTTAATATTTAACAATTCTACATATTTTCGTTTTAGGAAAAAAAGTGATATTCAAGCTCGCCAGAAACCTTTTCTTTTAACAGGGACACTCTCTTCGGGTATGTATGCTCCCTACCAATTATCACACTTGATAAATTGCTAATATAAATATAAGGTAGGAAATGCTGTTTTTATTTTGCGACAAAAAGATTAAAAGAGAGAATTCACTCTACCGGAATAGGAACCCTGTTTTCGGCAAGCACATTTTGTTGATCTACTGCCATCTCACGATACCTCTCGCCTGCCATTTGTTGCTGGGATTGCTGTTGTTGCGCCATATTCGGGCTATATTGACTGCTGTTCTTGGACGATTGTTGGTCTTTACCATGTCCATGTTGATGAACCACAATTGTCTGCACCCGCTTAGCCATCGTGGCCTTCTCTTTTATGTACACCTTGGCCTAGTTGTTGAGCAAAGCGTAGGACAGTGCCGATTTTTTTTTTTTTTGGTATTTGAAGATAATTAGTCATTTGTAGTTTGGAAGTATCAATGACGGTAAATATGACGTAAAAGTGTATTCGGTACACATTTGTATGTAGTTTGAAAAAAAGTTAAATTAAAAATTTTGTTTGATATTACTTATTTAAAACAAAATGTTATTAACAACGAAGTGACCTCCATGACAGCAGTGTAGTCGTGGATAGTTGAAAATGTGCTATAGAAAAGACCATTTCAAAGTCTCAAGGCTAAGCTCAGGGTATGTATTAGTGATGCGAATTCTGAAATAGTGCTAATTTTGAATGATCTTCGACAATGTTTAAATGGTCTTTAGTAATTTGTCGTTTATTTTTACGATTCTGTTTCTTCATGGTAGCACTCGACAAGAATATTGTTAGTAAATGAAGATATTTTTCATGAAGACATAATTCATAATTAGTTATCTTGCAAAAATCACAAATGTTTCCAATGATATACATTCATATTTATATCCCAAATAAACATGCAAATTATTTGCATAACCCATGTATATAAGTATATTTATGCTTATGGATTGTTCGGGTTAGTTAATTTTAAAACACTACGTTTTTTTTGTATATATACATATATTAAAAAATATTGTGACCTCAATAATTGGATTGTTATATTATTATATTTGTTCATATGTACAGTCTGTCTAGTTGAAACGTGAACGCCATAACTTAGAAACCATTTGACCAATTCGATTATAATAAACTGCTTTCAATATTTATTATGCGCAATACTTATGTATTCAATATACAGGTATTGCACAGTCACCACCATTAGTTTTAATTTGTGGAGGTAATCAGCCGAATTTGCCTTGATAACTGTTTAACCGTTAATTTTTGTTTTCCTTTCGATTATTTACTTAACCATTGCACAAACATTTTCAATAGGGTTGCGTCATAGAATTATGAAGAGCAATCAGGCATTTAAACTCAATTTTGTTGTTTTTACTCTACACGTCAAAATGGCCCAAAGAGAATAATCCATCGGACTCGCTTCTGGTGAGTTTGAGAGTAATTGTGTGGACGTTTATGAAGTTCGGAACGTGGTTTTTAAGCCATTCTTGGTTCCTTCGCGCTTTGTGAAACAGTGCCGAGTCCTGTTGAAACGTCCACGGTCTGCCACCGACAGGTTTGTCTGCCCACGGTTCAAAGCAACCTCCAAAATACTTTCCCGATACGAGTAGTATTTCGTATTGACTTTGACGTCAGGCTCGATGAAAACGATTGGAGAGCGCCCATCTGCGACTACAGCGGTCCAAACCGTTAACTGTCTCGGGCGCTGCCTCGTGGTGGTCAATCGATGACTAAAATTCTTGCATGAACGGCAGATCAAATAAACCCTATCGGTTTGGGAGTTTACGGATTGCTCAATTTGAAAAATTTTGTCGTCAGAAAACACAAAAGCGAATCAACTCCTTCGCTCTCTCAAGTCTGACTTGGTGTGAAATCATGCGCCCTTTGGGTCTTGTAAGGCTTGACTTTGAAATCATTTTTCAGTATGCGACGGATGCTACGGTTAGATATTTTTAGTTCTTTCGCCATTTGATTGACACTTCGTTGGGGATTTCGTTCAAGTCACTTCTTCACTTTTTGAACCATTTCACGTGACGTTACAGTCTTTTGATGACCACCTCCATGACGGTTCGCGATGCTACCAGTATCATTGTAATGAGTAATGGTGCGATAAACAAAATTTTATTTACTTTAACGTGCACGAGCTCACGAACAATCGCTGGTTGTGATTAATTCTTTTTTCGCGTTTACTCTCGGCAAAATGCTTCCGCGCTCTTGTAAACAATACTCTGGACTGTCATTTAGCCAACTAACAGACAGCTGATGTACGAACGGCCTGAAGTTGATTCCACTTCGAGTGCCGGACCCTGTATACTTATAAATTCCTAATAACAACAATCAAAATAAGCCGATATTAATATATGAATAAGAAATGTAGTATTTTTCGTTCTTACATTTTGATAAATCAAAGAGTTAACACCTTCTTACAATTCATACAATTAAATGAGGCCTATTTGTTGCAAACCACTTATTTTTAATCACTGCTTAATATAAGGTTTTTTTTACAGACGTCCTTTTGAATAGTTTCTGAATCCTGGAGGACTGCATGAAGACTATTCTCGTGATGTCAAGATATTTTCGGTTATCCTGTGGAACAAACCATTTAACTGGCATGTTATTATTGCATTGAATATAATGGTGCATATGACTCGCAATTTGTGTGATGATCCCAGTTCCATGACATGACATAGTGTCCCAGATAAGTGCCCGTATTTAGCTATTTCTGTCTAAAATCATAAGCTTCTTCTGAGAAATCCTTCCGAACACTATTTGTTTTTGCGCTAATGTTTTTTTATCATGTCTTGTGACAGTGAGAACTCTTTCCCACTAGAAATCTTGACATTAAGTTAGTATCATATCTCCACAAAATGAATCGCTTTTCGCTTGAACAATGTTGAGAAATATTGCAAACTTATTTCCAAACTAAATATTGCGTAGCCCAAACAGTGCCGAGCGAGCCATTCATGAGATAGAGCCAGAAACTGTCACTAAGATCTAGGGAATGGCTTGAATTTTTCAAATAAACCAAGGTATATATTTGATTATGAAGCTTGGTTATGAAGCACATGCATATAAGCAGAGCTGCATGCGCATATGGTATTCAGTCGTAAGTTAAATGTGTAAGCGAGTAAATGAAAAGTAATAAAGTGATTCACTCAAATCAGCAAGCTGTGTTGCCATTAATTTGTTACTTTTATTTAGCAATCCAGTGATCGAACTCATAGGAATTATTGTAAGGGATTTCATTTAAATAAAAGCGTAACAAATTCGTAAGAATACAGTATCACAAATCGATTAGCTATTATATATATGTAAATACTTGGATGTAGATGTGTTTCGAATTTTCAGCAACTGCATAAGTATATATCATACACAGTTTTTGCTATTAAAAATTATTGTTTTTTTTATGAAATACAAAAAAGATTAAGTAAATTTTCATGCTTAAGCATGCATTGGTAATTAAAGACAAAAGAGAAAAATTTAGACTTTTGATTACTCTGCTCAGCAGCACACCATAAGGCATGTGTACATTAGAAAAAATATACAAAAATACATATTTCAAGTTAGAATTGCATATTTGAAACAAAAAGCATGGGCAAAACTGAACTTTTTAATTACTGTTTTGATAAAATTTTCAACCATTTCTTATTGAATATTATTTAGCTGTGACTCTTTTGCTGATATTCAAGTTGGTAAAGTAAATAAAGAGTTATTGTAAAACGAAAAAGAAAGAGTCACGATTCAAAAGAGGTATTTTGTTAACTTTACTACCCCGGAGTGGATAACAGAACTTTGCTTGTGTGCCGCATACTTTGATAAACACACTTAACCTTGATAGAGAAGCTGGGCTAAGAAATCTCAAAGCAAATTGAAAGAGGGAAGTTTACCACCTGAAAAGTAATTTTTTTGATTCTCTTTCCGTCACAGAGTCACTTTACTGTCGCCTCCCTAGGTGATGGATAGGGGAATACCTGTTAGATATGGCGGGTACTGCGCCTGCGCTAAGCGTCTGTCCAATATTTGGCGGCTAAAAATACCGTCTGACTACAAGCAAGCGGATGACATTCAAATCTCTTTACCTCTCTCAAAGCGTTGTCAAAGACGGCGGCTGGTCTGAAGGGTAGAACCTCTGAGACTCCCCTGTTACTGAAACTAATAGAAATGGTACGAAACAATTTGAAAACTACGGCAACAACATTTGGCACGAAACTAAGGACACGAAATGGAACTTGGAATGTTAGGACTTTATTAGAGACTGGTAAACTAGCACAATTAAGCAAAATGCATACACGTTTGAAAATTTAAATATTAGGCTTATCTGAAGATTGCTCCTGTGGCGATTGATTGGGGGTGGGATACGGTACACCAGAGAGGGCTAATTTCCTGGGGCGCCAGCCCTTGGTTGGGAAAAACTAGAGTCATTCCGGTAACGTAGAACCAGCCGCCATGGGAATATCCAAATCGGTGTGTGTGTTGTAGCAGCATAAAAATTCCCCATACATATACGGGGAATGTTGCTGAAGCGGCAGTGACGTAGAACGGACTGTCGTGAGAACGGTTGTGTGTTGTAGCTGCGTAAAAATTCCCTACACATAGGGCCGTATATGTATCGGTTGTTTTTGTTGTTGTAGCAGCATAAACATTCCCCACATATATATGAGGAATGCTGCTGAAGTGACAGTCCTTGGCTGGATATAAATCCGGGTCGTTCCGGTAACGTAGAACCGACTGTTGTGGGATATGTATTGGTCTTATTGTATGGTTGTGAATCCTGGCCAACATAACTGGAGATTGTGTTTAAACTGAAAACTAGATAGCGAACGCTGAATTGCACAGAAGGTACTATAAAGTTACAATTGACATCGAAATCCGTAAGAGGAAGTGGGCATGGAAAACCCTCAGAAAATCAGCCCAAGAAATATTAACGACGGTTTTCGAGTGGCACCTACAAGGGTATAGACGCAGGGCAGCCCAAGAGGATCCTGGCGGCGCAGCCTGCATGGCGCATTTACTAGCAACGATCTTATCTGGACTCAATTGAGACAAAACATAACTATAGAAATAAGAAATTATTAACTTTGGCAGTATGCGTCACATAATCGGCGTTTGAGCAAACTATAAATAATAATAAAAGTCTATGTGAATAAGCAAACACGGTTTCGTTAGATGAGCTAAATGAAAACACCGGTGATTCATATTACACTGACAGGCAAAGTATACTGCTACAACAACAACATTCAGATCGAGATTGCTGAACTCAATGCGATAATGTGGAGGCGGGGACTTATAAATTTTAATTCTCGTATGACATTGGACATTTAAATGATGTAATTTTTCACATATACTAGTTAAGAGCAATATTTTGAATAAAAATAGTGAAACCGGAAAGAATCTAATTTTTTCATGTTTTATTTTAAAATAACATTTTTTAAGCGTGTCCTTTGAAATACGTCTAATAAGCGCGTATTGAAAGCTTAGTTGAAATTTCAACTGTTACTAATTTTAAAAGCTGCAAGACGGTAGTAGCTTAATATAACACTTCTGCAACTTTTCCGATGTCTGCTTTACTTTAGAACCACCTATAAGTACAGTGAGAGTAATTGGGACAACCGACGGCGTGTAGCCTTCATATGCCTGCAGGAGACGAACCGGACGCAGGTACCTGTTGTGTCTTCGGTTATAAACGCGGTTCTAGCCATATGTTATACTTTTGTGGTCACAGGGAAGAATTGGCCGAGGCGGGAGGATTGTTATAGTATTAGTGGGAGAGTGCCCCACATACAATTGGTGTGATCGCACCTTTTATGACATTTTGATTTAAACCTCCTCAAAAAAAACAAAAAAAAGAAGGATCGTATGGTTGCTCTTTGTAACGTATGGCATTTCAAATTTGAAATTGTTTATTTTAGATGTACATCTTATTTGTTCTACAAAGGGAGAGACTTCGAACGGCAGATGGTTTTAATGAGAGGGGTTTTCATGGCAGGAATACACTCAGACGTCGCAGCCACGACAGTGGGTTCTACGTTACCCAAACATGTATGGGGAATGTTTATGCTGCCACAAAAACAGCAACGACAACAACCCCTATTACAAAAACTTGTTATGCCATTCTTACATATGTTTTATACCCACTGTAGGTTTCCAACTCGGGATAACCGATCGCACATGCATAGTAACGCACAAGATCATTCACCAAATTTTGTGAATTTTGGCTAGCAGCAGTGAACTGGCTAGCAGCTTCGAACTTGCACTTGTTATTCATTTTATGACACATAAATTTCGAAACAAATTACTCTCTCTTAAATGGGCACTCTTTTGGCCAGGCGCGGACAGTCATTTTCCATAAAATTGGCACAAAACCTTCTATTGAGCGAACACGAACCTCTTATCAAAACACATTAAGATTTCTTTTCATAACAAATCAAACGAGGACGTGAACTCCTCATAGGCGGACAAGATGGAAAAAGGGATATAGTGTGGTATTTTCTTATGCACACATTTAGTTTGGTTTGTGCAGTGATTTGTGTTCAGTTATAGCGAATATAGTATGTACGTAACACGATGGAGAGGTCAAACCTTAGAGTCAAAGAGAAAATTGAGACTATGTAAGTTTTATTCATCAAATCTTGCAAACATAATTTTTCCAGATAAAAAATAATTAATTCAGTACATTTGGTACAATATAATCACTGTATAATGCCAACTAGACAAATCCACTTTTTATTGGGAAAGCTACTCGTTCAAGAGCGTTTGCGTCAGTTGATATAAAAAACTTCCTAAAAATTGGCAATAAAATAAGAGGGCATGGATGACACAGTGGCTAATGGAATTCGACCGAAAAATAGAATTGCGAAACAGAAAAATAGTATTATTTCTAGACGACGCAGCATCTCACTTTTGGCATATACATTTAAAGAATATCAAAATACTTTTTCTACCCAGTTTCCCAGTCTTTAGATCAAAGAGTGATACGAAATTTTGAAATTTATTATCGAAACCCTCAAGTTAAGCATATCTTGGTAAGCTTAGAGACTGGCTCCCCTAAAAAAAATATAAATGTGTTAGAATTATTAAATATAATATAAATAATATAGTAAAGAAGCCAAAGGTTCAAACGGAAACCATAAAAAACGAAAATGCACGGCTTGACAAGAATATGAGAACTGAATTCGAAGCCGAAGATGACTTGCCGCTAGCAACGCTGGCTTCGTTATTTGAATTTTCAAAAACCCATGGGGAATGTAATTCATATTCTGATACATTTATAACAGTAGATAATACGAGTAATACTTGGACCGAAAACGTAGATTTCGAACTACCGAAGAATCTAATGAAATTTTCCTAAACGCTGTTTCAAACTTAAAGCGATTTTGCAGCGATGAATTTACTACTTTATTAAAAAGATGGAAAGCCAAAGCCGATCTTGACTGAAATGTAATGTTTTTTTTTCGTTATTACTTTAAATGTACTTATGCACATAAATTAAATATGCACAAAGTCTACCTATTCAGAATTGACCTCGACATTATCAACATATAATATATCCAGCATGTGAAGGTACTTCGAACGACACTAACTATCTATTCATGTACTCACTTAAACCCACTCGCCTAACACATCTCTCCATTTGGCCTCAACGCGTCGAAACACGAGATAGATGATGATGACCGATGATTACCCATACTGGCAGGGCTTGATGTACTGCTATAACAATAACCCCTAAATTTTCCTTCAAACCTTCGAAGACCGATTGATGAGTTAATTAATTATTAGGAATGCCACGAAACTCTTCCGACGGGTACTAACTCTTTTCAATGTAATATTTACGGGCTAAAAGAACACTTATTTCCTAACATTTGGTTTGTATATTTGTAAGTTTAGTAAATACAGTTATTTTTGGTCATTTAGATATTAATACTGAATAATATTGAAGGATTTCTATAAAAGCAATTAACTGATATGTGCATTCATCAGAATAGACTTAGGCAAAACATTAATTCCAGAAAACATTTCAATTTCCGTGCCATATACATATATCATAAAAACATGCTTACTGCAACCAATGGCTATAAAAACGAAATATGTATTTATAAATGATAGATCTAAAACTATTCATGTACTCCCTATGCATAACTATACCAAAGAACCAATTACTTTTCCACCATCATACAAATATGCACACCCAACTTACATTCACGGTCAGCTGATCCTTCAAGAACTGCAAGTAGAAGTTCAAATCCGACTTTGGCATGAGTTCATGACCCCAGCAAGCAAGTTTTGCTAGAATACGCGATGACATATTTACAATGAAACCATCTTGACGATTTAATAAGTTAAGGAAAGGCCCCCAAACACATTCTTTGTTTTGCTTGGCATAGTCGTGAAAAAAATCGACACGTGAACGCTCTTCTTGCAGCATATCATCGATCATTACGAGTATGTATTGTATTGTCTGATCTTTCGAAACATGGGAGAGCAGATTTAACAAAGTTTTCACCGCTTGTGAGGAATTCCTTTGTAGATAGGCTGCCTTGGCAGTGTCCAGGGCGCTGATTGCATTGTAGTCCTCTTGTGATATCATCTGTGACTGCATATAAGAGGCCCAGTTAATGGTTTTGGTACGTATGTCAGCTGCTTGTTGCTGAAGCACCGAAGTGGCAGCAATCATATCTGAAAATTTAATTTGTTTTTAAATGGAGCTCAATACCTATATAATTGAAACGCAAAAACGTATGTATTGAATTTAATGTTTTAATTAGTATTGACTTACCGATGTTCTCATCGGGCAAATTTATTAACTCCTTAACATCTGCCATTTTGCTTATTTTTGTTCACTTAAGAAATTAATTAAGCACAGTGAATCAAAATGATCAATTTTAAAGAACTTTCCGCACAAATTTTCACTTATTTAGGTGCTGCTATGACCAAGAATTCAGCTGACAAAAGTCACAAGACACAGAATAAGGGTTGCTGTGTAATAGTACTATTCGAAAAGATGACATTTATATTCTAATGGGTTTCGTACTTCTTCCGAACCAAGCGAAATTGAGGAATTTTGATATTAACGGAAGCCGTGTTCGTGTACACATAATTTTTTATTATTGTCCCCAAAGTTATAAAACACGGAAGGAAGGTGAAATCTATACAAGTTCTTTTACACCTTCAAAAGGAGAACTATTACTTGAAATATAATCATATGAGTCTGCGCTTAAATTGAAAAATAAAATATTGAATAGCTGGGAGCACTAGCACATACATATACAATACTGCCAAACACAAGAAATTTTACACACACACGCTTTTACCACGGTGCCATCCGCATAAAAACTGTATTTGGAGGCTCTGCGAAAAAAAAAGTTAAATTGGTGATATCAGAATTCAAATAGGCTGTGCTTTCCACGATATATTTGCTTATGATGTCTAAGTGCGTGGACCGAATTTAAAAATTATAACACGCAAATGTAGTCACTATATCAGCCTTTTGATTTATATTACTTTTTATAAATTAAAATTAAGAATTAATAGCAATATTTGACGTTAAATATGCATCTTTTTTACATAAGCTTGAAAAAATGCCCTATTACAACCGCTTATTTCACTTAAATACAAATACAGAAAAGTAACAAAATCACTTATAAACATTCTTTATTACATTAAGATTCGATTTAAAGCTATTTTTATGGAATAATACTCCAAATTCTAAAATTCTATTATTACAAATGGTCTTCTAACAGTTTGTAATACCGTGCAGAATAAATTTGAGGAGCGAACTGTCAAACGAACGATGAGAGAGAGAAGAACAAAGCGAAATAAAAAAAACCCAGTCAACCAAAGGGAACAATTCTTTTATTATTATTTTTATTATTTATAGGAGCGCTTTTTTGATTTCAAATATACATATATATTACAAAACCAAATATTTTTACAAATGCTGAAAATTTGGAATAAAAATCGCGCGATTTTTTTATTTCAAATATTCATATATATATATTACAAAAACAAATATTTTTACAAAAAAAAAAATTTATAAATAGTGAAATAGTGAAAAATCGGACAATTTTTGGCCTAAATTTTCTCTATCGGCACTCATAACATTTACGATAAACAACTTTTTCATAAATGCTGTGAATTATAAAACCTAAATTAAATGCTTGCTGAGTTGACGACTGCTGTATACTCTTCTCTTCAACTGTATTTCAGTACAAACTGCAAACCCGGTCGGAAAAAACTTAATTTTTAAACTTCTCTAGGGGGTTCTATGGGGACACTAGGAGGCTGGGATTTTCACATTTATAATGGTGCTCTTTCTAATGGGCGTGGTGGGTGGTGCCACGCCCCCTCCGCCCCCCATTCAAATATATCATGGTAGTAAAGGTAAGTTTTGCCAAATAAAATGTTACCAAGCCACCCACTGAATATATATTTGAAGATATTAAGTTATCGATTGTCAAAATCGTGGAATTTAAAGTAGCACTTTTCGGAAGACGCCACCTTCTGTATCCTGTATACCGTGGCTTGCCTCGGGATGTTATCAGCTGATTTTGATGCATGTAAATGTTTTTGTTGTTCAAATGTATTACTGATGGTATGTTGTTTGGATTTAATTATAGAATCGACAAATGTAATTACTATTCCTATTTAGATAATTCATTCAGTTATGATAAGCGTGCATTGTATGGAGTCGTTTTGCTGCAAGTGCATATATCAATTGAAATGATCATGCTTTTCACACCAATTATAAAACGAAAGAAAGGTATTAACAAAAAAAATGGCCAACCTTTTCCTGATGGATGTGTAGTAAAAGGAATGTTTACCGGCATTTCTGTTGAAGTATACAGCTCCACAGGTATTAAACTATTGTACGAGAATGGTTATTATGGAAAAGGCAGCAAATCTAAAGGAGCGCCAAATGTAGTCAGCAAAGACAACATCGACGGTAACGAATGCCTCACACTGGAATTGGAAGAGTCGTGTTTTTTATCGTATTACGTTAGAGTTTTATTTATTCATGATTGGAAAGGCAGTGAAGTTCAGTGGCGACAGTTCATTACTTTAGCAAAGGAAATCAATCCGAATTTCTTGGAATGCCTCGCTGCCTACCTATATCTAAAAGCTAAGGGATGGGTAATAAAAAGTGGAATAAAATTTGGTGGAAACTTCTGTAAGTTTTCGATAGCCGTTTCTACCGTCAATTTATTAGTTTCTTTGCAGTGATTTATAAAAAAGGTCCGCGCTGTAACCACGCAAGCTTCATTATATTTGTCCGACCTACACCTGAAACTAACATTACAACAATAGATCTTAAAGGAATTCAACGCATCGCTGAAACGTCGGATAAAGATATATTGCTGTTAGAAATCTCAAAACCAAATGTCGTAACCCTCAGCACAATTTTTGATATAAGACAATTCAGAGTTTCAGAAACCATAATTCGTCGGTTCAACAGCACTTCATATGTACAAAGCTATAAGTTAAAATAAATATAATTTACATTTTTTGTATGCGGTGTTTTTTTGGGATTCCAGTACGGCGGTATTCTGAACGTTCCTCCAGATAGATTTTTTTGCATTCTGCTTTAAAATCTTCATTCTGGTACCATTTCGTCAAACATGATTTCAGTGAAGAATTTTCATTCCGGCATGTGAAAACCATCAATATACTGTTTGCTTTACAGCACGCTTCAAATTCCTTCACTTCCTTACTGCAGAGAGTTTCTTTTGCACGTTCCCGCATGATTTTCGGTATTAAAACTTCGATTTCCACTTTCCGTAACGACTTATCGTCTGGGTCCCCTGGAAGTAGGTGCAAATAGATTTTAAACAGCTTGACGAATGTTTTGAAATACTTACCTAAATCGTGAGGGTTCTTCGGATCAAATACCTTTTTTATCCCCGTTTGCAGATTCATCTTGACATCAATTTACTTTACCGTCCTTTATGTGAATGTGCACACATCTGTAGGAACAGTTGATGACGTAGGAACAGCTGATGGGAATAGTATTATTTAGCTGGTGCTGCCACTAACACCTTAAATATTTGAGCTATTTGGGATGCTTGGAAGTTTGTACAACTGTGAAGTAAATAAAAGAAGCTAACGAATCACATGCATGCAGGTTTTACAGGAATTAGTCATAATTATAGACCGTATCATGGCGGCCGCCGTAGCCGAATGTGTTGGTGCGTGACTATCATTCGGAATTCACAGAGAGAACGTAGGTTCGAATCTCGGTGAAACTCCAAAATTAAGAAAAACATTTTTCTAATAGCGATCGCCCCTCGGCAGCCAATGGCAAACCTCCCAGTGTATTTCTTCCATGAAAAGCTCCTCATAAAAATATCTGCCGTTCGGAGTCGGCTTGAAGCTGTAGGTCCCTCCATTTGTAGTACAACATCAAGACGCACACCACAAATAGGAGAAGGAGCTCGGCCAAACACCCAAAAAGGGTGTACGCGCCAATTATATATGTATATATAAATAACTAATGAGGACAGTTCGTTTTTACGTTAATAGAAAAGTGACGAGATTTATATATTTATCATTATTTGCTTTAAAATAAATTCGATTAAAACCAAATAAATTCAAATTAAGTTTTAATTAATGTTTGTTTTTCCAATTTTCACAGTGTTTATTATTTCCTTTTCGCCTTCTACTTTCTAATTCATATTGTGTACATACATACATTGTGTACATACATACATGGTAAGTCGCATAACGGCAAATATATACAAAAGTCCCAGTAAATAATACTTTACTTTGGTAAGCTGGTTGATGGCAAATATGTATGTAAGATCAATAAGTATTAAAGCTTGCATAAGCATAAGTTGTATGATGATGAAATAGGATATAGGTATAAGATAAAAATAAATAAAACCAGGATAAGTAAAAATTGAATTATAAGCTCCTCCAGTTGTGAAATATTTAAAGTAAACAATTATTTGTTAAGGATAGCATAGGCATAAATATTGTATAAAAGAGAAGATTAAATAATAAAGACTTCACTTCAAGTCTGAGTTGGAAAGCGAGTATTTTATTTTTTTTTACGCTCGCTCGTACTACAAATTTAATTGGCGATCCTGCCAGGAGCTATGTAACGGTAAGCAAATACCTCGTGAGAGTTGATATCATGTATGTATATGTATGCAGTGTATATATGTATGTATGTGGTGTATAAATTTATATACATACATATGTATCTTTGTACTAATGTCGTTCACTTGCGAGAGGGCATACGGTCGGTAAAAAAATATAAGTACCCCACGAGTCGGGGGAAAAAAAGAAAACAACACATTGTTCGAGAAGAAATATAAAGTACCCCACGAATTGGACGAAAATTATAAGATAACAAAGAAAAAAAAAATTTTAAAGCAAACGTAACAAGTACTAAGACGAAGAAAATTTGCCGAATCAGCCGTTTTTGCCATCAAATTTGTGGTAGCAGTCAAGTAATACAGCAGAAGCCGGAAAAGAAGTCAGACAAAGATTTTACTGAACGCCACAGAAAACTTAAAAGAAAATATAGAGAATTCTCGTAGAACCACAAAGTGAGAAAAGGAAACGACAGTGAAATGACAGTGAAAGATACGAAAAACCGAGGGCCATCGCAAAATGTGTTGGTAAGCGCAAAAACAACGCATGGACCAATCTTAACAATTCTTTTTTTAAATGTAGAGCCATAATGGCTAGCTTGAATAAGAATTGTAATCTCTTTGTAGCTTCTTCTGCGAACAACTTTTGTCGGATTAAGTTCGTCTTGGAACTTCCATACTGTCGATTGCTGTTTTGTTTCCGGTTCATATGCATAGATCATAGATACGAAGCCATTTTTTTTTTTGGTGGGTGAGGTAGGGTTCAAAATGCCTTCACACTTACAGCGAGCGTCGTCTACTGCGTCGTGTGGTGTGACCACTAAAACGATCCTCCTCTCCTTCTGGGAGACACCCTTTCCGGAACTGCTTTCTATATTAATTTTGGAAGTCTCAGAACGGCATCCATAAAGGACCAATTCTATTCACCCAAATGTTTATACCATATTGAATGTATTTTGGTCCCACCAATGCCTTTATCTCGCGATATGTCACATGACGTTCTTGTACGCAGAACATTGATTGTTTCAGCACAACAGTCGTTTGGTAAGGATCGATTGCCACGTTGGAAGTCGGTCTATTAGCGTTTCACAGTTGCTAAATATGGTGCTTCAACACCAAAAATCGAGTAAGTTGATCAATGCACTCCTGCCTCGATAATCTACGTCGAAAATCGTAATAAGTCATCTCACGAACATATTCACAAGTTAATTCCATCTCTTGGGAGAGACGAATTTTTCAACTCACTAAAAAAAGATCAAATGAAGCTTGTAAGTGAAAGCGTAATAATTAGTTTAGCTAAAAATACCATCAAAACTAATAAAATTATTCTCTCCATGAAGTGTGTTTTCCAAAACATTTTTTAATTACATTTTTAAATTTGTTATTAAGTTTTTTAATTTTTGCTGTGCACTCAAATTCCGCTAAAGTTATTACATTATTATTTTGCTTTGCAGGCGTGGACTCGAGATGAGAAATAAAAAAATCCTAACATAATCCAAACCATTGATTTTTGATTAACTATGTTCCTATAAATATTACAAGAAATAAATCAAACTTTCAGGTAGGCGGGAGTCCGCCCTGGTACAAAGATTACGATAAAACGAAATTATTTAAACAAAACATACAGTGGCTAATATGGAATAAATTACACTAAAAAGTATTAATGCAAAATTCTCAAAAAAGCTAGCCAATTGCATCCATTCGTAAGGCGTGGAATCTGTGAATATTAAATTACTGAATTCTTGTAGTGCCACGTCTTCAAACTGAGTATTTAAGTCGCCGGTTTCACGTTGTGCAATTAATGTATTTCTTCTTGGTATCATATAAGAAACAAAGGAGTTTCGTAGTAAGTTAGATATAAATGGATGGAGCTTGCCGCGGTAGGAAGCATGGGTAGCGAATATTGAAAACACAGCGAGTATTTGCTGAACTGTAACCAATACAAAACTGCAACTGAAGAATTTCACTAAAAAAATTGTAAATAGTAATTTTTTTCCAAAATGAATAACACTTGCATTTAACTTACCAATTGAGGGCGTATTTCGTGAAATTTTACCAATTAAATGAGTAAAATATATTAAGACGAAAGTTATAATAATTAGATTTAAGCCGTTAATACAAATTTTCAAACGGTGACCAGTTTCAAGGCATAATGCCAGAAGTGAGAGTACAATAACCGTCAAAATCTGCGCACGAAACACCGTCACAAATGCACAACGTCGTTCAAACTTAAGGTGATAATCCATTGTTATATATGGTTCGGCACAGCAGGAGTACACAGTCGAAATACGCTCTACTCCGAATTCAACCACTTTATATTCCATATTTGCCATATCGATATCTCCAAAATTTATAGTTCTATTCGGATTAGTATAATTCCTAAAATCCACCTCGAAGCCATCATAAGTCCACGAGCCGAGACTTAATTTGCATTCATGTCTATCGTGAGGCCAATTGTTCATCATCGTGGTGCAAAAAATATTTAGTTCAATGTTATCATTCCAGAGGACCATACCAGTGTTTTCCAAAATGACGATGCCATGGTGATGCATCCGAAGAAATTTGTCAGGAGCATTGTTGTACACCTAATAATGTCGAGCAAGCCACTTAGAATTTATTATATTTTGATATTGTACATATAAATATGAAGTTATGAGTAGTATGCATTGACTTATTACTCGCTTGCTGAGAGACTGCCAAGGCTAAAAACCAGATATGTACATATGTATATGGTTTACTTTTCTTTCAATAACTACAAACTTATTCTTTTTTTTGTTATGGTTTCTTAAATTACGGCAGTCATGCAACAAACAAATGGTAATGCTTCTACAAACAGACCTCTAAGTCGGGCACCCAAACTAATTTTTGCCGTACTGGTATGCGTGTGAGATTGTTGTAGTCAATGGGGTTCCAACCCAACTTCGGATCGTGCCAACCCTAATCAATGAAAAGAAGAAATTGAATGAAAAAACATAAACTTACCAAATTGACAAATAAAAAGAAATTGATGACAATAATTTATGCATATATTTATTGAAGAGAAGATATTATCTTTGCAGTAAGGTCGATATTAACTGTATACATGTGCACATAATTATGAAAATGGTTTAAGTGACAATTTCTTTTTCTATATATATACATACATACATACATACATACATACATACATACATACATATATGTATATATTTTTGGCACATATTTCGTTTGATGGCACTGTTGCTATATTATATACGTTAGTATGGTATATGTTTTTATTTTTATTTTTTTTATTTCCATTTCTAAATTTCAATATGTTAAATTTAAATAATAAGTAATTGTTTTTAAAGTAGTATTGGAAGTATATTTAAATACGCTTTTGGCAATTTTTTTATAGGTGGCAACTCTACCCAAATGTTAAATTTTTTAATACGCCCGTTTTAACTAATTTTTGTTTTTTTTTGATATTTCAACGAACCTTTTGTCAACACCTATTTCCAAGTTTATTTTTTAAGATCCATTTAAGAACACAGCCAGATAGAAGAAAAGGAGAAAAAAGATGAATCAAATCGAAAAAGTCGTTCTCAAGTTTTGGCGTAACATAGGAAAATAATGAATTCATTTTTATATACATCCCTATATAGATTTGTGAAAGGGTTGAATTATTCTCGTTATTTTCTCTCTTTTTAAATTTATGTACACTCCGTTTTCGTATTTGCTGCCATAAAGAAAGAAATGGCATATGTACATACATACCATATGCAAGTATATATTATATATGTATATTATAGCTTAATCTATGTCAAATATGTATGCAATTATGATATTTAAATGTACGCTTACCACCTCCAAAAGGCCCACGAAGTGAAAGGATCCATCCGATTCCCGAAAATCATAATGTTGCAACACTAAATTCGCATGCAAATCAATCCGTTCGCCTTTTGGTGCAGGCTTAACGGCTGGATCGTAATTCACAAATAAATCAGTGATTAGCGACTGACGTGCAATAGATGCAGAGTAAACTGGCAAGATTAATTTTTAAGTAAAAAAACACACACACGTATATAAATTTTATGTACACATCTATAGTATAAAACACAACAAAAAAGATCTATGCATCAATGTACTCACATTTCGAATCAGTTATTAGTGGCGTTGAAAAGATCACTAAGCAAAAAAAATGTAATGAAGACCAGAATCTAATGCTTGAGGTACCCATCTTGGTTTTCAACCGCTTTAATATGTAAGTTACTCGTCTACACCTCGCTTTCAACTGATACGAGGAAAATTATGAAGATTTTAAAAACCTTCATCCAGAAGTCATCTTTCAATCGTAAGTTGTATATGTTGGATAATTTGTCTGTGATTTAATTTACTCAAGTAAGACTAAATTGATGCTAAATTTAAAATGCCCAATAACTTTGTTGACAGTTGGTCTTGTGGAAAAGCACATACATATAGGTATGAGCTAATGAATGTACATATGTATGAATGAAAAAAAGTGTATATACTTATATATATAAGTATATGCATGCTTCGACACTTACATTTTTTGTTGGTGGTTTGGCCGAGCTCCTCCTCCAATTTGTGGTGTGCGTCTTGATGTTTTTCCGCAAATGGAATGACTCTACCGTTTTATGCCGAACGGCAGATTTTAAGGGGACCCGGTGGTCTAGAAATTTCCAAAAATCGATTTTTTGTTTTTTCGATATTTCTAAAGTATAGTATCTTAGGAATATACTGTGAAATTTTCATGCGGAAATTCCCAATATTATAGCTTCTACATCCCATTAAGTGGGTAGAGAGCGAATCACTTGAAATTTGGATATGTTGTTCACAACATGTATCGCCGGACCTAGAATCATAATTTTATTTAAATAATTTCCTATTTTTTAAACTAGTGAAAAAAACCGATTTTACAAATTTTTTTCAAAAGTGCGTCATTTTGTCAATTTTTCATTTTTTCGATTTGTTCTAATTCCGACCATAACTGCACTCTTTCTGATTAAGAATCTTCTTGAATTTTGTGTTTCAGATGAGTAGAAGTCTCGAAATAAATATTGTTTCAAAAGTAAAAAAAAAGTTTTTGTATGCTCAATAAATGGCAATTTAATGGCAAAAAAAATCGTGAAAATTGGTGAAATTTTCGTGCTCTAGACCACCGGGTACCCTTAAACAAACTGCTTGTTGATTGTAAGGAATCACGCAGAATCAAAAACAAGTTTGTATATTTAATTTGTCCAAATTAATATATAAATTTTCAAATTCTTCAATTTTTGATAATTTTTTGGTTCCCCAAATACTTAGATTATAAAATTTGAGCTTCATCGGTTTATGTTCAGCTTTTGGCGGCAATAGTTCTTTCTTCTCTTCGTCGTTTATAAATATCTTTTTTTAATTAAAATTCGGGGCCGGCCGAATCTTAGTCACGCTGAAATTCACTCGACCACTACCAATACCAAAAAACTATCTACAAAATAATATACTTTAAATTTAATATTATAAATTTGAAATAACCCTGAACGGATCAGACTAAAATTGTATATCCTAAGGTTTGGGTGCATAGTAAAGGAACCGAAAAATTCCTGGGAATGAAAAATCGCAGGTCTTCGAAAATTTAGACACCCTTATGTACATATGTATAGTATGTGCGAAACTTGCTCGAAAATCTGACTCATAATGGGATTATATAGTATATGTATATAATTGGCGCGTACACCCTTTTTGGGTGTTTGGCTGAGCTCCTGCTCCTATTTGTGGCGCACGCTTTGATTTTGCTCCACAAATTAGGGGACCGGCAGATATTTTTGATGAGCAGCTTTTTCATGGCAGAAATACACCCGAAGGTTTGCCATTACCTGCCGAGCGTCGGCCGCTATTAGAAAAAACTCTTTCTTCATTTTGTTGTTTCACGGAGATGAGATTACACCACTGAAAAGTTTATAATCTTTGAAGGAAGTGATGTTGCCCAGTGTGAATGCACCCAGCATTGTTATCTACTCTCGTTCTGTAAAGCCTGATTTTAAGAGTCGTAAAATATAAGCAAATTATAAAGGCAAACATTGTTGTTAAGAAAAAACTTGGATGGTGCGATAGCAATGTTTGTTATTTATGCCTGTTTCAAAAGAAAAAAGTAAAACGCGGAAAATTATGGGTACATGATTGGGTAGTTGAAGAAGAAGAAAGATACCATGTAAAGCTATTAAATTTCTTGAATTTTCGGATTCTAGAAACTATAAAAAATTTTTACATATGGTCATGGAGACTTAAGCTGCATTCTCGAATTGACAACGCCTGCAATCGTTAAAAAGCATTCATGCGAGAAGCGATTACGCCAAACGAGAGAATATTCCCTACGTTAATATTCCTTGCGTCAGAACAAAGCTACGAGGACTTGCAATTCTTGACAAATGTATCACCCCGGCCTCTCGGCTTAATAGTAGTACAAACATGTTCCGGAATTATTTCTGCACTAAAGGCATTTAATCCTATCGCATGCTCTAGCTGCTTCGATTTAGTTTATATTTTTAATTTTTATTTGCCATAATTCTAACTAGTTTTTTGGCACGCAACTAACTGCACTATTAATTTCTGGATCAAGCTCATTTTTTCCGCCGATGGACACACTTCAAGCATCAACACAAAATGAGAAATTTGGTTTTGTTTTCAATGTAATTTTATTTTTTATTTTTGGCGAACATGCTCACCAACATGCCCAAAGACGACGAACATGCTCGCTCTTCGCTGCATTTAGCCTATGTTTCTTTTTCACATAGCGAGTTGTAAATGTGAAAATGTTGTGCTCCAGCTCTAGTCTGATCGTCGATTTGCTAAGCTTGGCCAGAGTTGAGAGATCTGGTTTTTGATAATTCCCCATAATACAATAATTCCTTTCGAAATATGAAATATCCAGAATTGAGTCGTTTGGGATTATTTCACGAGCGAATTTCAATGCATACTACTTGCTTTGCTTTACAAGGCTGGCTTAATTGAAATTCTGTTAAACAAATTCCAGCACCGACATCACAGCTCATTTTGGAGCTGCTCATGAAGACGTATGTGTATTGAAAGGCTTGGTAAGTTAATAAGGTACCATTCCAGTCTGGTTAGAGATGCGACTATACATGTTTAGCAGAGAAAATCCAAGGGTCGATGAAAAACAAATTACATTTTCTCCTAAAAATTTATAAAAATGCTTATAACACCCCACAAAAATACCGGCACGGGTTATTGCTATTCAATTCTTCTAAAGTTACAACATTAACTTTTGTTGACATATTGGCTGATTTTTGATACTACTTAAAAGACTTCAACGTGGCTGATCATCACCATAAAAAATCAAAAGTACTAGGATTTAAAACAAGTTTGGGTAAGATTTCGTAGCGGCAAACATTTCATTGTGTATTGTATTTTATCTAAAGGGGTTTCCAATAGGAGGTGTTATTTTGATATTCAAAGAAAAATTCTATTTTTAATATAAATGATCGGATGTTTATTTCATTATAAAGAGGAAGGTATGCCGCTAATAGTGGGAAATAACATCAGGCAAATGACCACCACGACCACGCTTATAGGACAATATCCTTTTCATGAAATTTTCCATAACCGAATTGCAACGTGGCTGCCCTATGTCCTCGATAGCCTCACGAATTCCATCTTTGAGGTCTTGAATCGACCCTGGGCTGTTGGCGTAGACCTTTTCTATCACGTGGTCTGAAAGAAAAAAGTCACAAGGTGTTAAATTACAAGATCTCGGTGGCCAATTGTGACACCTCTTCGAGAGATAACACGGTCCGGAAACTTTTCCCGTAAAATATCAATGGTTTCGTTGCTTGTGTGGCACGTAGCGCCGTCTTGTTTAAAATAAACGTTGTCCAGATCAATACCATCCAATTCCGGCCATAAAAAATCGTTAATCATCTCTCCTGTTTGACACATAACACCTGTTATTGGAAAACCCTATACTATATATATAATTGGCGCGTAAATTCTTTGTTGAGGGCTTGGCCAATCTCCTTCTCTGATTTGTAGTGTTGTTCCATAAATGGAGGGTCCTACAGTTTTATGCCGCTTCCGAACTGCAGATGGTTTTTTATGAGAAGCTTTTTCATGACGAAAATACTGTCGGAGGTTTGCGTTGCTTGCCGAGAAGCGGTCGCTTTAGAAAAAACCTTTTCAATTATTTTGCCAAAAAGGGTGTGATAGATTTGACAATGCATACGGCGAGAACTAATTCGCAGAAAAAAGTTCCGTTATTTTTGATTTTGCTTGTTTACAATGGAGTGGGGAGCTAAGCATTGCAGTGATAAGTGTGGGGAAAGTGCAAGCGAGATTTACGAATTGCTGAAAAAACTTGTGCAGCCATAAGAGCCGTTCGAGAAAGAATTCCTATAAATTAGAAATCGGAAAATCATGTTCAGAGAAATGAGTGCATCGACCAGATCCATGTCAAGACTAATTAGAGATGATCTCCACATGAAAGCCTTCCAAATTAGACTCGATATATGCAAGCAGCTTTTTCGGTGGCACGCGGTCAACGGCCATGAAAATATTTTTTCACAGATTAGAAAATTTTCACTTTTGAATAAGTTTTTAATAAGCAGCACGACAAAATCTATGCTAAAACATCTAAAGACGCAAAAAATGTTATTAAAAGGGTTCATTGTGGCCACTAATCAATGGTTTGGTGGGGATTGTCTTGTAAAGGGGTTACATGTGTTTATTTCTGCGAAAAAGGGGTTAAGACCAGTACGTAAACTGTTCAATGGAGAGTGTTGGATCTTCCAGCAAGATTATACTTTAGTCATAAAACAAAAATCACCCAGTGTGGCTAAAAAACAAATTCCTGGGTTCATAGCCGCAGAAGATTGGCCGTCTGAAAGTCGTGATCTGAGTCCATTAGAGAGAATGGCTTGTCGAAGACCTCACAAATTTGGAGAGTCTCAAACAATCTTTGGTTCGAGCAACGACGTTAATATCCATGGAAACCTGCGTGCCGCAATGGCTGAATCGCCTAATCGTTTGAAGGCTTGCGTAATGGTAAATGGTGACCATTTCGAATGTATATATATACAATTTTTATTTTTAATATTAAAAAGTATTATAATTTCATATCTAATTTCATATCTTAACTTGTAACAGAACTTATGGCAGGACTAAGTATATCACGGCTTCATTGATTTCGAACCGCGGCCCTACCGCATAGTAGTAATGTTCAAACCATTCGGCTAAGGCGGCCGCCGTATGCTCACTTTTAATCAATGTTTATTTGCAATGCATCCTCTACTCGGCTACAATTGTACGCGGTCCGAGAGTCATGACTATGAACCTGCTTGTAAATCTCAGTTTAATTCAGTTTAGTGAGCAATTTGGGCGCGTGCACAACTCTTTTTGTATTCGGTCACAAATTTATAGTTCCTAAGAAAGAACCTTTACTTAAACTAAATATCCGACGAACGGAAAAATACCGATAACAATACGGCTTGGGGCTTGGTTATTTGTGAAACTGCGTTAAACAATATAAGCGAGACGAGTATCAAATAAATATATTTAAAAAAAAGAGAATCATCATACACCTACATACATAATAAAACGAATGAATTTCGTGATAATAAAAATACTTACTTCCGGCAAGAGGCTGCAGTTTGCTTATCCACCGTTCACTATGTGTTGGTCGTTATTGCTTGGAGTTTCCTTATTTCTGTTGCACTCGGCCAATTGTAAGCATTCCAATATGTACTTATACAAAATATATACATACATGTATACAGTGACTAAATTATTTGATCCAATGTTGGTACCCTTCACAAAAGTACATGCATATACGTATCATAGAGTTGCAGGAGTGTTAGTAATGTGTTTGTGTCCAATAAACATGTATGTAGATCCTGGGTTTATCCACACAGCGAATATTAACCCCTGTTTAGTATTTTTTCAAGGAAAATGATTTTGAGCCGAAAACTTAGTATTGTATTCTATTATTGCTTTAGGTTTAAACATATATATTTTACTTTAATTGCTCTTTGGATCGTGAAAACATAAAAAATAACGTTACTGAAGTTCATGGATCTTTTGGTCTTTAGCATTTATTAGAATGAAACATGTTTGTAGTCGTGCAAGAACTTAAAGAAAGACCTGTCGACGAATTTTAACTCTAGTAATAAGATTATGATAGCGGATATATTTTTTTTTAATTTAAATTCATTGAACTTGAAACAAAATATAGGTATACTATATGTACAATGGATAATATAATATATTTCAATATTTTATAATACACAAGTATATCAAAAAAAGGGTTTGTGGCATTTGATTAATAAATCATTAGTTTTAAATGCCACTTCATTAAATACATAAATACGTAGTTACAATTATGTGTGGGGTGTGATTTGACAAATATAGTATAATGCATGTATGGCAGTAGGTAAAACTTCCGCATGAAAGTGGAGGTCAGAAGCTTACAACTATGGCTACATAACCAAAAATGGTCAATCGCCGGCAACAGGCGGTCAACAGAATAAAGAAAGACAGAAAAAATTTCTACTTTACAGAAATTAAGATCCAGTAAAAACGCTCTCTCTTTCTGGAGAAATTCTCATAGTTTATGGTTTAAATATTAGGAAGAAGAATGTTAAATTACTTAAATGATACAAAATTCTAGGATTTAAGACAATATGTTGTCTTAACAGTAGAAACGGAAGCTAAAGTTTGTAGATTGATTCTCAAGTAGTATGTATTTAATAGAACTTTGAATGTAGCCAGATGTTATAAAAAATATTTTTAAAAGCAGTAGAATAACTGTCACAGGCGATGGGACGGCATAGGTATAGTGCAACGAATAAATATCTAGCGGCTCTGTTAGCTAGGTCATGTCATCCGAATGGATACAAACGCTCTAAAAGTATACGGCCAGCTGGTGGCAGCAGAGGAAGAGGAAAGATCAGGTGGATAAGTACTTGGTTTCACTTGGTGTGTTAACTGGCGCCGGCTAGCAGGAGAAAGAAACGATTGGCACGCTTTGTTAAACTAGGCCAATATCGCTTAAGCGGTTATTTTAAGAAACTTGAAAAAACTCAATGGAATGCTCTCTAGAACTTGCCTTGAATATTTTCCTAATTACATTCTATTGTAATCTCAAAAGTTGTGCTAATATGTATAAGTATATAAGGCATCAGCAGTTAATACCACATTGTAGAGCGGATTGTAAAAGAGCGTAGTAAACCATTTGTAACGAATCATTTGTTTGGAAGATGATACAAATTGTGTACAATTGAAAGAAAATTACATTTAAAAGACCAAATGTGCTCAGATCTGCTAAAATTGCTGTCAATCACAATACTCAGGTACCTAAATTTATTCACTATGAGATTGTAAGTAACGTTGGTGATATTTAGAGGCAAATTGTGTGCATGGAGGCAGTGTCTTCCACAATCCGAAGTATCAAATATAGTATCTGCATTTGGTGGTTATTTTTTCACCTTAACCACAAGTAGTATAACGTATCTGCAAGAATCAGTCTATCGAGCATATCAAATGGCTTTGTGATATCCAACAAATAATGCACCACACGATTTTTAACTATCCATTTTCTTCTAAAAAAAGAACTAAAGTTTAGCAGTACATCCTCAGACAGACTAATTCGAAATCCAAGCTGTAATGGGTTAAAAAAATTTAATTTCTACAAATATGATACAATACTAGCTTTCATTGTTTTTTAAATAAGTCGGGGAATGCCTGTGTAACGCTAATATTATATTAAAAAAAGAACTGTTTTAAAACATCTATCAAATTAATTCCAATATTTGTATGTATGATATTTAATATACCATCAACGTCAGCAGAGTTTGAATTTTGTATCGTTAAAAAATTATTTGCAAAAAATATTTGCACAATGTTTTGTTTACATCAATTACTTGCAAATAAATGTACTAATGTTCAGAGCTTCATATGTATTAAATAGTCATACTCGTAGTATACTACAGCCATTCCATTTTGGTCAAGATGCAAGTTTCAAAAAAAAATAGAAGGATAGGATTTAATTTTAATTATTTCCGTGTTTTGTTTATAATTTATTTTTGATTACATTTTTTAAATAAATATTTATTGACCATATCTCAAATAGGAGGAGGAGCTCTACCAAACACCCAAAAAGGATGTACGCGCCAATTACATATATGCATACTTTTTTATAACCATGTAATTATAAAAACAGCAAACTGTGGTCTGAATGAATATGTGGTATATCTTCAAAAACTATTGGATTAAAACTGATGTAATTTATCATTTATTTATATTATATACATATAAAATTATATATATATGTATATATATAGTATATACTATGACTATATATTTATATATATGTATATACTATTACTATGGAAAATATAATCATAACTCGGGAATCGACATCCGGTAAATAGTTTATCGTAATTATCGAAAGTAGCGGAAGTGGTACTGTGACACGGTTGTCACTGTTGGTGATTTTCAACTAAACTTGGTAATGATGTGACACTAAAACGTTACGGGGAAAATCCTATATCCTTATTTATTGCGTCAATAAATGTCGCGGGAAAATCGAAATCCTTAACCTCTTAAAGGTTTTGTATATGTCGCGGGGAGTATCCAACTCAAAGGATCAATAAATGATGTGGGAATCCAAATGAGTTTTCCAAAATATTAGACCTTTGCAAATGTTTCATATTACAATATTTGTACAACATTTATTTTCCAAAATTTTCCCTTTATATTTTGTATACATAAGTATTTATTTTCAATCAAAGACTATCATACTTATAATACATATTTTCACAAAAAATTATCACAAATAACAAGAGTTGAAAAACCTTAAAGTGTTTATAATAAAAACTCGAATACTTTATTGGACTCAACACTTGATTTATTTATATAGTTATTTTTTTGAGCTGGTTGTTTGTTTTACTTAGAAATTGACTTCCATTTTCTATATGTAATATGAATTTGTATTGCAATAATTTTGGTGAATCGCATCGGATGACATATGGCAAAAATACATTTTTTGTTGGATGGTAGGACTGTTATAAGCTTACATGGCAAATTTCAGCGTGATATGTCACATTGTTTGAAATTTTGTTATTCCAACAAAATTTCGGCTTCAGACGCCTTAAAAATGTTGCAGACAACCTATGGGGACTCTGCTCTATCGCGTGCACGTGTTTTCCAGTGGTACAAATCGTTCAAAGAGGGCCGTACATCGGTTGAAAACTTGCCTCATGAACGTCGTCCAGCAACATCAGTAAACGACGAAAACATCGGAAAAGTAAAGGAAATTGTGCTTGAAAATCGCACAAATCGCAAAATCGGTTAACGCTGAATATTATTTAGACGTTTTAAAGCGTTGGCGCGAGAACATTCGTCTTAAAAGGAAGGAATTGTGGGACAACAAGTCATGGTTCTTTCATCACGATAATGCACCAGCTCACACATCACGTCTTGTTCGCGATTATTTGAACAAAAATAATGTTAATATCGTCCCGCAAGCACCGTATTCGCCTGATATGGCTCCATGTGACTTTTTCCTGTTTCCCAAGCTCAAGTTGCCGCTCCGTGGAAAACATTTTGAGACAATTGAAGTCATAAAAGAGAATTCGAAGAACACACTCGAGCTTGACTTGTTTACAGTAGCACAGAAAACAAACCATGTGACATATCACGCTGAAATTTGCCATGTAAGCTTATAACAGTCCTACCATCCAACAAAAAATTTATTTTTGCCATATGTCATCCGCGGACCGTTTTATTGATAACGTCTCGTTCATATTTGAGTAGAAGGTATTAGCAAAATCTTTCCCTCTAATTAATACGCGTAAGAGCTGTTCAAATGTGTTAAACTGGGCACAAATGGACAACAAATCCAAACAATCGGTTGAAATTTCAACAGATTGATATGTGTGGCGCAGTTGGCAAACCGATCGAAAGTTGACAAAAAATATTGTCAACTTGCAATCGCTTGCGAGCAGGGCGTATATGCCTTGGTTGCGTGTGTGGCGAAGTTAACGATTTTCCCTTCGGGTTTTCCAATCGGTTGCGTATGTGTGGCGATTTGTATCATTACTTTTGAAATTTTGAAGTGTGCACATGCGCGGTCAAATGAAAACATTAGGCAACGCATTTATTGTCTTATAGTCTTATCTACTAGTGCCTTTCGTAATCTATTATATGTATGTAGCTATAACTATACGCAGATATAGAAAGTGTGAAACAAATCTTCCCCTCCCACTTCTTTTCAAGCACAGATAAATACCTAAAATCGACAAGAAATCCACACGTGCGTGGCAAAATGAGTTTCAGCCGATACAACCTGTTTATAAGGACTAGGAAACTGTAAGCAAATTGCACGTCCTCGATAGCCTCACAAATTCCATCTTTCAGGTCTTGAATCGACCCTGGGCTGTCGGCGTAGACCTTCTCTTTCACGTGGTCTCAAAGAGAAAAGTCAGAAGGTGTTAAATCACAAGATCTCGGTGCCCAATTGTGATCACCTCTTTGAGAGATAATACGGTCCGGAAACTTTTCCCATAAAAGATTAATGGTTTCGTTGCTTGTGTGGCACGTAGCGCCACGTTGTGCAGATCAATGGCATCCAATTCCGGCCATACAAAATCGTTAATCATCTCTCGATAGCGCAATCCATTCACCAATAACACCTATTATTAAAAAGCCCTATATAAAAATAATAAATATTAAATATATACAACCCAACCTCGGATTTGAATATATGCACAGTTAGTGCTAATAAGCGGGATTTTGATATCAGCATTTCCAGATTATAAGCATTGAAACTCGTGCATTTTAGACGAGGCTTATATACTATATTTCGATATCAAGACCATTTAGATTGGTGATGCGATGCTTTATGGCGACTTTATTTTATAATGCGTTTGTGCTCAAAAACGTTTCTCAAAATATCAAATAGAGGTCTATTAGTTGTTGTGAATACCTTCGGACTGGACCTTAAAGTGGCCGTTATGTTTGATATATTAAATTAGAGATATTGGAAAGTCTTGCACGCTTCCGCGTACCGTTGTGCGACAAGTCATGCAATGAAGTTTAAGATGAGAACTAACACATTCCTAGGGATGTGAAAAATTTTGCTCCAATGTGTGACAAAATTGCTCCAATGTATTGTCCCCAGGAGTTATATAAGTACTTTGTTTATGCATTTGAGAAAGAAAGCATCGTCAGCACAAATTCGGAGGTCTGAGCTTTTGAGCACGGATCCGATCTATAACAAAAAGGACTACGGAAAGGAGTGCACCCTGTGCAATTCCGTTTGCAAGTGAATATGTGGAAGTAAAACAGCCGTTTACTCAAGTATAGAATTCATGACCTGTGAGAAAATACTTTAGGAGCTTATATATCCTTGGGCCAAGTCCCCAGCATGCTAGCTGCTCTATAATGATATGGGCGTCAGTGCAATCACAAGCCTTTTTTATTTTTAGTGAGTCTGCAATATAGCAGGGAGAGGAGCCCTTCTAAAATGCCATGTTTTTAGAAAGCAACATGTTGTAACTAACCAGATTGTTTTTCGCCGTGAACCACATTCGGCGTTTGGTGATCATCTTCATGGGTCGATTTTGTTTGTGTGCTTTTAGGTTTTTGAGTTGGGATAACTGCAGCTGAAGTTTCTTCAAAGGCGTTGAAAATATCTGAAAACACATTTTTCAAAAACTGTTCAACTCGCTTGGTGGTTGGTTGGTTTAAGTGGTGATTCTTCCAGAATCCAACTAGCGGTTCCGCACCATTTTGTTACCACATCCTCGTTACCAACTTGTTTAACAGCTATTTACAGCAAGACAATATCCAGACTGTGCTGTTCAGGAACCTTATCAGGTTGTTGACATCTAAGCCAGACAGCTGTTCAAGACTCTCGAACAGCGGTTTACCCAGGGTTAACATTCTGTCCTTCCATAGGGCAGAGGAAATGGAAGATTGTTTCCTTTTTCTCCGGTTGTTTACAACTGTGACAGTATGTGTTGTAAGGGATGCCCATTTTGGCTGCTTGTTCCCCCACAGACCAAAAGCCAGTTATGATTGCCGTTAGTCTCCAGGCGTCCCGTCGTTTATCAATATTAACGATTGCTTAAGGTTGTAGGTGGGCCATAGCGTTCTGCTAATTTTGCATTTCGTCTGGTCTCTCCATCTAAAATCTGCCATTCGGAGGTATATTAGGGAAATTGAACTCTTGACTGCACCTAATGGTGTGAATACCGATTTTGCAAGAGCGTTATGCATGGCAGATCCCCTTCTTGCCAGTTCATCTACTTTTTCATTACCTTCAATGCTTCGATGTCCCGGGACCAGATTAAGGTAACTTTATGGTTTTCGCTCAAGGTGGCAAGGCTAGTCCTGCTTTGTTCCACTAGCCTAGAAGTTGTTGTCGCTGAATCCAGTGCCTGGATTGCAGCATGGCTATCCGGAAGAATAGCGATATTGCCCTTAAAAGATGGATCTGCGATTAGTAGCCTACAAGCTTCCCCAATTGCCAGTACTTCCGCCTGAAAGACACTGCAAGCATTAGGGAGACGCACAGATTTTTCAATTTTAAGTCTATGGGAATATATGCCAGCTCCAACACCACAATCCATTTTACTGTCATCTGTATAGACTGTAGTGTCGAAGTTGTTTAGAGAGAATCCCTTATTCCATTCTTTCCCAGATGGAAAGAGAGTGGCAAAATTGCCTCTGAATGTTACCGTCCGGACGATGTTATTAGTCCTCTTCGAGGTATACTGGGTTTGTCGCAGTAATAGACTGGCGGCCATGAGTTTTTTCCTTCCAGCGACCCACTTCATTTAACCTATTGTTGCCATCTTCTTGATATGTAGATCTACCGGAATAACGTGTGTCAGTACGTTCAGGGCCTTCCTAGGACATGATCTGATTGCACCGACTGTTATTGCACAGGTTGATCTTTGTATTTTGCTAAGTAATTTGATGTTGTATTCTCACTTTAGTGCTTTCCACCAAACCACAGAGCCATACATTAAAATCGGTCGTATAATCGCCTTATACAACCATAATGTATACTTGGGTTGAAGACCCCATCTTCTTCTTAGCATACGTTTACAGGCATATAAAGCGATTTCTGCTTTCTTTACCCGTTCTTCAATGCTTAATTTCCAGCTAAGTTTGGAGTCTAGAATTACCCCTAAGTACTTTGCACTGGTTGAAAGTGAGAGGGTTTGTCCGTTAATATTTGCTAGAGTAAAAACTGGTACCTCATATCTGGTAGTAAATAGCATGAGTTCTGTTTTACACGTGTTTAAACTTAGGCCACAGCCTGTAGGCGCAAGAGTTAGGCTCGCCTAGCGCCCTTTGAATGATCCCACTGATCGTATTGGGACACAGTCCTGAAGCCATTAACACCACATCATCAGCGTACGCGACCACTTTTACCCCACCTCCATTAAGTTTTATTAAGATTTTACTAATAGAGAAACAGAGAAGTGGAGTGCCCCTGTGGACTCTCTTAGTTATGTTGATATTACCCATATTAGCTCTAATGATCCTGGTTTGTAGCAAGGAGATGGTCCAATTGCTGATACATTTTTCCACCCCTAAGTCTATTAACGCCCGTTGGATAGCATCAGTGTTAACGTTTTAAATTCGCCTTCAATGTCTAGAAAAGCTGTCATGGTATACTGTTTGTTTACTTGAGACCTCTCTGTTGTTCGGATTATCTCGTGAGACGTTGTCTCCGTCGATTTGCCTTTGAGGTAAGCGTGTTGTACAATTGATATACTAGAGCCCTCCAGCGAGCCTCTAATGTGTATATCTAAAAGACATTCAAAAGTTTTGGAAAGGAAGGACGACAGACTATTGGCCTAAAGTCCTTCGCTGATTCATGCCCCTTCTGCCTTTGGTATGAAGACGACTCTAACAGGTTTCCAGCTATTTGGAATATTCCATTAGCCATGGTAGAATATTATCAAGAATTTCCTGTAACATCTTGGGAAAAATCCCGTCAGGGCCTGCAGATTTGAAAGGTGAAAATGACTTGATTACCCATGCAACCTTCTATCTTGATGACTATTACATCGGCAATATGCTGTGGGTCATAGCGGCTCCGCCGGATTCTCCCAACATCGCTATCCCGGAAAATGACTGTTTAAGAGAAGTTCTAGAGACTCTTCTGCCGTAGAAGTCCAAGTGCCATCTGGCCTCTTGACCCAAGAAGCCATTGAATGATCTTTGGACTAGATATGGCTGAGCCTTGCAGAATTTCTGGTAGATTCGATCGAAGAGCAAAATTCTCTCCAGCTCTCCTTCTTGGCGGCCCTAGTTGCCATTTTTTTGTGCTGTCTCCGACTTTCTCTGTACAGTTGCCAATTACCCGTTGAGTAGCTGAGATTAAAATTTGATCTGGCTTCTTCCCTTAATTTCGGGAGCTCATTGCTCCACCAGGAGGATAAGGTTAGTGAATATATATATTTTTTATTTTAAAATTGGATAAATAAATATAGCATTTGAACAAAAAATTTAAGCAAAATGACTTACGCCTATTCAAAAAATATTTCCTGTATGCACATATAAACACAAGGAGAGTGTTATGTTCCAGGTCAGTGCTGTTTTCATAACTTTAGATGGAATATTTTATCAATTTACGTAATAATTAGCTCAAAAAGGCACTTAATTTTCTCTGCATACTTATACTTAAGAAATTATTTATACGAAATATTTTTATAACACGTAGCAAGACATAATGCTGCTGCATATACCGTAAATTGTTGTCAACCACCCACTAGAATTGTCAAATACTAATTGAAAATTATCATCCAAAAAAATCGATCTGGATCATATTATATTATAAAAAGCACTTGTAAATCCCTTTCATTTGTTTTATTCTTGGTTCAGCGCAAGAAGCATACATCAATGGCACTAAAGCTTGGAACATTACCAATTTGGATCGTTTGCGTTTACAATTAACTATAAACTACGACAAGAACTCGCATCCCACCTATCATGGTGTGCCAACTAATATCACGTTGGGCATGTCAGTGAACTACATCGATATTGATGAGATGAATGGGAAAATGGTTTTGCACGCATGGCTAAGGATAGTAAGTAAATAAATATTCAATATTTGGTTTTTTGAGGAGATACATATGTGCATATACATAAATACATAAATTTTTACACTTACACCTGATCTATACACGAAGTAAATAATTTTTAAGGTATATAGCACACGAAGAAACGTTTTTAGGGCTACCGTTACTTGGCTGCAGTATTCTTTTTCTCCTCCAAACCATATTTTTACTTCAATTGCTTCTTTTGCTCTCCCAACAGAGGCTTTGATTTGTAGAGGGTCAATTTTTATTTACTTCGTAAGTTTAGATGGATGGTTTATATTTTCTCATGTGAGAACACTGAATTCAATGAGCCAATTTTTAATCACTGTTTTCAATATTTGTGGTCTTATTTGGTTAATGATGAAATATAAGAGTAATAAAATAACTTTAAACAAAACCTAAATTGTATTATATCCCATACAATTTAGTACCTTACTCCAAAAAGAAACAATAATTGATATAGTACTGATTTTTTCTCGCATTGAGAGCAAAAATAGCTTCTAATTTATCTACCGCTTATCTTCATAAACCCACCATAATTAAATACTTAAAAGACGAAGTGCAACTGGTACCCTCAATATTTCTACTAATCAAACATTAATTTAGTGATTGTTACTATCGATTGTACTTATACAACTATAAAGCTACCAAATTTATTCATAATTTTCTTTTCAGAATTGGATGGATGAAAATCGTTCATGGAACGCAGGAGATTATGACAACATAACTCAAATCCATATGAAACCAAAAGAAGTATGGAAACCAGATATAAAACTTTTTAATAGCGCCGGTGAAAAGAGTGACTACTTGGGTGATACTCAAATTCTACTGGCACATGACGGCAGCTTTTTATGGGTGCCGCCAGCCGTATATACAGCATATTGCAGTTTGAATTTTCGCACTTGGCCTTATGATACCCAAACATGTAAAGTGAAGGTAGGTTCCTTAGCGTTGACCTACATCGATTCGCGTTATCTGCACTTGAAAGAGAGTTTAGACTACAATGAGCTCGTACAATCAACTGAATGGGAAATAATCGGGGGCGATACGGCTTATAGAAAACAGGATTATTACAATTACATTGAATTCACTTTTAAACTACAGCGTCGTTCGTCAATGTATGCAGCAGTTATTTTCACACCAGCTTCCTGTATAATACTATTGGCACTTTCCTCGTTTTGGTTACCACCGCAAATGGGCGAAAAAGTAATGTTGAATAGTATGGTGATTATATTGATAGCCGCTTTTCTTATGTATTTCGCGCAACTATTACCAATATTGGCTGACAACACACCGCTCGTAGGTTTGTATATAAGTTGTACCTCAATTATCGGTCGACGTGATTTTTCGCATGTAAATAAAAATGTAATTTATTCATCAAATGCACGCACACATATGTATGCTACGTTTTCAACGTAGCAAGGGGCTTAACTTTTGCTTTGAAATTAATAAGTGGTAAAAGTACAAGTAAATTATGCTGCATAGGTTTGGTTTTTCGTAAAACAAATTAAATCTACTTAACACTTTTACATGTCAAGCCCCAAATGGTATATGGTAGGGTTTTAATTAAGGGGCACCGAAGACGATGAACTCCTCCAGAAAGGGAATGCTTGCATATTTGAAAATTATGTAAGTCACGCAAAGTTCACAATGGCAACATAAATGGATTTCGCCACATCTTTCCGTGCGACCGTGTGTACACGTGATACCCGAATAAAAATAGTGCCATATACAAAGCATAATAAATTTATACAATAAATATTTTTATTCAGAAAAAAGTTCATACCGCCCTAGAGGTTCCTTGTACCATTACTATAAAACTATAAGCACATACCCATACACTCACATACAATGCTGGAAAAATTATAAATTTATACAATAAATATTTTTATTCAGAAAAAAGTTCATACCGCCCTAGAGGTTCCTTGTACCATTACTATAAAACTATAAGCACATACCCATACACTCACATACAATGCTGGAAAAATTAGTACACTTAATACGATTTTTACTTACATACACATACACACATTGATATATACTTTTTATTTTTCAGTTCTTTTCTACAGCTGTAGCTTGTTACTGCTTAGTATTTCAACGATAATTGCTGTGTGCGTGCTGTACTTATCTACAGCAAAGCATAAACGCCATTTACCTGACTTACTGAGGACCATGCTCAATGGACCATTAAGTAAAGTACTTTTCTTAGAAAACTTCACTTTGGAGGCAGATCCGCGTGTAACTATGAATAATGGCACAAAAGAGTTGGTGGAGCATCAGTATGAAAATCCTGACAGTGTAACTGATGCTGCAGGAATAAATGCGGCTACTTCCTCATCTTCTAACCGATTTGTTCAATTTGAATGGATTCTGATGGCGACAGCTATCGATCGTATAGCTTTCCTTTGTTATAGCTTAACATTCATAATTCTGGCTATTCTATATGGTATTTAAAGCAAAAAATCGATTGCAATATTTATTTCTCAGACTTATAATTTTCTGTCGATTATAGATCTATTCATTAAGTTAACTATCAATAAATAAAGGAAATTTAATTGCTTATTAATTAGTCTAACCTGAGCCAAATAAATAATTGTAGGACGGATTATATCGACAACCGTCGTAACCGAATGGGTGGTGCGTGAACGCCATTCGTTAGATCCCCATATTGAAATCCACTGGGTGTATAAAACATCAAATGATGGAGAAGGGGCTTTCTAATAGCGACCGCCCTTTGATGGGCATTAGCAAACCTCCGAGTGTACATATTTCTACAGTGAAAAAATTCATAATAAAAATCCATCTGCCGTTCGGAGGTGGTATACAACTGTAGGTCCCTCCATTTGTGGAAGAACATCAACAACATTTAACTCATTATTCTAGACACATATATCTAGATCCCGGACCTTTAAAACATTTAATTTTTTTATAATAAACTATTTAATTTAAACAATTTATGAAGAAAAATAACTAGATTTTGAGAACTTTTTTCACAAGTCCGCCATTTTGTTTTTTTTTATGTATATTTTAGGTTCGGGACCTAAAATAAAGTATACAGAATAATAATCTCTGTGAATTTTTTATTTCAAATGACTTTGGAAGGCTGTGTGTTTCCCCGCACCAACTCATCTTTTGTTTTAAGGACTCCACTTTGACGTCAAAAATTTTAAACAAATTAATATAAAATTAACTTTAAAACATTTTTTTTATATACTTCAAAACACTAATAAAAACATGTAAAAACTTTAAAACGAGCGCATTTTATTTTCTTTTTAAAAAAGATTCATGAAAAAACGTTGAAATTTCGGTCGTTACACCGGACTACTACCTTAAAACCTGAAAAAACCTGCTTGCAACTTATGGAAGAAATTATTGCTACTAGGCTCTTCTGGTGTCTTCATTTGAATAATCTATGCCATCCAAATCAGGTAGCCTTCAAAAAGGGGTTAAGCACTCTCGCTGCCCTATTACATCTAGATCAATTCATACCTGACGCATTATCCAACAAAAATCGCGTTTCGTTACTTTGACTTGACTTTGAAAAGGCCTTCGATCGTATACTACCATGACATACATACCACTGTCATCGTAAAGCCACTTATCAAGTGGAAGGTTGGACCGCGCATCTACAACTTTGTTAAATCTTTCTTCCCAAATACAAAATCAAAGTTTTCATTTCCAGCATTTCTTCCCCCACCCTACTTCTTGATAATGGCATTCCACAGGACTCTTATCGGTCATTCTCTTCACCATGGCATTTGACGAAATAAGCCTTATTATATCCAACTTCCGCAATAATAGATACTAAATCTATGCGGATGACTTTATCCTATTTTCAAAATCTTTCGACATTAACTATACTTTCGTCGAAATTCTCCCCATTGTATCTACGTGGTCCGATTCCACAGGCGCTTCTATTTCCTACACTAAATTCAAGTTGCTGCATATTTGTAAAAGACATAATTGTAATTTCCCAATACTCTCATTCAACAATGCAAATATTCCATGCTCACATACTCTTAAATTTCTTGGAATTGTGTTAGATAGTAAGTACTAATTTAAATACCATTGTCAGTACCTTAGAGATAGACTTATTGCGAACTCAAACATTGTAAAGTACTTGCCATCAAGCGTTCGTTCATTGGCCCAGCTTTACTGGTTAACGTTGTAAGAGCTGTTATACTTTCTGTCGTCAACTAATCTTTTAAAATCTACGGTCATCATGCAAAAAAAAATCTAAAAATGCCTGCAGCCCCATATCACTCTGCTATTCGAAGATCTCTTCTAGCATTTTCTCTGAAATACTTTCTATTTCCTGTATGTCATCCATAAACACCATTTTAGCGGAATCCGGATTACCGTTCCTTGAAGACAATATGTAGGATAGTATCTACAAATTTTACCCAATCACCCTCACCTCCAATCTGACGCTTGGTAACGCTTTCTACTCAGCTCTTACACGTAAGCTTTGGAGATGTTTCTAAATATGCCCTAAGATCTTTAAAATTTTCTGTTCCATATTTCTGGTATAGCTCCCGTTTGTTATTAATTGGATTAAAGTCGCTGCAGGAAAGAGTGGCAAACAACAAGACATTCCGTAGATAAAGCACAACAAGATGACAAAGGGCATTAAATAAATGCTTAAGGACTTCGAGGACAAAAAAATACAGAATTTGTTGTCCAACCTAAATTCAACAAAAAGCATCAACTACGCACTCTAGCGGACAACATCGAAGATCAAGAAAACAATTCCTCACCAACATGAAATTTCAAAAGAAAACAACACATGGTGCAAGACGCCACTAGAAAAGGCTAGTGTCCCTAGACACTTCAAAAGAACACTCAAAATTATAACCTGCCCGCTACATCTGACACAGGCAATAAACCAATCAAGAGAGTAACTCCGGACGAAATTCGACGCAAAATCAAGGCCATAAACAACAAAAGATCTCGTGGATATGACAAAATCAATGGACAAATATTAAAAGAACTACTACTACTACTAGATAAAGAACATAATCTAATTGTCATAATTCTGACTTGGTTCGCAAAATGGGAATTCCAAGTAAACGCAGACAAAACGGTCCAAGTAACATAATATATACCAATCGCAAATATGACCATCGTACGCTAAGAATTAATAACACAGTCATCACCCAAATACTTGGGCATGATCATTGACGCAAAACTGATCTGGAAGGACCATATAATCCAAGAAGGAACGAAGTGAAAAGCAGATTCAGACAACTGTATTGGCTACTTAACAAGGACTCTAAACTGTCAGTATACAATAAACTACTAATATATAAGACCATGATAATACCCATCTGGAGATACGGCATAGAAATATGGGGGACAGCAAGCAAATTAAATATGCAACTACATAATGCAACGACTTCAATCAAAAATCTGAAGCACTATCGTAAATGCGCCTCTGGTATATAACAAATGAAGGCTAACATTAGCATTGGCAGATACAAAAACTATTTTGACAATATATATTGTTGCTAATATATGTAGTTAATCGAATCTATGTAAATATCCATCGAAACATGTTATTAAAATGTTGATTTCAAGTAACAATGAATCTCCCACCCAGGCTATAAAAATTACTAAGTGTCCATAGACAGATGTACTGTTTATGAGTCTACGGACTTGCTCAATGGTATTGTGTTTTTTCCTGAAACCGAATTGGTGATTTGAGATTATATTTCGGTCTTCTTTGAAGCGTGAAGAGTGGGCTGCTTCTTTGACTACTTGAACAAATCGAATAGCAGAAGCAACAGCCATGACAACACGCTTTGAAAAAAATAAAAATAAAAAGCACAGGGGCAAGTAGTGACTTGTGCTGCAAGTTTTCTGTTTGGTTCTTTCACAAAACACTTGGTAACTCTGCACGAGTTCAACTCAGACCAACGACCTCTGTGGGTAGACCTCATGAAGTCCTCAATCCATAGTTGAATCGATGCGGAATTGACACCTAGAAAAGGTTCCGGGCCTAGTGGCATACTTGCAGAGCCTTCATTCGCCAATTTAACTTTGTTGTATTTTGCAACACTGTTCAGTTTTGTCTTACATTCACCGACTAACTTCGAAGAACAGCATGGGTTAGCAAGTGCTTTCAGTGCAGCTTGACTATCACTACAAATTCCAATACTGTTGCCCCGCCACTTTTTCGCAATTAGCCAGTACGTCACATTCAATATGGCATAGACTTCCGTAAGGAATACCGTGACCATCTGTCCTGTGGCATAGGAGTACTTAGTGTCTTCGTCTAAGTACCATCCAGATCCGCTTCCATCACTGGTTTTGGATCCGTCGGTGTAGAAAGTGTGCTGATATCCCCTTAATAGGTTATCTGGACTTAACCATTGATCTCTATCTGGGATCAAAACGTCATACTTCCTACCGAAGCTAACGACAGGCACCCGATTGTCCACCGGCATCGAGAACAGTGTGCGCCGCTTTGACAACTGGTGGTATATCTGACAGTGGCCAGTGCTTTCTTCATTTCGCCAGACTCCGTTTAATTTGAGCCTGTACGCCGAATTTTCGAATTTGAAGATCTAGAGATTGCAAGTTCAGAATGGCATTGAGGGCATCACCTGATGTCGTAATCATGACACCTGTGATACCCAAGCACACACTTCTCTGTAGCTTGTTTAGCGGTTTTACTCTGGAATTAACCATTATAGCCTTCCACCATACGACAGAGACGTATGCAATAATGGGTCTAATAAGGGTTATGTATAGCCAGTGTACTATCGCCGGTCTTAGACCCCATGCCTTGCCAAAGGTTCTCTTACACTGCCAGAAGACTTTTAGTGCTCGAGAGGCCTTCTGCAGGACGTGCTTCTTCCAGGTAAGTTTACTATTTACGATTACTCCTAAATATTTAACCGCAGAAGACAGTTGCAGTGTTACCCCTTTCAATGTGGTTAGTAACAGGCCTTCCATATTGCGTTTCCTAGTGAAAAGCACTAAGGTACTTTTTGTAGGATTCACCGAAAGACCATGCAATTCGCACCAATACTCAATCATATTTAAAGCTACCTGCATTTTATTGCATATAACTTCAAGTGATCGTCCTGAGATTAGTACGCAAACATCGTCTGCGTAGGCTTGGATGTGTCTAATTTCCTGCAGATCATTAAGAAGAGAGTCCACCATGAATCACCAAAGTAGAGGAGAGAGTACACCGCTTTGTGGGCAACCCTTCTTAAGCTCAACCTTGACTCCTTCATCGCTTTGTCTATCTGTGGTAAGTAGTCTTTTGGATAGCATAGAGTGGATCCATCTGACATTGATTTCTTCCACTCCATGACTTCTGATAGAAGAGCACATAGAGTCAAAGGTAGCATTGTCGAAAGCTCTATCAATGCCGAGCAGAGCCGATTCGCAAGTTTTCCCACTTTGATAAGCATGTAGTCTGACGTTGAGAGGGCTTCAATTTAGAACCCTCGTCCTAATGTGCTTCTCCACCATACGTTCCAGACCCTTAAGCATAAACGATGTCAGGCTTATAGGTCTGAAACTTTTGGTAAAGCGTAGCTGTCCTTGCCAGGCTTTGGGACAAATACAACTTTCACCAAACGCCACTATTGTGAAAGATAAGCGTGCGCAAAACATGCCGTAAAGATTCTTTTCAAAGCCTTCATTAGTTGTTCTCCGCCTCGCTTGAGCATGATTGGGTAAATGCCATCGGGTCCTGGGGACATAAAGTTTTAGAATGACGAGATGGTGAACCTTATCGTTTCCTCCTTAACTATCCTGGGTGCAATAAACCAATAACGTCTGCTGGTAATTATTTTGATATGATCAGATTGATCGATAGAGCTTTGACCAACAACATTCCTGGAGCCAGCGAAATGTGTTGAAAAGAGAATATCGTACACTTCTGATTTTGAGTCCATATAAGTACCATCTGGTTTGAGCAGTGAGTCTAGCCTAGCCGTCCGGTCTCTTTGGAGGGCTTTGCATAACCTCGCTGAACTCTTCCGTTCCTCCAGTTCACTGGAGAAGGTTCTATAAGAGTCCAATTTAGATGATCTAATTTTCTTTTTATATTCCTTCCTCAGCTTTCGGTAGGCAGTCCAGCCTTCTTCCAGCTGAGTTTTAAGAGCTATGTTAAGAAGTTTCCTGGAAGTTTTCCGGAGTTTCCAGAGTTCGGTGTTCCACCAAGGCACTGTCTTACCCTCTCTTTTCCTACGTTCTGGACACACCTTGTTATAACACTCGATCAAAGTTCGCCCCAATGAGTTTGCTGCTTCTTCAATCGCAGTTATTGTCTGGAGTTTGGAAACATCGCGGATTTCCTCTTTAATGAGATCCTCATATCGTGTCCAATCCGCTTTTCGAGGATTCCGGCCTGCTGGGGTTGAGGTTGTCTCGGCCGCAAGCCTGAACTCTATATATTATAATTATATTCCGTCAGGGAATCTTTATCAAGTACTTTCCAATCAGACTTTAATTATACAGCAGGAGCCGGAATGAGGATTCGTAGTTTTTTAGTTAGTGTATCGGAATTAAGCTTAGTTTTAAAAATCTTTGAATTTGTTTTATTTGTATCTTTATTGATTGCATGTTTTTAATTTAGTGTTTTCAAGTTCATAACATATTTTATTATATACATAGAAGTACTAGTAGTTAGTAAGAAAATACTGAATTTGGAATACTTTATTCGTATGCGTATACCTGAATATTGTGATTTTTTAATATGCATAGTTTTTACGTATGCAGATACATACATACCCAGTAGAAAAAAGAAGGAATGAAAAGCGATTACAGAAGCTCTTCTTTGGAATCGGGAGGGCCTTACCATCTCCATGATTTCCTTAATTATTTTTTATATGAAATGAGCCAAAACGCAAGGCATTGCATTTTCGCTTGCGACGGAACATCTTATAGAAGGTGTTATTGCAAGCCATTATGCCACCGCTTGTACGACAATGCTTTTGAGAAGGAGCTGTCTTCAAGCGCTTCACAAACGCCTGGCAGTATGCCCTTCTTGCTCGCTTACTTTGTAAGGGCTGCAGGAAGCCGTCTTTGTCATGTGATGTTATCTTACTTCCAAGCAGCAACGATAATTTCAAAAAATTATTTTAATTTTAATAATTATAAGTATCTTAATAGATGATTTATTTATTTATTTATTTTTTATAAATATGAATTTTAAACAAAAAAGATAAATAAATGTAATTATAATTTTTATAACATTTAAATGATTATTTTCCTTGTATTCCGTCGAAATTGAAATTAAGGAATACGTCTTTTCCAAATAAATTGTGGATATTTTTGGAAATGCCACCCCTTTCACATATTTTTGTTATTGTATTAATCTTTAAGTAAAAGACAATTTATAAGTTCATCTATTACATGGAGAACTGAATGAAGTATTTATTTACAGTCATGGAGTAACGATCAAGAAAATTTTTTAAAATATTTTTAGTGTGGTTTTCTTACTCGTTATCTGTTTCATATAAATATATGTCGGAAAAAAGTAATTAGGCTTTTTATTTACCAATTCATACTCTGCAAGGTTTGGTATTTCTTCCTCAAGTCGCTTCGATTCATCGATGTTTTTTATTGGAAACATTTGAATTATGTGGGAGTTGTGTTGATTTTTGGCTGCTAGTTCGTATGACTTTGTAACGCCTAAGTTGCCAGTCATTCGCCGGAAAACATTCTTGTTTTCTGCCAATTTTGCCTTAAAATTATGTCAAAGTTTAATAAGAATTTTTTTAACTGCATACAGCTGTGTAGTAGAGGAATAAGCACGTGAGTATTTTCAAATGGTAAGCACATTATTTTGCAAACAATTTCATTGACATTACCTCACTTTCTTGTAAAACTATACTTCTGATTTTTTCTGCATTACACTTTTTTTTGGGGCTTCTACTTTTTCATTCTTTCTTTCACATAGCTTAAGTTTGCGTATTAAATTATTTCGTTACTTTAAAATTTTTCTTTTTATAGAACTCGCGCTCATTCCTCTTCTACCCATCTTTTTATTTATTTAATTTACACTCGCTCTTTTTATTATAAATTTTACTTAAGTTATTTCTAACTTTCCGAAGCACGTCTTTTCATCACAAAAATACACTTTTAATAAATTTACAGACATGAACGCGTCACTTTTTTTGTTTGTACCGCCTACTGTAAATTTCGACAATTGTGTATAGGTACAAACGTTAGCTCGACAGTTTATTTTGTAACACCTTGCGTACTCACTTCTCGAGAAGGAGCACTGGAAGCGCTCTGTGAGCAGTGCTGTTGACATAAGCATTTCACTTGCTTAGAAGCTGTTCTGTAATAGCTTATGAAGGCAAGATATTGCACCATTTCCTTCTGGGTACTTGTGGAACTTGAATGTAGTGGTTTTTGAAATATGTGTAAATTGTACCTGAATTCTGAATTAATAAATGAATTAACTGATGAATGAAAATATATCCAAATATTTTTAACTGCATAAATTTACAGTTGGACTTTATATTTGTAGTAGATTGGTTTATATAAATTGCATATTTAAGAATTCATAAGTAAACATATAGATGCTAACTCATTTTATATATGATACATACATACAGACATATATGTTTCACTTCACATGTGTTTGAATTTATTATGTAGCGTCCGCCAATGGAAAGGTCTATGCCATCTTGGTATGGTAAAGCTCCTTCATTAATGAAATAATCAGCAAACCTATCTCGGATTTTAAATGCATTTGTTGGAGCTCTCCGAATTGTAGGCCACATATGTACATGGTAAAGAAAGCTCATTATTTATTTCTTGTCGTCAATCCCCTCTATGAACGATGTTGCTTGCTTCTTGTCGTTCAACATAATTTTCAGGGCAATAGCAACAATTGTTATAAAAATTATAAAATTGTGTAAAACAATGCAGGCTAGCACTATTTTTTCGCAATTTTTTGGGTCGCATGTCCGAAAAACTGTTCTCTACTACCCTACGTGCTCTTGAAAGGCGCTAATTTAAAATCCGCTTGGTAAGTTAGAACCGGGATATGGACGCATCAAGTTTGTTCTCAATGGGAATGCAGCAGCGCCATCGAAATAATGTGGTAACGGTTGGGGTGAATCCAAATATAAGGCGCGGGGGGCGGTAATGACAAAGTATTTTGCATCAAGTTCTGTCCAAATGGTGAAAGTTGAAAATACCTGTCAAATATATGTATTAGGTGAAATAACTTATTATATTTACATTTTATTACCTCCGTCTAATTCCGTCCGTTAACTTGTTATATTTTCATTTTATTACCTCCGTCACTCTGTCTACCTCAACTCCCGATGCTTACTGCAGTGAAAGTATACTTGACGTATACAAACGGCAATCAGACCGATGCTAAAGAATTTTTTGTACTTGTAATAGATCGAACTTGAATTGTCTGGACACTTAATTGCAACATGTTTGCCATCGATTGCACCAATACAATTTGGAGTGCTCCACATATCAAAAAAATCCTTTGCAATATCCTTGCACTGGCATTCTGTAGGTTCGCTAAATTAAACTGGAGAAAGTAGCCGCCAGATATCTTCAAGTTTCCTGTATTATTTTGCGCATATTCGTTTCACCTAATTTATAACTCCATGCAATGCTTTTCACAGATACACCTTGGGACAAATATCTAAACAACCAATATGAAACAAATATTAATCGACTTGAAGCCTCGCTTTCTCAATTTACTTACAGCAAAACTAAAGATAGTCTTTCCTCAGGACCAATCCGCTTTTTGGCTTCCTCAAGGAACTGTTTACTAATTTTAAAAGCAGCTCATACACAGGCCGCGACATCCTTGTGTGTGAAAACAATTCATCAGGCTCCAATGTTTTCATTCGGCGGAACACTTGGATTTGATAACCACTTGCACCCCAATTCCTTTTTAATGGCCGAACTTTATACTCTCTGAACTTTTTTTGTCCTTGTATTTTTTATAGAAACTATAAGTTCACATAAATCAATAAATAAGTAACAAATTTTGTTGTCTCCCATCAAAACAGCTGTTGTCTACGGGATACAATTTTGCTCAATTTTGGGTATTCTACTCCATTGCCCGTAGAGATTTAGATACGTTACGTTGGTGAGTATGGGCACCATTATACTTAATAATATGGTTTATATTTGTTTACTAACACAAGCGATCTAGAATTATCATATCATCTCATTGTAATTTATCTTTACTTAAACCATTTAGTAAGTAATCAATGCTTAAACTTAATTAAACAGACTTTGCTTGACTACCAGAAACACAACTATGTTATGTATGATTTTTTGTTGTGGAGCTGTCTTCTTTTTGTTAAATTATAATGTTCTTATGTATAATTAATCGACGAGACACAATCAAGCATTTCTAAAGATTATTTCTAATTGAGATTGAAATGCCGACAAATAATTAATAACAATAATTTAAGTTTTTGTTTCATTGGTGAACTGGTTTTGAGCTCAGAAATTTAAGGCTGTAAAAAAGCTTATTTACAAAAATAATTAAAGAAAAACTTTTTCACATTCAACTACTGATTTATATAAAAACCCATTTCCATGAATATTTCAAGTTTCAACTCCCAAACACAGCAGTAAATCCCTTGAATCTGCGCCGGAATCAAAAACCGTTTTTGACTAATTCAAATGGATTAAATTTCTATTTTTATATTTTTAGGAATTTTAACAAATTTATTTTTATGTATGTATTACATCGAAATATCTTCAAAACGGAACATATTTATTAATTAAAATTACTAATAAAAACTTAAGTACGAAGCAATTCGACATTTTGTCATTTATTGTACTAATACGTACTAAGCTAAAAAATGTACTAATACACAAGAATTTAAATAAATAACTGTTACTCCTAAAACTATTTTTAACATACGACCGCTTTGCGCGAATTATCGTACGTGGCATTTTTTACAAATTGACTTTTTGATGCAAATTTATTCTACATTCCACAACGCATCACCTGTTTAATTATAATAGCAGAAATCCTTATAGTTATATATGTATATATTTTCTAGTGGTTGAAATTATCGTATAGGCCATATAAAAATATTTTGTTCATAATAGTTGAGTTTACTACATATTTCTTTTTCAAATGAGAAGTAGAATGCGAACCGGACGTAGCCTTTTGCTTAAAAATAAGTGTTCTATCAAAATATCACAATGAGTATTTAAATTTAAAACATTCTTCAATAGTAAAAGCCTCGATAATTGAAAGATACGACGAAGACTAAATTATTTATATTTAAATAATAGTTTTTAAATTGATAACAAATTGTTACTCATTTCTTTTGCTTAATTTTATTTTATGCATCTTAAAATTATAAAAAATATGGAATAAAACCTTTATACTGAATGCTTATTTTTTCAATTAATTTTACTAAGATTTAAGATCACAAGTAAGTGCCACTTTCTGCTAACACACTTATAATAAAGTTGTGAGCGAAATTTTCGTGCTAAAAAATCGGGTTTTCACCGGACAAATACAAACTTCTTCAATGGGAAAACTTTTAGTTTAGGTTTTTTAGTACATCAGTTAATTATCTAAACACAAGTAGAGTTTGATTTTTAATTTGTAAGCAAAAACACAGAAAAGTGGAAACAACGTTCTACGATAATTTCGCGAAAAGGGGTTCATATGTACAACTAGTTGGTTTCTTACTATTACAATATTTTGACCAGGTTCGTTAATATTCAAGTTTTTAATATGTAACAACAAACATTACCGAATATATTCGTACCGATTTACTGTGGTGATAATTAGCCATTTTTTTCAGTTCTGGTAACGCGAGATCGGAAATTTAATAAATAAATAATGGAAATGAGATTATTCATGTTACTTTATTTAAAATAATATACAAAATTTTGCTTCTCACTTTCTTTGCAAATATGTAGAAAAAATATACGTACAAAGTTTAAAAGACTTCGACCACCGAATAATAGCGGCAACGCACCCTCTGAATTTATGTATGTACATATAATGCTGAAAACAGTTACCGACGTACGTAGTCTCTTACCGCAGCCCCTAACGAGCACAAAATGGAGTAAAACTCATCCCGTAGGGAACAACTGCGTTCTTTTAGTTACATATTTACACAATACATCGGTTTGTGTGTGTATGTGTTATGGTTGTATCTACACAGTGTTGCCATTGATATTTTTGCTTACACACTTTTTCACACACCCGCGTTATCAGTTATAATTTTTCATTGTTTAATAAACCAAAGCCAAAAACCAACAAATGCAAATATTAAAATAATTAATATTATTCAACAGTGTTTTTAAGTTATTTTAATAAAAATTGTAATTTTCCTAAGTTTATTTTGTAAATGATTTCGAAATGTACTGTTTGGCAACACTGTGTGGTGAGAGACCAATCAGCTGACAGGGTACTACGGGAATTTTCAAAAAGCCTGCAATAAAATCTACGATACTACGATACGGAAGGAAGTAATTTTTCATTTACATGGGGTTCCCATTAGTTTGATCGTAACAGCTGACAGGGGACTGCGTTTACGTCGGTCACTGTTTTTAGCATAAGTATGATAGATACATTTTTTGCAACTGGTTTTAACTAAGAGGCTTGTAATAAACATATTATTAAATATTTGAGAAATATATTTATATTATTATTTCATATTTTCTTTTATTTTACGATTTATTTACTTTTTGGTAAAGGGTAAGTATTCCTTCGATAGAACGCTTTCTGCTCTACAAATCTATATTAATTGTATTTTTAAGTTATTTAATTTTTTATTAGTTTTGAGGCTTAGAAATGTAATACCCAGGAGGCAAAAATCAAAATTTGCGACACCTGCTCTTCTTTACGAAAGAGCTCGGGACATTTACGACGTACATACGTACGTGTATATGGAGGAGGTGTCATAGGCCAGGCTACATCACGGAAATGGTTTGCAAAGCTCAGTTTCAAATCACACCAGTCGTGAATTGGCGCTAAAAATTGTCAATCTCCTTTATTCAATGGAATTTACCAAAAAATTGGGAGGGTGGGTGCCTCACGAGCTCAACTAAAAAAATTAAAAAAGTCGCCTTCAAATTGCTTCTCAGCATCTCGCCCACCATCGAGCAACAAGCGGTCAAAAACAGAGCTTTTTGTAACGAATCATCACGGGAGATGAGAAATGATGCCTATAATCAATATGAAACAAAGAAAGAAGTGGGTGGCTCCAGGAGATACGCCAAAGCCGAGAGTCAAGCCGGATCTTCATCCAAAGAAGATCATGATATGTGTTTGGTGGGACTGAGAGGGCTTGGTTCACTTGGAAATGCTCGACACGGTTAACAAGAAGCTCTACATTGGTGAGCTATACCACGTGAATGAGGCTATTCGACTGAAAAGACCTGTTCGACTTGGTCAAACCATACTCCTTCACGACAACGCGAGGCCACATGTTGCACAAGTCATCAAAGCCGCACTCCAAGTGCTCAAATGGGATATCCTTCAGCATCCGCCGTATTCTCCGGGCCTTGTACCAACCGATTACCATCTTTTCCGCTCCTTCCGTTGCCTTCGATAACAAAGAGGTCGTGAAAAACTGGCTTAACAACTTCTTTGACACCAGGTAAGGCGATTTTTGGGGAACGGCATCAACAAATTGCTCCATAGTGGCGATTATAGTTCGTTCTCGGCCCAGTAAGATGTTGTCCTGATTGCATTATATGATAAGACTCAGTTCAGGATTCAGTTTTATAATAGGATAATAGCGATGAGATTGGAGAAGTCCACACAAGTGGGAAAAGTCCTGATTGACATTCACTTGGGAGTGGATTGGACGATGCCTCCGTATGCGGTCAAAGCAGCTAACAACTTCAGAGAGAGAGCGAGCTAATGTGAGAAGGCGAGGCATCCCAGGATATCTGGTTGTGCGCTGCGTTTAGGACGCGCCACGTAAAAACTCTTCCCCAATGAAAACGACAACAAAAGCTCGGATGAGAACGAACTAAGAACTATGATTTGAGGGCATGGGAACTATGATTTGAGGGCAGGGAACTTTTGGTCGCACTGTCGGAAAACTCTGTTTCACAACGAAAAATCCAGCAACGGACAGAATCTGATCGACTTCGGCGAAATATTGTAGTATGCAGCCCCAAACTCCAGTATAAAAAAATACACCAAGCTACGTGGCTGTTTCCTGATTGAAAAACGCGAAACCAAATCGATCATGTTACGATAGATAGAAGACACGCTTCTAGTGTTTTAGATGTACGTAGGATCCGAGGACCCGACATCGACTATCTTGTTGCAGCCAAACTACGCACACGCCTCTATGCCGCAAAAAACGTACATCTAACTGCACAAAGAATGTTCGACATCGGAAAGCTACAATCGCAACAGACAGCCAGAAAATTCGCCACTCGACACTCACTCCTGCTCTCGGAGAGTACTACCTAAAGTCCGGCATGCACGAGCAATGGAACCATATTTCTCGTTCTCTACGTATCGCCGGCGAAGAAGAATTCAGATTTCGGCGAGCCCGAAAAAACAATTGGTACGACGCGGATTGTCATGCTGCCGCAGGAAAGAAAGAATGCTACCTATAGAGCCACGCTGCGATCGGGACCAACGCGAGCCATGTGGGAACCTATTGACAGAAGGAAGAAACGAGAGGCCGAAATACGTGGGTGCGAAGAGCATGAGATGCTGGCCAACAGGAAAAACGCCCGAAAATTCTACCAGAAAGCTCGGCGGCTTACAGAAGGTTTCAAGACCGGGGCGATTTCCTGTAAGAACAAAGACGGTGGTCTGGTGATTGACAACCAGAGCATGCTTGAATTATGGAGGGAACACTTCTCAAACCTGCTAAATAATGACAACTGCGCATGTCATAGATAATATCAAGATCTCGATACCCCAATTGTTGAGAACGGGACTATCGTTCCGCTACCCGACCAGAGGTGAGAATAGATATAACGCGGCTAAAGAACAACAAAGCCGCGAGTGCCGACGGACTGCTGGCTGAGCTATTCAAACATGGGGAGAAGCTGGTAAGGTGCATGAAGCAGCTCCTATGCGAAATATGGTCAGATGCCTGCCGATTGGGATTTAAGTGTGATCTGCCCAATATGCAAGAATGGTGATACTGCAGTCTGTGCCAAGTACCGCGGGATTAGTTTCTAAATATCGCGTATAAGGTTCTAGCGAACGTATTGTGTGAAAGGCTGAAGCCCACCATCAACCAACTGATTGGACTTTATCGGCGAGGTTTTAGATCTGAAAAATCTACCACCAACCAAAATTCACAATACGCCAACTCTTGGAAGATACCCATGAAAGGAGAATTGACACACACCATCCTTTATTCGATTTCAAAGCTATATTGCCGCGATGTCTGACTCGTTGTCATGTGACTTCTTTAAACTGGTGCTGGAAAAGACGGTGTGAGCTGCAGAACTTAATTGCTCAGGCAAAGTTTTTTATAGGAGCATACATCAACGTTGACGTATGTTGATGATATTGATATCATCGGCCTCAACAACCGCGCTGTTAGTTCTAACTTTTCCAAACTGGATAAAGAAGCATAGCGAATGGGTGAATGAGGACAAAACGAATTGCCTCCTGTTATGAAACAAACAGTTGACAGTACACGCATATCGTGGGTCACTGTGGACAGTTATGATTTCTTTCGTTGTAAGAGATTTCGTTTATCTAGGAAGCAGCATTAACACCGATAAAAATGTCAGGCTTGAAATCCAACGAAGAATTTCTCCTGCCAACAAGTGCTACAGTGGACTATGTAGGCAATTGAGCTGTAAACTAATAATTTACAAGGCTCTAATCATGCCCGTCCTGTCGCATGACGCAGAAGCGTGGAGCGAGAGAAAGATTCTGCGCAAGATTTTTGGACATTTGCACGTTAGCAATGGCGAGTATCGCAGGTGCTGGAATGATGAGCAGTATGATCTTTACGACGACACAGACATCCATTGGCTACGTTAGCTGGGTCATATCGTCCGAATGGATACAAATGCTCTGGCGCTGAAAGTATTCGATGCTGGTGGTAGCAGAGAAAGAGGAAAGTTTCCTCTACGATGGAAGCATCAGGTGAAGTAGGACTTGGTTTTTACAACTGGCGCCGGTTAGCACGGGAAAGAGACGTAAAGAAGAAGAATAGCATACACGCTGTCGACCAAACGTTCCAAGTTCGATCTCCCTCAAATAAACATTTATTTCCGACTGATCGTGACTTAAACGGGATCGGACCGAAACTTGACTGTTACGGACATATTCTATTTCAACTGATCGAGAACGCTACTTTGCTTTTGAAGAATTTAACATTTGAGCGAGGTCAGAGCAGACTTCTTGTATATTATTGGCTTTCCACCCACTTTTGCTTATTCTTCCTAACAAAAAACAACGGTTATATTATTTATTTGTGCTGCTGTAGGTATATACAACTATCTATAAATCAGTGTTATATTAGTTACCTCTGGTAGCGGTATATATTTATAAATGTGTGTTTCTAACTGTGTATTGCGATTATCCACATTAAACCTAGTTTCGTCTGTGCCGGTGCCATACACTTAAATTGTATCTGCAGGGCATGTGTAATTATTTCTCTAATACCTTTACGCAGTTTTGAGAGTAAATACATACATGCCTGAACATGTGTGCTTATATAAAAGTATAGGCATGCTCACATAAATGCATACCAATTATTTTCCTATTTCCTAACCGGGAAAAGGTACATCACATAACGCTGCGGGTGGTAGGTAGAAACTTGCATCTTTTAAATGCATAACAAATATGCCTTAAGTCAACTGTTAAGTATATACATTAATTTACACATAATTTTACGAGTTAATTAAATGTATTAGGTGGTGGACGAGGATCGAAAGAACCAGGCGAATATGGCCAGTATGGGGGCGGGCGCGCCAAACCGGAAGTGCTACTACTGTTATTACTATTGTTTCCACTAACAGTGATTGCTGTTATTCTCGGTTGTGGTCTCAGTCACCGTCGAGGAAAGACGTGCCAGCGCTGGTGGTTGCAATGATAAGGATGTTGGATTTACGATTGTAGTTAACGCTGATTCTTGTTGCTGCAATAAATTTGTACTTGTTGCATTAATATGTGCTTGGTTTCCCAAACCAATGTTGGGTGAACTCGAAATTCCAATTGGCGAAGGTATAGATGCCGTAGATGGCGATAGAAAGCCAATACTCGATGATGAAGAGGCCGAGGTGAGATCCGATTGGAGGTTGGAATAATGATGATGCGGAAGCCCCATGGACGGTGAATGATGATGATGATGATGTTTGTAGGAACTCAACATACTAGTCGTAGCATCACAACCCTGTGCCTGCGCTTGACATGCTGCCATCAAACCGTGAAAGTCAAATTTGTACGCATAACGTTTCCCATGGACCTTAGTCATTATGTTTTTATCATAGTAATATCTAAGAGAAATGAAAAAAGGCATATTTATTAATACATATTACAAAGAACTATTTTTAATAGGTATTATATACGTAAATGTATTATATATATGTGTACATACCCTGCAAACCAACGTTCACCAGTTTTTCCAATTTTACCAACACATTCACTCAATTTTTCCAATAATACCCACACAATCACATTTAATTCTTTTGTCATTTTCAATGGGTTATACATATATTTATCTCATAATTTTCGTGAATACTTATTAAACTTAACTATAGTGAGTGCGAAAGTGACAGCAAAAAACAAGTTGCAAATGTCAAATACAAAAATTAATTCTGTGAAAATCTCCAAGCAAAAAGGTAAGTTGAACAATTTTTAGTAAATTTTGGAATTATATATCTATTTAAACTAATAAAATGTATTTTTATTTTCAGAAAAACGTATTCACAAATCCTTTGCAGCTTGTGGATGTGCCGGAGATGGAGTATTTCGCCAGTCAAAACACTGGGGAGGTGTGCGTGCGCGGTTCTAACGGAATCCACGGGTAGTTGTTGATAATTTAAGCAAATAATGGTTTCTTCCTGTGCGAACTTGAGTTCTGTGACTAAAACTAACTTGAATGATAATTTCTTTCTCTGCCTTTGCGTCGCAGTTATTACAAAGATCCCGAGAAAACTGCTGAGGCTGTTGACTCTGAAGGCTGGCACCACACGGGCGATGTGGGCATGTGGCTTCCAAATGGCACGCTGCGCATAATCAATCGTCGCAAACACATTTTCAAGCTAAGCCAGGGCGAAGATATTGTACCGGAGAAAATTGAGAATATTTACACTTTGAGCCAATATGTAAATCAGGCGTACGTTTACGGAGAGAGCCTTAAGGTAACTCCATTTTTTGACATAATTTCTAGCTTTTCATGTTCACGCCATATTTACATACAACCCTTAACGCCCACTTAGAGCTGCATCATAGCCGTCGTCGTGCCTGATGTGGATGTTCTCAAGCAGTGGGCGAACGACAATCGCGTCAAGGGCACACTTTCGGTGCTATGCATGCAATAATCCACAAGTAAAAGAACTCATGCTGAATTGGGGTAAGCAGAGCGGACTGAAATCCTTCGAACAGGTAAGTAGCCCAGTGCATATCTGCTTATACTAGTAACGTATGACGTGGTAATAATATCATAATTTAAAATTAATAATAATTACAAATTTTGTATTTATATACCAGGTCAAGGATATATATTTGCATCCCGATCCGTTTTCGGTACAAAATGGACTACTCACACCAACATTCAAAGCGAAGCGGCCACAATTGAACAAAACAGTGCGAGAAACCCCGTAGAGGAGTTAGAAGTAAAATGCGAACAATTTTAAACTTTATGCGACAATAGAAAAAACATTAAATTGCTATTTATTTAATTAGGCATCAATTTAAATTTCTGTAAAATAGATATTTTAAATACCGGCATAAAAGCAAACTATTACCATTTTAGCCAAAACTATTCTTCAGGTACTAAATAAAATTTTATTAGAAAAGAGTAATCAATTGTAAATATTATACTAATTTATGTACATAAAAACTAAAACGTAAACTTTTCTAATAACTAAACTAATTAATGTATATAAATAACTAAAACTAAAATTTGTCTAACACCAAACCTAATTTTACAATGTAAATATTAAAATAAATATCTAAAACTTAACGTAATTTTATAATGTAAATAGTAAATTAATATAAATAGCTGTACATAAATAGAACATACTAAAAAAATTATTGTATATTGTATTAATTTTCTTTAGAAACTAAAAATTAATTAAATAAATATTAAAATAATTCATTAAATAAATAATATTCAATAAATAACCATTTGTTTCAGTAATTTTGAAGGATTATTGTATATAGGATCCGTAAGTATTACCTACAAAATTACCCAGTTGAAGAGATTCTGTTAACTATATGTTAACAACGAAATTAACTTATTCATCAGATTCTGTTAGCTACATGTTAACAACGAAATTCACTAGTCTATGAAATTCTGTTAACTACATGTTCACAATAACATTCACCAGCCCAAAAGATTCTGTTCACTACATGTTAACAATAACATTCACCGGCCCAAAAGATTCTGTTCACTACATGTTAACAACAACATTCATGAGTTCAGAAGGTTTTGTTCACTACATGTTACCCACATCATTCACAACTTGAATGTCAATTAGAGCAGCACAGCAGTATTGAGAAATTTCTGTTAGTGCGAGCGAATAAAATCATCACACGTATAGACTGGAAGTAGGTAGCAATTGCACGGCGTAGAATATAAAATTACTACAAAGCTCACAACTTCACAGGTGAACGATACCCACAAGTTAGCAGTATAAATAGCAGGTAGTTGGTTTGCAGGGTACATATTTGGAATTTGAGAAATTACAAAGATCTAAAAACTCGCATGCGATAAATTTCTTTTATAACATTCACAAGTCTTACATATACATATACATATCTGTATATGTATGAATGTGTGGCATCCACTCTCCACACTTGTACATGCTAAGTGTTTACGAACGTATCTTACTGCTCCCTAGTCGCACTCCTCATACGCCAACACATTTTGTTTCTCTGCCTTTTGGTTTTGTTTAATTTCCAAGCGTGTGCGCACCACCATACAAGCGTTGGTGCAGAGACACTTTCTCGCTCACTCTTTCTTACCTTAAAGCTCTGCTGAGCTTGTCGTAGTTCATATTTGGTTTTGCCTTTCGTTCTCCCCAGCGCTTAGCAACTTCATCAGGGTCGATGAGCTTGAACTCGCCATTGGTGCCCTCCCATGTTATGCACTTTGCATTTGACGAATCGGAAAGAAGTTCAAGTAAGAATTGCCACAATTGGATCTGTCCAGAGCCCTGTGCAACCAACCGATGGGATGCGGCATTCAGTAGCTGATAGGGATCTGCAAAAATTAAGAAAAGGAAAAATAAAATTTAAAACATGAAAGTTTCTGCACATGTACATATGTATGTATGTATGTAAGGATGTTTAGATGTATGTACAAACATATAGTTCATAAAGTCTGCGTACTCCTTACAAATATTTTTAAATTGATTAGAAACACAATATAAATTTAAGTTACAAAACGCAACAAAAAGCAACCAAGGCATTCTGCCGTGAAAAAGTTCCTCATAAAACAATATCTGTCGTTCGGAATCCGCTTAAAACTGTAAGTCCCTCCATTTGTTGAACAACATCAACCCGCACTCCACAAGAAGGAGGAGGAGCTCGGCCAAACATCCAAGAAGGGTGTACGCGCAAATTATATATAATATTTATATAGTATATAGTAGTAATTCTTTATTTATTTAAAAATATTGCTTCTTACATTTCAATAATTTATACAATAATTCATTTGAATATATAAATGCATAAAGAAAGAAGTAATAAATTTGTGACAATACAATGTTGTCTATCACAGCTCAAAAATTAATCAAAAATTAAACTCTGCAACAAGAAATTCTCTATAGCGTAAGGCTGAGTATATAAAGCAAGTTAGTATTTTCCAATTGTGGCCATTAAGTATATCTATTACTTCTGCTTCATTTCGCTGCGTTTAGGTATCTCGTTCTTATCTCCTTCAGTACCGGACATCTTCCTAAGAAGTGCTGCATATCTTCTTCCTCGTTTAAATTGCAGAGAGTGCATATTTTCGCGAGCATTTCCATGCGAAGTTGCATCTAGCTTTAGTAAACCACATCTTGCTTTGAAAATTGTCGTAATGTCAGCTAGCCGCATATATTCTTTAATATATGATTCCCCTTTTGAGTAGTCTAAATGTTTATAAATTCGCGTCGCGCTTGACTGTGCTTTTTGCCTTGCCATGTTGACATCTTTTACTTTGGTAAGAAGTGTAGCACAGCGATCTTGCCAGTCTATAGCGGTGATGGTTTCTTCAAACTTCAGACTGAACTCCATTCCCATGTCGTTCAGATGCTTAAGCCAAAACACATTTTTACTTAAGATGTAATGTCTTAGTTTGTGTGGGAGTCTGTTGCAATTGTATTTATAAATGATATTCCAGATATACTTTATCTGCAGCTCTAAAGAATAAATGTGGATATCTTCTAAATTAATTTGTGGTGTTATTGCATAATTCGGAGTGATGACTCGGGTAGTTTGAGGATTCTTTTAATGAAGTAACGTTGAAGTTTATTTACTTCATACTATGTGGGAGCGTTTTCCGCTGTTCGACGCGTAGAAAACAATTACAAGCAAACCAAGATTTTAACATCTAATCCCAGGTCTAGGCGTCCAAGAACACTATCAGTCCGAGAAGAGCGCAGCATAATTAATATGGCAAAGATCAACCCTCGAATTACATCATCAAAAATTATTGAAAACATTTCACTTGTGATCAGAAGAAAGCGTATTGAATTTGCTAATAATTATTTAAATAAGCCTCTCGAGTTTTGGAAACAAGTCATTTTTCAGACGAAAGTAAATATTGTATTTTTTGGGATAAGAGGTCGTCAAATGGTTTGGCACAAGTCAGGAACAGCTCTTGAGAAACAAAATCTGGATGGTAGAGTCAAGCACGGCGATGGTGGAGTTATGGTGTAGGTTAATTAGAATTTGTTGAATCGACAATGGATAAATGGCGGTCTTTGAATATTTTAACTTATATTATTTGTAATGCTTTTTCCATATGTTTTAAAATTGCACTCAGACTTTCTGGATGCTATATTTATACGTTGCTACAATTATATACCGTTATGTAGTCAATAAAGTGAGAAATATTTTTATTTTGTAACCTAAGAATGTAATGAAAGAATAAGTATATTTTATCAACATATTTTTTAATTTTTTTTATTGTGTTTTTAATCAATCTAAAAATATTTGTAAGGAGTACGCAGACTTTATGGGCTATGTGTATATACAGTCGTCACACAATTTATTCGTACACCCTGCGTAGTACGTAAAAAACTTTAGCTTTGGGCAAAATATTTGCTGTGGCAATACAATATATTTTTTTTGGGTCAGTGTAAGAATGTTACATTCCTGATGAAATGCCGCAAACAAAACTCCCGTTATTTAAACTCACACTCAGGGATTCCAAGGAAAGCAGGCAGACAAGGCAAAATGCTGTAAAGCATTTATTCATACACTTTCAGTTTATGATATTGAATTGATTGTAAAAGTAACAGTAAAAATGTGATTTTACTAATATTGCTGAAAACGAAATAATATAGTTGTTTTTTTAGTTTTTCTTGCTCATTTAGTAATATATCGATTGAAAGTGACAAAATGGGACGAAGTGCGGATTTACCATTAGAAATGCGTAAACTTGTTTTTAAATTGTACATGCAAAACAAGTCGCTAAATCGACCAAAAATTGCCAAATCGCATTCTACGGTGCAAAGTGTTATTGCTAATTACGTTAATACTGGTAAATTGGAAGCTAATCACCACCAAGCTGGAAGGCGAAAAATATTGACTTCACGTGCGGAACGCAACATAGTACACAATTTTTCAAAATTTTGTTCGTTTGTATACATCGTGCTATGTATCAGGTGTATCTGTTAGTGTATGAATAAATTGTGTGACCACTGTACATAATGCCACAACACATTTATATTGCATAACAACATCGTACACGGAATATTTATGTAAAAGGTGGCACAAAATTAATTATCCAAGCTGCAGTCTAGTTCACAAGTGATAAAGATGATTGACGTACGAGGCAAAAATTGTTAATTTTCCGATAGAGTAAGTCAATTCTCACAATTCGGGCGTTTGCTGGAAGACCATTACATTTTTAAATTTCGAAGATCAAGTATATATGTAGTTGCTTTCGATTCACCATTTCTCCGCTCGCTGGAAAATTCGGCTGCTCGCTAACCGGAAAATGTGTATGCGAAAGCGATCTTCAAGCAACTTCGTGTTTAGCGCTCAACTCACAAGCGCCATTATTAGAGCAGCGCTTCTAAGTATAAGCAGGAATAATTTACCGATTATGATTATTCTTACCAAATTTTGTCGCTCATTGTCCATTCAATATGTTTAGATATTAATTTGTCTCGTATGATTTTCTTTGACCACTAAAAATTGGTACGAATTTGATTCTTTGCGAAAAAAATATTGCTTGCTGCCAAATCAAGCTAGCTAGCCGCATGCGCTGACAGCACTGGAAAACAGCTGCCAAAAAAATCATTTGTTTGAAGGCACTTAATGAGCTAGTACTCACCGAGAATTTATTGGTGTGAAGAAAACATCGAGCATTTAGAAAATTTAAACTCAATTCAGATTGCAAACGCAACAATAAATAGCGAGCGACCAAATTTGGTAAGGTCAGGTTTCCCAATACTTTGAAAATGAAGAAATACTCATGATCAGAAATGCAGGTGTATTGGCTGCTCCAATTCGGATTCAGAATAATCCGAATGAGAAAATTCAACTAAATACTCAAACCCTTGCGACGTAATAGAAGGATAATCAAAAAATGAAATTAAATCACTCATGAGACTGCGGCGGTCAATTGTAGAATATTTCATCGGTACACAAACCAAATGGTTGTAATTTAACTGATATATTATATATGTATATACCCTAAGGTTTTTCAGTCAGATATGCAAGCAGTGTTCCACCAAAAACTAACTCTGGTAGGTGGAACTCTTACACCAAGGAGAAAAGTGTTGATGCATATTGGTCCATCAGCAACACTACAACGTTTCGACGGCTTGGCGACCTATTTGGAGGATATCAGCCAACTGCTTGGTATGTGGTAAGCAATGCTTCTACACGGATCATATAAATTGGCTGCAAGGTCTAGCAGCAGCGGATATGGAAAGGAAATTTGAGGAAAAGAGTGGGAGACACCGGGTGTTATTGGAGCTATTGACCGCATGCATATTCGCATCAAAGCTCTATAAACGAATAAGGAAGATTAGGGCAAACTAATAGGAAACACAAAGCCGTAACGGAGTTACAAAGTTTATTTCCAATCGATTCCTTCATTTTGGTGATTCCGCTTATCCATTAACAAGCTGGTTAATAACGCCTCATAATATTTAGGGCAACTTGGTTGTATCGCAAAGAAATACTTCTACCCGTATTGCTGTCGAAAACAGTTTTAAAAACTCGATTTAGAAAAATGTAGTTTCGCTATTAATGCTTAATGCATTTATTCTTCATACTATTTGTGTAACATTAGCATACAGAGTAAACTATTTAAACTACCGAACTATTTACAACAAATTATGCAGTCAGAAGGAGCTTGAGTGGCGTCTCGCTAATAACATAACGCTAATAATAAAAAAGTCTTCGTCCAGAGTTTAAATAGCCCTTCAATTTCTAAATTTTACGATCATTTCAAATCTTTATTGTTCCGCCAGGATGTCGGGCTTCCTATACATTGGACCATGCCGGGCATCTCGGAACCGTTTCTGGATGCGTATTTTGAAATGCACGAGCTTAAATCTGTGGTAAGGGAATCAAAAAACAATAAAGCCCCTGGCCTAGATCGTATAAGTTACGAATTTTATAAATATGCACCTGAAAGTTTTTTATATAGGGGATTATCAATTTTAAAATTCTAATCAACACAATATTAAAAAAAAGTTAATTCCAATCTCGTTCCGAAAAGCCGTAATTTTTTGTTTTTTTTTTCAAAAAAGGAAAGAAAAAAGATGAAAACTTTTAAATTTTTTTTTTCGATACTATTCCCGAGATATACTTTTATAAACTGGCATTTTATGGCCACTCATATGATGGAAATATTAAGATTGTTATCCGAAGACACTTCAAATATTATTTGGCTGCATGACGAACTATAGGGAAATGATTTTATGCGTATTTTGTGCGTACTAAAGTTTTAGTTATTGTTTGCAGTTTATAATAGTACACTTCAACCAGAATCTTTTGAACTTTTTATTTTTATTTTAATTAAGCTTATACAATGTTAATTATTATATAAATTGGAGTAGTCATGCAGCGCTAGCAGCAGAGACTATCAGCTGTCCGTGAAGTATCGACGGTTTTATTTCCTTCGGAGTAGGTCGACGTCTTTTAGGAATATGTACATTGTTTTTTTGTTTTTTTTTCAGATGGGTTCATGAGAAGTGGGGTGGGGTCAGTTCCAACGAAATTCTGTTGTCTTTTGACATCGAGTCCTGGGCAGAAAGCAATTAGACGGAGAACGCTTGTTGAAGCATTACAGAAGGGGCATTTGGAGATGAGCATGTGTGAGTATGGTGTGTGCGATTCGGTGAGAGCATGTTTGTTGATATGGATAGTGAGGTTTGGTACGGGTTGGGTTGATTCTTACAACCATATCCAATCAAGAGTCAGCTTGGTGCGTCTTTTTTGGTTAACTAGCCGATATATGTCGCTCTTGATGAAGAGACTGGATGTGACTGTCGGGATTAAAGTAGTGTCTTTGGCCATTTTGTCTGCGTAGATGAGATGAGATGAGATTGTCTCTAATGCAGTTGATGATGTTATTGGTGTTATTGCAATAATTGATGGCATGAAAGCATAATTGGCTATAGGTACAAATGATCTATTTTCCTGTAAAGATGAAGCAGAAGGGGAAAAGTAGGCCGTATGAAATTGGTTCATTTTTCTAGCTTACGACAGCAAAAGTAGTGTATACTGGTTTGGAGCCGCCAGTGAAAATAAACCGCCCGTAATCTTGTTTGAATCGAGCCATAGTTTCGCGGAACATAGCGTTGCTGACTGCGTTAGGAGTGCTGGATTTGGGCAGGAGCGATAAGTGATCTATAAATGACGATTTTGAAACCAGCCACGGGGGGTTACGAGGCTTACGTAAGTGGGGACTTCTTAATGGTAAGTTATTATCTTTGCGGAATATGGTGCATTTACAGAGTGAACGATATGAAGAGTTACCGTGTTGTATCTGTAAAACAGCTCATGACATCAACGTCAAAATTGTTCTAATGACAGTTCAATATATTGTTTATAAGCCATCAAAAGCATTTGCGTCTCAGTTTTGTTGATTTTTTTTCTTCTGTGATGGAACTCAAACGTAATAGTGTGATTGCGTTATATTTTTCAGGAAAATCACAACCAGCCATTGTTCGTGAGCTCAATCACCTCAAAGTGAATAAAATGTTTGTGTATCGCACTATAAAACGTTACAATGATACTGGTAGCATTGCAAAACGCTATGGGAGTGGACCAAAAAAGCCGCAACAACGCCAGAAATGGTTCGGAAAGTGAAGGCGCGACTTGAACGAAATCCACGTCGAAGTGGAAGAAAAATGGTCAAAGAACTGAAAATATCGCAAGACAGCATTCGACGCATATTGAAAAATGAGCTCAAGGTCAAGGCAAGTTTCAAGTTCCAAAAAGTACACGATCTTTCACCCCAGCAAAAAAAAATCGTTGCGAAAGAGCAAAGGAGTTGTTGCGCTTGCACGAACGTGACGAATTTCCTAACATTGTGTTTTCTGATGAAAAAAATTTCCCAATTGAACAGTTCATAAACACTCAAAACGATCATGTTAACTTGACCGAACGCTCATACGAGAATTTGAGCCTACGTATGTTCCAAACTTCATGGCTTTCGAATTCGCCAGACGCAAATCCGGTGGACTATTCCATCTGGTCCATTTTGGAGAGCAAGGTGAGGACTAAAAAATATGCCAGTATGGATGCGCTAAAAAAATGGGCCAAAATACCTTAAGATCACATTCGTGCAGCATGCAACTCATTTTTTGACCGTTTGAAGGCTATAGTCAAGGCAAAAGGTGGTCATATCGAGCTAAAGTGAATATACCTATATTAAAATTGTAATCATTTTTGAACAATTTGATCTTTGAAATCAATAACAACTAATTTCACCCAAAAAAGTTATGGTGCTTTGAATAGGTAACATTTCATATCGTTCACGTATAGATAGACGATTGTAATTTTGTAAAACGGTTACGAGAGGTAGCTGAGTAGAAAGCATTACGAAGCGTCAAATTGGTGCCGAGGGTGAGCTTAGGGTATATTTTGCAGATACTGTCCTCCACAATGTCTTCCAAGAACGGTAGCCCGGATTCTGCCAAAATATTTTTTATGGGTGACGTGGGAAAAGCCCGAAGCGCTCTGCGAATAGCAGTGTGATATGGCACCGCAAGCATTTTTAGATTATTTTTTGCATGATGACCGTACATTTCAAGAGCGTAGTTGATGACGGAAAGACTAAGAGCTCTTACAACGTTGACTAGTAAAGCGTTGACAGGTATTCTACAATGCTTGAGTTCGTTATCGGTCCATCTCGTAGGTACTGACAATGGTATTTAAACGAGTACTTGCTGTCTAACACAATTCCAAGAAACTTGGGAGTATGTGAGCATGGAATATTTGTATTGTTGAATGTGAGTATTGGGAAACTACAATTATATTTTTTACAAATATGTAGAAACTTGGATTTAGTATAGGAAATGGAAGCGCCGAAGGAAGAGGACCATGAGGATAAACTGAAGGGAATTTCCTCGAAAGTAGAAACTGTCGAGTAGGTGAGAAAAATTTGAAAATAGGAGAATGCCATCAGCATATGTTTGATGCCGTATATTGGGGAAGTTGAACAGGATAGAGCTTATTTCGTTAAATGCTATGGTAAAGATAATGACCGTAGGGGTGAGCCCAGAGGAGTGACGTTATCAAGAGGTAGAATGGGGGAGGAAATATTAGAAATAAGAACTTTGATTTTGCGTTTGGAAAGAAAGGATGTAACAAAGTTGTAGATGGGAGGCCCAATCTTCCATTTGATGAGTTGCCTTAGGATGTCTTGTATACCTATACGATCGAAGGTCATTTCAAAGTCGAGTGAAAGTAACGAAACATGATTTTTTTGGATAAGGCGTTAGATATTAATTGATCTAAATGTAAGAGATCATCGATAGTGATTTGGTAATTTTTGAAGGCTACCTGATTTGGACGGATTAGATTGTTGGAATGAAGATACCACGAGAGCCTAGCAGCAACAATTTTTTCCATAAGTTTCCCCAGGCAAGGGATTAGAGAGAGGAGGCGGTAGCTAGCGATTTCGCAAGCAGGCTTTCCAGGTTTCAATATAGAGATTATGGCGCTTGTTTTACAAAGTTGTCGGAAGAATCCAGTACGGAAAATATTGTTGTAATGGACGATGAGGCGGGAGAGGACGGGAGATGTCTAATAATAGGGTAGAATATTTTGTCTATACCAGAAGTTTTACCTTTGACTGAGGCTAGAGCCATTTTTAATTCAAGTAAGGAAAGTTCAGGAGATAACTGATGAGTGGAAGAGTGAGTATAGGGTAGTAAGAATAGTTTTTTAGCAGAAAATTGTGAGCTGAAATTGGTATCAGAGGAGGAATTACTGAAATTATTGAGGGATTCTAGGACTATGTCTTGATGATGTAGTAGATTGCCCCTAGGTGTGTTTAAGGAAGAAATGGGCGAAAAAGAGTGCGAACCAGATAGCCTTTTTATATAAGCCCAAATTTTTTTTCGGTTCTGAAGAGGAGTGGATCTGCTAGCGAATTTCTGGTAGCAATCGGTTTTGGCAATTTTGCCTTTGCGTCTGAAAAGAGCGTATGAGTGAACAGTGTGAGTACGCACCCTTTTTACACTTGGGTGCGTATGAGCACTTGATTGATTTTTAGGGTGATTTCGTAGAAACTCATATCGGCCTACTACTGCATCCATCTTCTAATGCTAATAATCAGCTTTCGAAAGCCGCTTTGAGCTGAACCTTATATAGGTACTTTTTAAGTTTCCGATGGTCAATAGTTATGTAAAATAATCATAATAACTCACAGATGGTTAAATTTTCGTCAACTATACGAAAGAGATATCACTGAACACAAATTCGAGATTTAGTACGTATTCATTTTCCATTGTGTATTTAAAGTAGTAGTAGTAATTATCGCAAATACAAGTAGAATATATAAAATTTTGATAATTACGTATTCTAGCATTAAGAAAAAAATATTTACAATAATTCAACGAGAATGGCATGAGCCGTCTGTCGATTTATTTTTCGTGGAAAACAATTATCCGGTTTTCGGTTTTTAAAACCAGTTAAGCTCTTTTATTAAGTAATCTCTGTATCTAAAGGCATATTTAGTAAAACGAAAAAGTTCGCCCTAATGATCGTTTCCTCCATTAAGAATCTCAATCAGTTGTGAATCATTTAATTTAAAATTTCCGAAATAGAATTTTCTATATTCTCTTAATATTGGGCAGCGCGCCAGGAAGTGTGCTACGTTTTCAAGCTCGCCTAAATAACACATTGAGCAAGTTTTATTTTCTGTGTGGCGTATTTATATTGGTGAAGAAAGTTTCTTTTTTTATTATTAGTATTTTCATTGCAACTAGTATAACATTTCATACATATACCAACGAGCAATTTTTTTCGAGTTTTGTTACAACAAATAATTTATGTTAATCTTTACTTAACAATTCATACTTTTAACTTATTTTTGTTTATTTATATTTATTTATTTCTCAAATATTTGAAGTGTTGAACTTCCTCAAAAGTAAATGTCCCGATTTCGATGTCTTCAGGACTTCGTCTCTCTTCGCTGCTCCAGATCTTCAGATATTTATTTGTGCCTTCTGCTTTTGCACGACTTTCAATGTGGCAATCGATATATGCGATATCGTCCGCATATGCGACTGTTATTCCTTAGCGGCTAAGAAGGTTTTCAAATTTGACTACATTTCTTATCGCATAGTGAAGACAGAAGCTTCATGTATGAGTATTGGGAGGTCTCACAAACAAAAGTTCCGGTATTTCTAACGGAACTACAAAATTTATTATATTCGGAGCGGTTAAAATTTCTGTAGCATGTTTCAATAAGAAATCGACAAAATTGTCGTTTATAATAACGTCATATCGACGCGATCTAAATTGATCTATTGGTCAAGAAAAAAGTTTATTGCAACATTAATCGACAAAATGTGGAACAGTGAGAGAAAAGATATACCAATCCACAAGGAATATGTAGAATCGAATAGGAAATTCTTCGTGACAACATCGAGAAGAGTAAGCATGAAACCAAAATGTTTATACAAATATTTCAATATTGATAAATAACAAATTTTGAAGGAAGAGCTGAGCGAAGTACTGTTTTAAGAAACAACTTCTGTAATTAATTAATTATTGCACATATTTTCAATTCAGATTTAAAACTTAATTAAATATGGTTTTTAGATTGATGACAACAGATTACGCTCTTTCGAATATTTTACAATACTGAGGTGGGCGTTCTTAAAGATTAAATTAAAAATTTATTCCGTGAAGCCAATAATATATCGCATGCCACATTCAATAAAACGGGTTTAATTGAGTATATCACTAAAATAAAAATATTTCACTTCTTTATTTATTAGTGTAACTAGTGTGCAAATTTATTTCTCACCGAATGCACCATTGTAGATTACGGAACGCCCAGGTACCGGATGGTGATGGAAATGCTGATGATGTATATGTGCCGACGGTGTCTGCATTCTTACACCAAAGCGCCACATTACGCCCACATCGACACTTACACTCATTCTGCTATATTGTATTTTATAATTTGGCTTTTCTTCTATTCCAAGGTTTTAATCGTTTAATTACCTTATTTATTATTCATAAGGCTCTAATATTACTCATATTTCAATTTAACCCATTTATGATAATTTCACACTTTTTGTTGGGAATTTTGTAAACGTAGGAAAAATTGAGTTCCGATTTTTGCTTTACACTTATTTTAATTTTTCCTTTTTATTTTTATAGCTGTGGCTTTTCATGGAAGACTTCAAATAAATAATACTCTTATTGCACACAACTGTTTTACTTAAGCTCGCGACATCGACTGACTGTAGACTTCTATATGCACAATTCAGGAACCCAAAAGGCACTACCAAGCACACAAACACGATATCAAAGTACCGCCTTCTTTTTGTGGCTACAAACTGCTTATATTAAACACCCTACCTCACCCGTTTATTGCTCCATTTTATTGCAAGTTTATCACTTTGTCATTTTTCACCTCCACAGTTGGTGGTCGCCATGGTCGCTTAAACTAAGCACAGGAAGCTGCAATACACCCACATACACATGTACATTCATGCTCATAAATGTTGAATAGCGTACGGAATATTTACATTAGCAACATTGACCAAGGGCACGTGCGCCCACTTTTCAAATTTACCCCGCAATACTGAAATGATTATCGGCAATCTCTTCCCATAATCCTGTTTGGAATAAAAAACAAATTAATTAACTGTGCAATTCTAACACGCTTTCTCTTCGTAAAACGCCAAAAATTAAGTCATATACATGCATGCACATATGGTATATCCATTTATATGTATGCGTGGTGAAAAATTAAAGGGCCCTATCCCATAGTTTTGCAGACTTAAAAGTATATTTAATATACAAATGCATCTTATATCCGTGGATTTACCGAATGTCTGCGCTCCTTAAATATTTAAAGATTGAGAAAATGTGTAGCTGTTTTTTTGACAATATGAAGTAATAGTTTTGGCATTTACTCCCAAGTTGAATTAGTAGCCTGATAAATCACGTACACACGGGCTGCTTTTGCATTCTTGCTGCTTTTTAAGAAAATGTTACGTTTCTAAATATTTGATATGTTTTTCTATTTTTTACCAATTGTGGTTAGGGATATGATCCAAAACCCAACAAAAAATGACTATTTGTACCTGGTAACCATGGATTCCGTGGTTCCAGTGCTTGGATTGCAGGTTGGCTATCCGCAAAAATAGCAACATTGCCCTTAAAAGAAAAATATGCGATTAGCAACCTACAAGCTGCCCCAATTGCCAAGACTTCCGCCTGGAAGACACTGCAGGCATTAGGAAGGCGTATAGATTTTTCAATTTAAGTTTATGGGAATATATACCTGCTCCAACACCACAATCCATTTTAGATCCATCTGTATAGACTGTAGTGTCGAAGTTTTTTAGTGAGAATCCCTTATTCCATTCCTCCTGAGATAGAAAGGGAGTGGTAAAATTCCTATTGAATGTATTCCAAATATACTAGGATCAACTGCCAACGGTTTTTTCGAAATTGAAAACATAAAAAACAAAAAAACACGTTAGGGAACTCAATGACTGATGAAAATCCGAATTCATTTTACCTGATGTCAACTGATGAATTTTGGATTGTTTAGATATGGGAACCAAAGAAAAATAAGATAGTTAAAGAGCTTGAAAATACATTAATTAAGGCTAAATTTTAAGTGACGACATTTTTTTAAATGAATAACTCGTATTACGATTGTAAAGAAAACGGAGATAAGAATATTGAAATGCAAATGGTAGCGAGAAAAACACTTTTAGAGCACCAAAAAATATTTGTTTTACAAATCTTCTAATGATTTCCTTTCCTTTTTCCTCCACGAGCGTCGTGACTCGTTTTCTCTTTATAGTCAATCCAGTACTTTAGAACTATTAGAAAAAACTTTTACTTAATTTTGGTGTTACACCGAAATTCGAACCTACGTTCTCTCTGAATTCGCATGAACTAATGAAAGTTTATAGTATCTCTCAAATTGTTTTCATTCTCATATACTTTTCCTTTATTCTCACAGGAGGAGTTGCTAAAATAATTATTAAATTATATATTACATATATATTAAGCAGCGTATCTTTTCGGAAGAGTTCAATGGCTTTGAAAATCGCTTTATCCTTACCTCGGACTTAATATTGCACTTTAGTTTATGTCAAAGATTTAATTCTATGTGAACTTCCTCAGAATTCCCTTCTATGTCATGACTATAAAAACTATGAAACAATTATTGAATTTAGTACAGCATTCTCTTCAATGTTTGAACTATTATCGGGAAAACGTATTTGAAAGCCAAGAAGAACATATGTCTTTATGTTTTAAAAATCTATATTTTAGGGGGCGAATAAACGAATCTAAGGATGGTGCATGTAGTGATATAAGATAATGAGCTTCAAAGCTTAATATTTCATTAATTTAACTTGCTTCCCGGCATTAAAGATTAGTTTTAAAAATAAACTTCATCACTATTTTTTGAAGTAAAAGCATTACATGATGCGTACGCATCATTGTCGATGGTACGAAAACATGAAAGCAAACTACATAAGTTGCATATAATAATAATAAAATTTTAAATAATTAAGTGTAATTTTTCACCTATTATAATTTTTCAGAATTTGATGCAAAGTAGCTTCCTTAACTGGAATCGAAATTTAGGGGGTTTTTTATTTCAAATTTATTTTCAAGTTTAGTTTTAACATTTCTTAGTTCCGAGAACTTTCGTTCTGCAGAACTATAATTAAACTAATCAAATCAAATACAAAGAGACAAAATTCCTTCTATAAGGGTTCTTCATACAGTTTTTTAATTATTTAACTGTTTTTTGTTTGTTCCACTCAGTTGTGAGTTACAAGGAGTTAACAATGGAAGTCAGCAAAGAGAAAATTCGGTACAGTTTAAAGTTTTTCTTTCATAAATGCGAAAATCCAAGCCAGACCGCTGAAATTGTAAATGGTCTTTATCGTGCCGATATTCTAACAGGAAATGTTGATAAAATCACAGAAATAATCGAAGTTGGCCGCCATGTTAGTAGTCGTAGTATCGCCCAGGAGCTAAAGATCGACCATATAAAAGTTTTAAGCCATTTGCGAAAAGCTGAATTCAAAAAGAAGCTCGATGTTTGAGTGGCACACCAATTAACACAAAAAAACAACAATTTCCATCTTCGAAGTCTTGGCCAAACGGAATGAAATCGACCCATTTCTTAAACAGATGGTAATTAGAGATGAGAAATGAATCTTCTTCTTCTTAATTGGCACGATAACCGCTTACGCGATTTTGGCCGAGTTTAACAAAGCGCGCCAGTTGGACACACCAAGTGAAGCCAACCTGATATTTCCAACGCAGAGGAGGCCTTCCCCTTCCTCTACTACCACCAGCTGGTACCGCATCGGATACTTTCAGCGCCAGAGCATTTGTATCCATTCGGACGATATGACCCAGCTAACGTAGCCAATGGATGCCTATGTCGTCGTAAAGATCATATTGCTCATCGTTCCAGCACCTGCGACACTCGCCATTGCAAAGGTCCAAAAATCTTGCGCAGAATCTTTCTCTCAAACACTCCCAGTGACGCCTTATCGGATGTTGCCATCGTCCACGCTTCTACGTCATGCGACAGGACGGGCATGATTAGAGCCTTGCAAATTATAAGTTTACAGCTCAATTGCCCACATAGTCCACGGTAGCACTTGTTGGCAAGAGAAATTCTTCGTTGGATTTCAAGATAAACGAAATCTCTTACAACCTCGAAATCATAACTGTCAACAGTGAGCCCACAACATGCGAGTGCTGTCAACTGTTTGTTTCATGACAGGAGGTAATTCGTTTTGTCCTAATTCACCATCAAACCCATTCGCTTTGCTTTTTTATTCATTCTAATATACAAGAATGGTGATCCTACAATATGTGCTAATTATCGCGGGATTAGTCTTTTAAATATCATCTATAAGGTTCTAGCGAGCGTATTACGTGAAAGGCTGAAACCCACCATTAACCAACTGATTGGTCCTTATCAGTGTGGCTTTAGACCTGGAAAGTCCACAATCCACCAGATATTCACAATTAAAAAAGGGTCACATGCGACGTTATTGTGCGAAAATGATCGTGGTCAAAGCGTGATAAAGCAGCAAACGGTGACCAAACCAGGAATAATGGCCAGGAACGTTCTACTGTTTATTTTGGTGGGTCTTGAAAGGAAACATTTATTATGAATTGCTTCCGTATGGCCAAACAGTAAATTCAGATCTATTCTGTCAACATCTGGACCATTTGAAGCTAGCGATTGACCAGAAACGGCCAGAATTAGCCAAAGGAAGAGCTTTTGTGCTTTATCAGTACAACGCAAGGCCACACACGTCTGTAGTGATTGGCCAAAAACTCTGGGAGCTTGGTTGGGAAGTCTTAATACAACCACCATACCGTCCGGACCTGGCACCAAGCGATTACCACCTTTTTCTGTCATTGTGAAAATTCCTAAGTGATAAAAAAATTGTTTCAAGAGAAGATTGTGAAAATCGATTACTAGAGTTTTTTGCCAATAAGGACATCTATGAGAGAGGCAGTATGAACCTACCTTTAAAATGGCAACTAATTTTTTCAAAAAACCTGTGCATATTTGACCCAAATCGGACAATCCGAAATATCTTAAATAAAGTTTTGAATTTTACGCAAAAATAATGGATTTCTTTTTCCCCAAACTAATAAGAACAACGAACTTGAAAAGTCTACGCTATCTACTTATCTTACGCTTTTAAGATTTTAATGAATAAATGTTTAAAAATAGAAGTGACCTAGATTTATGGCTCCTAGTGTACAAAAACATATGCCCACGGTTTATTTACTGTACGAGTACTTAAATGTCAATAACAAAGTTGCGCTGGCTTTACATATTTTACACGCGCAATGGGGCTTTGTCGCACGAAACAGAAAGCACGGAAATGAATATTTTCTTATCGCACTTGCTGCCGTTTAACCTGTCGTCCACCCACAATAAATGAGTGCTGTGTGTCAGGACACTCAAATGACAGCTTAATTCTGACCAAGTAGAGGACACTGTGGCTTTGTTACTTTCACATCAGTATTCATGCCCCTTAGTCGAAATTTTTCTCTCCAATTTATAACGCTGCATTTTAAACGAAACATTTTTTTTACAAATTTAACGAGGTTTATCATCATAAGACTACTGAAAGCAATTTTGCGGAGCATTTTTTCTTTGAATAACTCTCCACGAAAATTGTTGTGCCAGTAACTCGAAAGGGGGCCTTTCAAGAAATGTTGAAAATACAAACACTTGACATTTACTAAAGAAATGAAAAAAAAACCTTTCCAATTTCAGAAAAACTGGGTGCTATTACTTAGGTTCGAACCTCCGTACATGAAACACCAAAATAAAGAAAACGTTTTTTCTAATAGCGGTCCCTCCTTGGCAGGCAATGGCAAACCTCCGAGTATATTTTTGCCATGAAAAAGCTACTCATAAAAAATATCTGCCGTTCGGAGTCGGATTAAAACTATAGGTCCCTCCATTTGTTGAACAACATCAAGACGCACGCCACGAATAGGAGGAGGAGCTCGGTCAAACACCCAAAAAAGGGTATATTTATACATACATATATATAATAAAAAAGAACTGTTTCTATAATTTGAAGTCTATGCCTAGTGCATGAATCGGGGTCGAATCAATAGAACGGTAGTCACGTTCAGAAAGAATGAAAGACGCGTCCATAATTTTATGCATATACATACATTAATTTCTTAATTTGTAAATGTAATTTTAAATATAGCATTCATTTGTATTATTAAGGTATGTCAATAGAATATCATTTATCGAATAAGCCCTTTATTTAACAATGTTTGTACACACTAGCTTGGATTCCAATTTAGTAAATAAAAAAGTTGAATATTTAATAATAAACAATTATTTAATATATTAAACACCACGTTTTGTACGTCTTGCAATACTGTGCAACATGTAGGCATTGATGTAGCCACGACGCTTCAGCGAAACGCAGAGGATTACTTTGATTTTATTAGATGCCACATCCTGTGAGAAATTATCATATTTACATCGTTTATTAAAAGTACCACCCCCAAAAAAAGCATTACGTCAGAAGGGCATCACTTTCGCTTAAGAACTTAAATACTCACATCTGCAATTTTCAGGATCCTGTGATTTTATCACTAATCCAGGTGAGAAGTTAAGCCAACAATCACCGTTAACTGCATTTAATAATATTATAAAGAATTTAAGTACTAGATATTTAAAATTTAGTGCTTTTGAAAACTCAATGGCAAAAAATTTTACCACAGTATAATCTCCATTTGCTTCGATCCCATCGTATTTACTTCTACGAAACAAATGCACTCGCGCAATACGAATGATGGTAATTTTATTAAATAACACCGCACTATTTGGATTTGTTGTTTTACAACTACATACATATGTATATATAAATAAACTACTAAACTCGAACAACCGAATGAAGAAGGTATTACTCTTGTCAGTGGCAGATTTACTTGCTCATTCGGAAGTCAAACACCCGACAAGTGTTCTACACACTTTAGGGGTGCATCAACCCTGTGTTTGAGCAAGTATTCACATTCATATGAATTTTCCAAGTCACGCACATATTCGCATGTTATCAGTTAAATGCGTTTATTAAGAAACAGAAACGAAACCTAAGGGGCAGACTCCAACACCAGCAATGAACTAAAAAGAAAAGGAAAGAATTCCAAGCAATGGTGCAAGCAGTGCTACATAAACACAAACACAAAGTAATTTACCGCACAGAGATTGCGATCTTAATAAGTGTGGCTATTATTATGGTGGCTCAAGTTATAGGGAGTACAAAAAGGATTAAATAAATGCGCCTGCTAAAGTATCGAAAAGTGGCTTTTGGCCACAATTGGAGACACAAAGAGTGAATAAATTGAAAGTGTATTTTATTTATTCTAACTAAACTACTTTAGAGATATCGAGATCCCACAGTGGTCATTTTCAATGATAGTAAATTGATTTCAATGATGATAACGGAAACTTATTTCGCCCAAGCTTGTGTTATCGACAAAGATTTACGAGTTTCTGTACAAATATACACATACATATGTACGTTGATACTCACGCCCAATGAACACAACCCGACTTCCCGCTTATATTGTACACTTTTTTGCAAAAAAAAAAAAAACAGAAATATCGTAATTTAAATACATATGTATGTACATACAATTAATTATAACGTATAGCAAACAAACTTAGTCAGATATTTCTTGAAAGTTATCATAATTTGGCCAGTGAATTGATGCCGCTATAAACAAGACAAGCAAAAAATGGAGGGTTCCAAAATACAAAATCAAAATTTACTGGAAAAGTTGTTCTTTGCTTTCAGAATAGGAGCGTTTGTATCCATTCGGAGCCAACGCAACCGCTGGATCTTCATTCGCTACAATATGTATGGTATATGTTGCGGAAAAGCTCATACAGCTTATTGTTCCATCGCCTACCATAGTCGCCGTTGACAACTTGCCAAGGTCCAAAAATCTTGCGCAGAATCTTTCTCTCAAACACTCCAAGAGATGCTTCATCGGATACTGTCATCGTTCAAGCTTCTGCTCCATATGTTAGGACGGGCATAATGAGAGAGAGACGGGAGTTAATTCGTTTTGTTCTTGTTCACCACCAGACTCATTCGCTTTGCCTCTTTATCCAGTTTGTAGAAGGTACAACTAACAGCACGGTTGTTAAGACCGATGTACACTCTTATAAAAATGTACCTGAGCGATTCAGTTCTGCGGCTCGCTCGATTTAAAGAAGTCACACCGAGACCGCGAGTTACCCTGTCTGGAACCTCGTTTAGTATCAAACGGCAATTAGCTGTTACATTATCGGCACCTCAAGCACTACTCCCATTTTCAGTGGCCTGTCTTGCATTTTCGCCTTTATCAAAGAAAAACTGTAAAATGACCGAGTTTTCTTTTTGCTGACTTCGATTGCCAACACCTTGTAACTCACAACTGAATGGAACAAACTTTTATTGTGAAATGTCACCTTGACAACGAACATAAACTTTAAATTATTTGATCGATACTTTATGGAATATCGATCACTACAGCCATCTACCGAGAAAATAATGGTTTTCCTTTTTCCCAAAAAAATATAATTAATTTTCATTTAATTTTAAGTTTAATTTATTGGCGCTTACACCCTTTTTGGGTGTTTGACCGAGCTCCTCCTACTATTTGTAGTGTGCGTCTTGATGTTAGTCCACAAATGGAGTGAACTACAGTTTTAAGCCGACTCCGAACGGCAAATGATTTTTGTGAGGGGCCTTTTCATGGCATGGCATAACTCAGCTGCCAAACTGTACCTATTTTAAATATCATTATGGAAGGGAAGAAAAGGCATTCAGTTGACTTCTAGGTATGTATAAGTATGTATGTATATCGATTGGCAGTCTTTTCGTGATCAAGAGAGTCTCAATTTGGCAGCTTCACGCTGCAACTGCTCACACGTGAATTTAAACCTCTACCAGTCAATAATACTACCGGTGCTGCCCTACGGCTGCGAGTGCTGAACATTGACAAGCAAAGACGAAAGTAGCTTAAGAGTTTTCGAACGAAAAGTACTCCGAAGGGTGTTTGGCCCCATACGCTGCAACGATGGAACGTACCGAATACGCTACAACGATGAGTTGCTAAACTTATGCCAGGGAGAAGACGTCGTGAAATACATTAAGTCCCAAATGCTTCGATGGTTAGGGCACACTTTGCGCATGGAAGACAGCCGCACCCAAAAATCTTTTTTATCAACGAATTGTCTAATGACCCGAGCCCGAGGACGTCCAAGGTTAACCTGGCTTGACCAAGCCATAGCCCACCTGAAAAAGCTACGAGATAGGAGCTGGAGATCTGTTACTATGAACCGTGCAGATTGGAAGAGGACTGTGGATGAAGCTAAAGCTCAGCCTGAGCTGTAATCGCTACCTGATGATGATGATGATGATATATATGCGATCCTTTAACTCCGATTTGGAGCATAAGGCGTCAACCTGAGGGTTAATTTCGTTCTTACAAAAAATAAATTTTTGTATCAAAGAATTGTTAGCGGCATGTTTATGACTTAAAAATATTTATCCCGCTATTAATTGAATATGCACAGATGGCAGTAGACAATTTGGTAATTAGCAGTCCCTAATATCAATTATCACTATCATCACCAATTAAATTAAACGGAGTTTTAACTTGACTTCGTTTCTGCATCTGATGCCCAAAGTCTTTAAAAGGTGGGAAACTCCAAGTAGTTTTGGTTACTGATATTTGAAACTCACTCAATGAGAATATTCTGGATATTCAGGCAGGTTCTATGATTCACTTCCAAGTGAATTTCAATGCAATTGCTAGAAAATTTTAATGGAATTTACTCGGAAGTAAATTGCAGAACATTCTTGACTAGCAGACAAAAATATCTAACGTCTGCAACGCATTGTTGATAAATTCATAGGCCCGAAATCATAGTTAGGTTAAAGTCGGCTTTATATAAGTTAGTGCATACTTTAATTTAAAGTATACTTTACATAGTAGAGTTAGAGCTGACTTCTTCGCTTAGATCAACGATAAGCCATTTAGCAAACAATGAAGACAATTTTAAATGTTATCGGCACTCAAAAGCTTTGATATTTTGGTAAAACTAGAATTAAGGAGAATATGAACCGATTTGATAATGCGGTGGGTACACAAGTTCCCTGTACTCTTAGATTTCTAAGAAGAAATTTCCATCAAAGTGACGTCGGTATGTAAATAGTAAAGGATTGCAATATCGGCATTTACAACACAAAATCTGACAATATATTATATAAACTCAACCAAACAATTAAATAACTATTATTATTGAGCAAAATAATATAAATAGAATCATATTATTACTATTGATCAAGCACAAGAAAATTAAAACGAAGTCATTATTTAAGTAATAAAAAATCAAGAAATAATAATTACTTTTCATCAAAAAAGGGAACACCAGGCAATATGCTTAAAAAATAAAAATGAAATAATAATTAAATGTGCTACTAATTACAGTCCCTGATTTCAATTTAAGTATTCTGCATTAATTGTCGATTTTTCGTAGTAAAAGGCACGCAACGTTTTGTAGAAAAATCTTACGAAAAATAGTTTTGTTAAAATATAGGGTTATTCAATAGGTGCGCTTCAACTTTTTTCCGATAGGGAATGCGAACGACGCAATATTTTTTTATTTTTCGCTTCTCATTTGTAAACTTCATTAGTATACATTTCATCATGGAACGCTACACACTTGAGCAACGATTGCAAATCGTGCAAATTTTTTATGAAAATAATCGTTCTGTTGCTGCTACTTTAAGAGCGGTCCATTTAACAAGCCGTCCCGTTTTGGGGTTATGTGAAGTCATTGGTCTACAGTAACAAGCCGGCGACGATTTGTGAGCTCAGAGCCAATATTGAACGCGAAATTGCTGGCATTTCGGCCGATTTATGCAAAAGAGTGGTCGAAAATTGGGTTCAACGATTGGACTTCGTAAAACGTGCACGCGGTGGTCATGCAAAAGAAATCGAATTTCATACTTAAATGTATATGTTCAAACTCGATAATAAAAAAAAAATTAATTAAAAAAGTCAAACCGTTTGTGTTTTATTCAAAAAAGTTCAAAAGTTGAGCCGCTCTTACTGAAAAACCCTATATACTCATGCAATTACGATATTTGTTTCTGTAAAAAAGACGGCGGCCGCCGTAGCCGAATGGGTTGGTGCGTGATTTCCATTCGGAATTCACAGAGACAACGTTGGTTCGAATCTCGGTGAAACACCAAAATTAAGAAAAACATTTTTCTAATAGCGGTCGCCCCTCGGCAGGCAATGGCAAACCTCCGAGTGTATTTCTGCCATGAAAAAGCTCCTCATAAAAAAATATCTGCCGTTCGGAGTCGGCTTGAAACTGTAGGTCCCTCCATTTGTGGATCAACATCAAGACGTACACCACAAATAGGAGGAGGAGCTCGACCCAAAACGGATGTACGCACCAATTATATATATATATATATATAAAGGACATCGATATTTATTCCAGTATGTTTATTAATTTACAAAGCCTTCATTAGTTAGCACCACTATGTAAAGAATACAAAGTTAGCGCCATCCACAAACACCATTCAAGCGAAGCAATGGCTTGAAAAGTGTTATGGGGACTCCGCTCTATCATAAAGAACCATAAAACGATGGTTTGCTGACTTCAAACGTGGTCGTAAAGACACTGATGATGCACAACGCAGGGGACGTCCAAATAAGGCGGTAACACTAAAAAACATCAAAAAAGACACAAAATCATTTGGAATGATCGAAAAGTGAAGTTGCGTGAATTAGCTGACATCGTAAAGATATCAAAAGAACGTGTTGGCTTCATATTGCATGAGCATTTGACTATGAGAAAGCTTTGTTCAAAGTGGGTGCCACGTTTGCTCACTGTTTTGTTTAATCAAGACAACGCACCGTGTCACAAGTCAATCAAAAAATGGCAAAATTACATGAATTGAACTTCGAATTGCTCCCACATCCACCGTATTCATCAGATTTGGCTCCTAGCGACTACTCGATGTTCGCAGACCTAAAAAATGCTTGCTGGTAAGAAATTTCACTCGAATGACGAAGTTATCGCTGAAACGGAGGCCTATTCTGTGGCAAGGATTTATCTGTTCTACAAAAGTGGTATTGAAATATTAGAGTGGTGCTGGAATTATTGCGTTGTTCTTGATTGAAATTACGTTGATGAATACAACTAGTTTTCTTTGTAAGGCCCAGGACTTTTCAGCCCATGAGTTACATATCACCATTCACTAGTTATGGTTTGAGACATATAATGTAGAAATACTTATGTGTATTTGGGTAATTAGTTATTATATATATATATAGGTATACTCACTTGGCTCTTCTTCGTTTAGCATCGGACTTGTCTCACGTCCAGTTGCATTATACAGTGTTAAGGCAAAATGTTTTGCTAGGACTATGCCTCCTTGGCGCGATCCTGCACAAACCCAGAAATCTGCTCTACTTAGCTCACATAACTCAGAACCAACGGTTGGAAAACGTGAAATGTCCGGCTCGGGATCAATGTTGAATTGCTTTGTTAACCATTTGACCCAGCTTGTGATGTGGTCAACATTCCAAGCATGGGGGTCTAGGGGCACTTCAACCACTGGCGATTTGAAAGGATCGTTATAAGCTTCATTTACTTCTATGGTTAAACTCTCTCTTCCACCATCTCCTCCAACTTGGATTACGCTAGTTAGCGATTCTTTATCTTGGCCGCCGACACGATTTGGTAATGCGAATGGCGAATTTGATTCAGTGGGTATAGATCGCGGCTCGTTAGTCATATTAGGGAAATGGTCACTGTGTGAGACATTTTGGTCACTATGCAGACGTCTGCAATGAATTGCTTCACTCTCAATACGGTTAGAACTACCAAGACAGTTATTACTGTCACTATCACTTGTGCTATCTGTTGTACTTGTACTTGTGTCACTATCAGTATTACTGGTGCTAGTGGTACTAGAACGTCGGTTTTTTGTGCATGAGTGCGAACTATGCACCACTGCAGATACTACTAAATTGCTCACCGATGGGTCACAACTTTTCGTTTCTTCCACGCGGGCTTGCACCTTTTGTGTTTTTTCGTCACTTTCCTCTGTCCGGTCATATTCATGCATTTGGATATTTTGGTTGCGGCTTTTGAAGTATTCGAATAATATAAAAGATTTTACAAATTTTAATTCACTGTTCCCATAAGGATGCTCTATGGGAGAGTAACTCAACATAAGAGCCATTCAAATCACTAATAAATTTCTCCTTTGTGCAATGCGTCCTTGTGTGGTCGATACTAGGTGTATTTCTTCATAATTGTACTCGTATGTAAGCACTAATTTCATTATTTGCATTAACTCTCCATAATATATAACATAGGTATGTGTACACATATATGTGGACGAAAACTTAATTTTTTAGTTTCTTTTTTTGTCCTTATCTCTGAAATTATATATTTATACAGTAGGAATATTTATTTTATTAATTCACATTTATGTAAATCAGACAGCACCACTATCAGAACACCAAAATTTTTCTTTAACATGTTGATAATAATATACTCGTACACTTTTCCCCAGTTATCCTTAATCTCAATTACCGATAATTAAGATGTTATAAGTAGTTCGTCACAGCTTCAACTACTTTCAAATAATCATTAATAAATGCGGTTTAACACTGTTCCGGATCAATATTGAAAATACGTTCCCTTTGAAACGGATTAAACGAATAATTCCGAAATGATATGATTCACATATGTACTTATGTGTGTATAAGCTAGGCTTTCCAAGAAATGTTGTCAAAAAGTTTACTGCTGCAGTGTGATTCATAGCTTTACCACCATAATCCGTGTTTTGCTTGCTTCCATTTTATTTTTTATTTTTTTTTATTTACACAGTCGAGTGACATACAAATTATAGGCACTATAAACAAATTTTCAATGATTACCACTAAAATTAATTGAATAAACAACGATTTTCCACTTTTTTTAATTTCAAGTTCCGTTAGCATACACCGGGTGCTAAAACAGTAAACGTATTTCCCACTTCAAATAAGTCCAAGCAACAAATGATTATGAACGACGATCGCCAATTCAAAATATCTTCTACATGAAATCCGAAAGCTTTGCCGCTCGCAAGAAATGGCATGAGATTTTTGCCTTCAACTCTTATACGAATACATAGTACATAAGAGCACTAAGAGCGGATTTTATGCATGAAATGAAAAAATATGAATGAAACTGAGGGAATTCACTTTGGGATTGAAGATAAGCAGAACATGTGCCGCGAGAGTGGTAGTACGTACTAGCTTGAGCGGCAAACGTGTTAGTCATATTTGTTTACACTCTCGCACATATCATGGCAAATATTTTTTTGTATATTATAGGCGCATATGTAGGGTATGTTCAAATATTCAAAAAAATTTAGTGTTCCAGTTAGATTATAGCTCTAAATGTATGTAGATGGCGATATTAAAATAGAGAAAATAAATGAACGTATAAACAGGGAAATAAAAAACATTAATAAATGCGTACTATATGTACGCGGTGTGTTCAAAAACTATTAAAATTTCACGGGCTACATACATTAGATTTTCGAATTCCTCAGCAACTTCTCTAATGTTATTCGACGATTCTCCATAACAATTTTCTATACTTTCTCAACATTTCCATCAGTTGTTGATGTGCTGGGGCATCCAGAGCGGGCGTCGACATTCACGTCTTCTCGACCTTCTGTTTTTGACTCAGAGTACTCTCACCGTATACCACTGTCAACATTTCAAGTGTTTTTGAACACTTAATTCCATTTTTTTTTTTAATTTGATGCAACTTCTTTGATCCATTTTTCTCGATAGCAGATAGCAGCAAACATACTACATTACTAAAACCGTGAACATATTTTCGAGTCGAGTGTACCAACAAAAAAATAATAATAATCGAAAGTCAAATGTACGTAACACGCGAAATTTGAAAATTCACCTTATTTTTTGAACACACCTCGAATGTATATTAAACAAATTTTCGATCTAGTAAAAAGGCATATCCTTCATTAATCCTACATTTTTCTTATCGGTCTAGAAAATATAGATCTGGTTTGTGCCTATGAGAAAACGGATTCTTGAAATTTTGCTTACAATACCATGCACTGAGACCACAGTGAAACCATCTTTCAGTACTATAAGAGGAGTAAAGACTTGATTGACAACTACTATTTTTAGAGAGAACTATGCATACTGAGTGCCCACAGAAAAAGAGGTGGAATTAAAAGATATTATTTTAGATGCGTTGGGAAAAAAATCCGCTGAAACTTGTAATTTTTTAGTTTTTTTTTTTTTATATAACGCTGTAAAAAAATGAAAAATTGAAAAAAAGTCGTAAAAATTTGTAAGTACGAAGGCTCAAACTTATCTGTAGGATAAACTTATACATGCATTAATATTCAGTTTTGCGGAAAAAAATTTTGGTATTTAAATATGTTCAATTCATTTATCTTGTTGAGATTACGCTTACATTTTTTTCTCGCATGGTATTAATAGATTTCACGTTCAAAGGAACAGCACTAACAAAGCTTTATGAATGAAATATTTCTTTGGTTATAGTTACTTAAAGAGCTCATATCATCTGCATACCTTTCACGTCACACAAAGTTCAGCAGTATTAAATTAAATGCTCGTATAGTAGTGCGAAAGAGAATGTGAGAAGTTTGTATTTGTTTGTTCTGGGTTGTAAAATTTAAATGCGACTCTGAGCGCAGTTATGTGAACTATTTCTATACGAAGAGAATTTGAGTGAGTGAATGAATCTCGTAAACGCATGAGTCATGAGCAAATCCAAAACGATTTCAATTAACTATAGGCATACACATGTATATAGCAACACCAAAAACATACATACATACAGCGTAAATTTGTGGATGTTGGAGATTCCCCAACAATCGCTTGCGTCCCAACTCGTGAAAAAATCTCATTCATTCACAAATTTATTCAATAGCGTCATCATTCGTGGAAATTCTGATGAGTGCGCGTAATTTTCTTAGATTTAGTTATTCGTCAGTATTGTTGCTTTTCGTTATTGCTGGTCTTTGAGATTTAGCGATCGCTAACCGGCAAGGATTTGCAACATTTTTAATTTTACATATGGTTGTATGTAAATTTATGAGTTCACAAAAATGCTTGTTGTTTGAACACATTAGTCTAATGGGTGTCTATAAACACGCAAGCGTGTATGTGCACATAAGTACATTTGGAGCATATAAATTTGTATTAGCTTTAAATTTTATCCATATTATTCACGATTTTAGTTCTTTGTTCATATTCGTAGTTTTCTAGTCATATGGAAATGAGCACTAGTGATTTTTTTGAAGGTTGAATTTCTTGTATATGAGTTTGATCGTATTATACTTGGGGAGTAGGGTGTCATATGAAAGGGTCATATTGTAGTATGTCGTAAAATTTAAACATGCAAAAATGTATTTAGGGGGCTCGCTAGCGGTCACACATTTTCTCCATATAACATAAAACAAATGTCAGTCATTCATTATATGGAAGAAAATGCATAACACCCCTAGCAAAAAAAATATAAAAAATCAACCCGAATTTCGAGTAATTTTAAAGTACTAAAAAATCTAGCGAAAAGGTTTGAAATTTTGAAGAAAATTTGTTGAGCTTTCTGAGATTTTGTCACGTCTGTGTGAACACAGATATATAATACATATATGTATATATATTTTTTTTACAAAAGCATCAATAGCAGCCGCCGCCGCTGGGATAATGCCTAACTACTATGGTCTGGGCTCGAAACGCACTGTGGGCATGAAACATCTAAGTTGTATCTAATAGAGGTCACCCCTAAAAAGGTTATTATAAAAACTATCTGGCGGTATATAACTGTCACTATCACTCCATTTATGGAAGAAGATTTGCACAAGTTATATGTTATGTATATAGATATAAATAAATGTATATATTGAATTAAGATTTGAATGCATGTAATTCAATTGAAATTAAAAATATATTATATTTGATTTAATTTACTGGCTAATATTGACAGAATATTTAATAAAAGGAAATTATAATGTTAACCTATTATTTGAAAATATATGTATTTCAATTGGTTCACTAGTTAATTTTGTTAAGACAATTCTGCTGTCAAGACTTAGTTGCAGTTAAAATAAAGTATCGATTAGAGGGGAAAGAGGTAGAGACAATCGTCGTCTGGGCCTATTTTTCTTGCGACTCCATTCTCCCTCCCCCCACGAGGGGGTTAATGGAAGTTGCAAGATATGCTGAATCCATGGGATTAGGTATAATTGTGGGGTGTGACGCAAATTCACATAACACACTCTGGGGTAGCACAAAATGTAACATCAGGGGGCGTAAACTCATGGACTTCATTCTGTGATCTCGCTTGGTTATACAGAACGTTGGCACCAGCCCGACTTTTGTGACCAGCTGTAGGCTGGAAGTGATTGATATGACATTATCTAACGATAAAATATCAGATCATATCACTGGTTGGAAAGTACTTGCCCCAGCAGGCCGAAATCCTCGAAGAGTGGATTGGACACGATATGAGGATCTCACTAAAGAGAAAATCCCTGATGTTCCCGAACTCCGAACAATAACAGCGATTGAAGAAGCCATAAACTCATTGGGTCGAACTTTAATCGGGTGTTACAATAAGGTGTGCCCGGAACGTAGGAGAAGAGAGCGTAAGACAGTCCATTGGCGCAACGCCGAACTCTTAAAACTCCGGAAAACTTCCAGGGAACTTTTAAACAGAGCTCTTAAAAATCAGTTGGAAGCAGATTGGACTGCCTACCACAAGCAGAGCAAGGAATATAAAAAGAAAAGTAGATCATCTAAATTGGACTCTTATAGAACCTTCTGCAGTGAACTGGAGTAACGGAAGAGCAAAGCCCTCCAAAAAGACCGGACGGCTAGGCTGGACTCACTGCTCAAACCGCATGGTACTTATACGGACTCAAAATCAGAAGTGTACGATGTTCTCTTTTCAACACATTTCCCTGGTCCCAGGAATGTTGTTGGTCAAAGCCCCATCGATCAATCTGATCATGTCAATATAATTACCACACACGTGATTGATTCATTGCATCCAGGATAGTTAACGAGGAAACGATAATGTTCGCCTTCTCGTCATTCGAAAACTTTATGTCCTCAGGACCCGATGGCATTTACCCAATTATGTTCAAGCGGGGCGGAGAACAACTAATGAAGGCTCCGAAAAGAATCTTTACGGCATGTCTTGCGCACGCTTATGTTTCACAATCGTGGCGTTTGGTGAAAGTTGTATTTGTCCCAAAGCCAGGGAAAGACAACCACGCCTTACCAAAAAGTTGCAGACCTATAAGCCTGACATCGTTTATGCTTAAGGGTCTGGAACGTATGGTGGAGAAGCACATTAGGACGAATGTTCTAAATCGAAACCCTCTCAACGTTAGACAGCATGCTTATCAATGTGGGAAATTTTGCGAAGCGGCTCCGCACGAGTGCGTTAGCATACTCGAAAAAGGGCCAGAAACAAGAGAGTACACTCTCTGTGTGTTTGTGGACAGTGAAGGAGCTTTCGACAATGCTACCTTTGACTCTATCAGAAGTTATGGAGTAGAAGAAATCATTGACAGATGGATTCAATCTATGCCATCCAAAAGACTGCTTACCATGGATAGAGAAAGCGATGAAGGAGCCAAGGTTGAGGTTAAAAAGGGTTGCCCACAAAGCGCTGTACTCTCTCCTCTACCTCGGTGCTTCGTGGTGGGCTCTCTTCTTAATGATCTGCAGGAAGTTAGACACATCCAAGCCTACGCAGACGATGTTTGCGTACTAATCTCAGGACGATCACTTGAAGCTATATGCAATAAAATGCAGGTAGCTCTAAATAAGATTGAGTATTGGTGCAAATTGCATGGTCATTCGATGAATCCTACAAAAAGTACCTTAGTGTTTTTCACTAGGAAACGCAATATGGAAGGCCTGTTACTACCCACATTGAAAGGGGTAACACTGCAACTGTCTTCTCAGGTTAAATACTTAGGAGTAATCCTAGATAGTAAACTTACCTGGAAGAAGCACGTCGAGCAGAAGGTCTCTCGAGCACTAAAAGTCTTCTGGCAGTATAAGAAAACCTTTGGCAAGACATGGGCTCTAAGACCGGTGATAGTACACTGGTTAGACCCATTATTACATACGCCTCTGTAGTATGGTGGAAGGCTACAATGGTTAATTCCAAAGTAAAGCCCCTAAACAGGCTACAAAGAAGAGTGTGCTGGTGATGCCCTTAATGCAATTCTGAACTTGCAACCTCTAGATCTTCACATTTGAAAGGAAGCGATGAAGGCGGCGTACAGGCTCAAGTTAAACGGAGTCTGGGAAAATGAAGAAAGCACTGGCCACCAGTTGTCGGAGCGGTGAACACTGTTCTCGATAACAGGGGGCAATCGGGTGCCTGTCGTTAGCTTCGGTAGGAGGCTGACGTTTGTTATTCTTTGCGCCGATTTTGTTGTTTTTTCCCCGCACTGTTATTTTTAATTTCACTGTATTTCACTGTTTATTTAGTGGTGAAATGAAAGCTGCCGTTAAATGCTACTTCATTTCAACCGACTTCAATAACTCAGTTTAACGTGAGCAATTAAAAAATCACAACAATTTTATGCGCCACCGTCAATTAGTATCAATGTCAATTTAGTATCAATGTGAATGTATAATATTTGATTTTGATATCACTACTTTAACTATCTTTTTCACAGAGCGATTCGAAAACACGTCCGTCTTGCCCGATAATATGATAGTAGAGGATACCATGAGGAAAGTAATAAGGGATTCCTTTCCTCAGTTTACACAGAACCTCGTATTTAAAGTGTTACAAGTGCGGTAAGACGGGACATATGACACACAATTGCAGTGTATCATGCACTCAAGCTAAGACCAACCCAGGAGGAAGAAAGTGAAGCGCTGAAACCGATAATGACGCTCCCGATGCACATCAGACGTTAAATTTAAACGAACCAGCTCTAAGAGTGCTTACTCTGGATACAGGTGCAACGAACTCCATCATCCTGTCAGATTAGGTAAATGGTAATGGGAAACCAAAGGTTGGCTACAAGCTCAAGACAGCTACTGTGGAGAGAGTTACGATTTCCGGAAAGGTAGTTTGCGTAGTCGTTATTGGGGCTCTGTCAGTAGTTCACACATTTTTACTGATTGAAATCACAGATAAAATAATAGTTGGCGTAGATTTCATGCTGCTGCACGGATTTGGGTAAAAGGCTTCTGTCGTGTTCCGTGAACGGATTCCGCCAAAATCTGAAGCAGTCATATGGGCTAATGTGGAATAAGGCTGTGGGGCAGGCGAAGTGTGGGTTGTAGAAGCTCGTAGGAAGAACACTAGTGAAGACGGAAAAAGACAAGAGGCTTCCAGTAAGGGTCCTAAATAATATCAAGTCACCAGTTATTTTAGATAAAGGAGTTTTAATTGGGAAATGTCGGGCTGTAGAAGAACTGCGATGGACCACAACAGGAAAACCTCCAATTTCATAAGTATTTGATTTCAAGAAGTAAGAGGGCTAGAGAGGACGAATGTTAAGAAGTGGTTGGAGAAATACGGCTACCTATTCAACAGTGATTTTGGAAAGTGTGCCATCGTGAAACATTGGATAATCCAGGATATGCAACAAAGTGGAGTTATTGAACGATCAATAAGCGCGTAAAAATCACCAATATTGTGTATAATATAGAAGATTTAATGAAGACATGAAAAAGGATAGCTACGCATTACCACGAATAGATGACACTCTCGATACTTTATCCGGCGCAAAATGGTATTGATTTAAAAAATGGTTACTGGCAGGTGGAAATTGAGGATTGCGATCGTGGCAGTTTTCTATGTTTCAGTTTCGGATTATGTAACGCACCAACAACCTTTGAGCGCCTAATGGAGCATGTGCTAAGGGGAGTCCATTGAAAAACGGGTTTGGTTTATCTGGATGACATCATCAAGGGTAAAAAATTTGAATAATATCACAAATATTATCGGAAATGTCATTGCAGTGCGCACAAATATTATATCATCGCAGATGTCACGAAGGTCATCAGAGTTGTCATCGAAGATAAATGTGCAGCTGGAGAAGCAGGATACATATATGTATATCCAAATTAGAAGCAGAGAAACATATACGAGTAGTATATTGTCGCAACTGGAAACGATTGAGCCAAAAGGAGATGCAGTGAAAAGTCGCCTCTGTGAACTACAATTTAATAGTACAAATATTTCAACCATTGTTCCCAAAGTAAGAAATAAGGAATACGATTTGAGGGCATGCACCTGGAATATCCGGTCTCTTAATGGGGAAGGTGCCTCTGCCCGGCTGCTTGATGTCCTCGTGAGAGTAAAGGCTGACATCATTGCCATCCAAGAGAAGCGATGGACGGGGCAAGGCAAGAAAACCATAGGACCTTGCGACGTCTACTACAGCTTCCATGTAAAGGAGCGCGGAATTCGGTGTCGGATTTATTGTGGGAGAGAGACTTCGTCGCCAAGTACTGTCGTTCACTCCGGTGGACGAAGGTCGCGCATAATCCGCATCAAAGCACGTTTTTTTAACATATCGCTAATTTGCGCCTACGCCCCGACGGAAGAGAAGTACGATGCGACCAAAGATTCCTTCTATGAGCGCTTGGAACGTTCCTATGAGCGCTGCCCCCGCCACGACATAAATATCGTGCTTGGCGACTTCAGCGCCAGGGTGGGCAAGGAGGGAATTTTTGGTCCCACAGTCGGAAAATTCAGCCTGCACAACGAAACATCCGGTAACAGACAGAGGCTGATCGACTTCGCCGGGGCCCGAAACATGGTAGTCTGCAGCACCAGATTCCCGCATAAAAAAATCCACCAAGCTACCTGGCTGTCCCCTGATCGAAAAACGCGAAACCAGATCGATCGTGTTGTGATCGATGGAAGACACGCTTCTAGTGTATTAGATGTACGTACGATCCGAGGACCCAACATTGACTCGGATCATTGCCTTGTTGCAGCCAAACTGCGCACACGCCTCTGTGCAAAAAAAATCGCACATCTACCTATGCAAATAATGTTCGAAATCGAAAAGATGCAATCACAGCAGACAGCCAGAAGATTCGCCACTCGACTCTCACTCCTGCTCTCAGAGAGCACTGCCCAACAAACCGACATGCACGAGCAATTGAGCAACATTTCTCGTTCCCTACGCACCGCCGCCGAAGAAGAAATCGGATTCCGGCGAGACCGAAAAAACAATTGGTACGACGAGGAATGTCATGTTGCCGCAGAAAGAAAGGATGCCGCCTATAGAGCCACGCTGCGATCGGGCGCAACGCAAGCCATGTGGGATCGCTACAGAGAGTTGAAAAAGGAAGAGAGACGTATTATCCGAAAGAAGAAACGAGAGGCCGAAATATGTGAGTGCGAGGAGCTTGACATGCTGGCCAACAGGGACAACGCCCGAAAATTCTAGCAGAAAGTTCGGCGGCTTACAGAAGGTTTCAAGACCGGGGCGTTTTCCTGTAAGAACAAAGACGGCGAACTGGTGACTGACGTACAGAGCAATCTTAAATTATGGAGGGATAACTTCTCGAACCTATTAAACAGTGACAGCTACGCATGTCACAGATAATGTGAAGATCGCGATACCCCAATCCACGACGACGGAATTGACGTTCCGCTACCCGACCATGACGAGGTGAGAATAGCGATAACGTGGCTAGAGAACAACAAAGCCGCAGGCGCCGATGGACTGCCGGCTGAGCTATTCAAACATGGCGGCGAGGAGCTGGTAAGGTGCATGCATCAGCTCCTATGCAAAATATGGTCGGATGAAAACATGCCTGCCGATTGGAATTTAAGTGATCTGCCCAATCCATAAGAAGGGCGATCCGGCAATCTGTGCGAATTACCGCGGTATTAGTCTTCTAAATATCGCCTATAAGGTTCTAGCGAGCGTATTATGTGAACGCCTGAAGCCCACCGTCAACTAACTGATTAGACCTTAACGGTGTGGCTTTAGACCTGGAAAGTCTACCATCGACTAAATATTCACAATACGCCAAATTTTGGAAAAGACCCATGAAAGGGAATCGACACACACCATCTTACCGTCGACTTCAAAGCTACATTCGACAGTACGAAAAGGAGTTATCTGTATGCCGCGATGTCTAAATTTGGTATCCCCACAAAACTAATACGGCTTTACAAGATTGCGTTGCTCAACACCAGCAGCGCCGTTAGAATTGAGAAGGACCTCTCCGAGCCGTTTGATACCAAACGAGGTTTCAGACAAGGTGATTCGCTGTCATGTGACTTCTTTAACCTGATGTTGGAGAGCATCGTGCGAGCCGCAGAACTTAATCGCTCAGGCACAATTTTTTCTAAGAGCGTACAATTGCTGGCGTATGCCGATGATATTGACATCGTCGGCCTTAACAACCGCGCTGTTAGTTCTGCCTTCTCCAAACTGGATAAGGAGGCAAAGCGAATGGGTCTGGTGGTGAACGAGGACAAAACGAAGTACCTCCTGTCTTCAAACAAACAGTCGGTGCACTCGCGTATCGGCACCCATGTCACTGTTGACAGTTATAATTTCGAGGTTGTAAAGGACTTCGTTTATTTAGGAACCAGCATTAACACCGATAACAATGTCAGCCTTGAAATCCAATGTAGAATCTCTCTTGCCAACAAGTGCTAATTTGGACTAAGTAGGCAACTGAGCAGTAAAGTCCTCTCTCGACGAACAAAACTAACACTCTACAAGACTTTCATCATGCCCTCCTAACGTATGGCGCAGAAGCGTGGACGATGACAACATCCGATGAAGCGACGTTTGGAGTGTTCGAGAGAAAGATTCTGCGTAAGATTTTTGGACCTTTGCACGTTAGCAACGGCGAATATCGCAGATGATGGAACGATGAGCTGTATGAGCTTTACGACGATATAGACATAGCGCAGCGAATAAAGATCCAGCGGCTACGTTGGCTGGGTCATGTCGTCCGAATGGATACAAACGCTCCGGCTTTGAAAGTATTCGATGCGGTATCAGCTGGTGGTAGAAAGAAGGCGTCCTCTGCGTTGAAAAGATCATGTGGAGAAGGACTTGGCTTCACTTGATGTGCCAACTCCTCCTCTGCGTTGGAAAGATCAGGTGGAGAAGGACTTGGCTTCACTTGGTGTGTCCAATTGGCGCCGGTTAGCACGAGAAAGAAACGACTGACGCGCTTTGTTAAACTCGGCCAAAATCGCGTAAGCGGTTATCGCGCCAATTAAGAAGAAGAAGTTCCCAAAGTAAAGGCTCCATCACTCGAGGGCACTGAACTATTCCCAATCTTTAAGTGTTGCAACTGCGAATAAAGACGGGCTCAGACAGAGGAACGCAAAATAAGAATAAGTCAATTGAATGATGCTGGGAAAGATAATGGAAGCAAAATACGTTGAAGAGAGACCATTTAAAACTGAAATGACAACATAAAGTCCTACGGCTGAGGCATATTGGGTGCATTGGAATAGCCTTAAAATTATTGACGGAGTTTTACATCACGTACGGGGAAGAGAAGATGGAAATCATTCCCGTAATCTGATTATAGTTTCTAAAGCCAATTCCATAATGGGTCAGGCAGAGGTCATCTGGGTATCACTAAATTCTGGAGAAGATTAAGCATCAGTTTTGCTGGTCAAAGAATCAGTAGCTAAATTGATTCGAAATTGTGTGTAGTGTATGACAGCGAAAAGTTCAAAGGAGAGAAGACGCGGTAACAAATATGTGCCGGAAATGTATGCTCTACCAAACCAACAGATTAAAACCACTACTGAAGTTTTTGTGCAGAACTAGGTGACTAGGTTTGCAGTACGTATTGAGTTGCATACAGACCAAGGACGGAAATTCGAATTCGTAGTATTCAAAGAGATGTATGAGGCAACATATCACGCCAACTAGTAATAACAAGGATCCATTTGATTGTACCGTGAATTTCGAATACTTCTTTATAATCCGTAAAGAAAGAAAGGGATTTCTCCAAAACTGCAAGCATACTGCGAAGATCCATACAAAGGCATTAATAGATTGAATGATGTAGAGTATCGTATACGGAAATGCATAACTGGGCAGAGGTAAGTCAAGATAGTTGACAACAAAAACCGAGCGAATAAAATACTGAAACAAAAACATGAATTCCCTTTGACACCAGATGGAAAACAGAATAGGGCGAGACAGTTAACGTACGTACCGTGCCACCGGACACGATCAAACTTCTGAGAGTTCCATGTAAATATAAAGTCATCACCAGGAACGTGTGACGGTTACGTGTGTAAGCGTGGCATGCACGAGGAAATTGTTTCATACTTAATTTACAAACTTGCAATGTTATACTAAGTTTCCACCGCAGCCGCTATCGTGTTCTCTGCCGCTATCGTGTTCTTAGCGCAAACACGAAACAAAACTCCTGTCAAATCCCATACAAAATTAAAACACAACTCCATACCTAAACCCACTTTTCAAAGCGTGTTTTGTTGGGTTTGCGTCTAATCAAAGCGTGTTTTGTTGGGTTTGCGTCTAATCAAAGCGTGTTTTGTTGGGTTTGCGTCTAATTTAATTATTAAGTGGTGGCAATGTGGCTCATTTTCCTCATTTATTATTGCATTCTTATCGAAATATGGCAACAATGATTGCAATTTGTCAATATGACATTTGATTGACGGCCGCCGTAGCCGAGTGGGTTGGTGCGTGATCACCATTCGGAATTCACAGAGAGGTCGTTGGTTCGAATCTCGGTGAAAGCAAAATTAATAAAAACATTTTTCTAATAGCGGTCGCCCCTCGGCAGGCAATGGCAAACCTCCGAGTGTATTTCTGCCATGAAAAAAATCTGCTCATAAACATATCATAAAACAAAATGAAATAAATGTATAAAAAAAAAAATTTTTTTGTGATTCGAACCAAGGATTTCGGATCGGAAGCCCACATTGCTAGCCGCTGGGCTATCGCGCTGTGCTGTCGCCGCAAAATAATGTATCATAAATCTGTTTACCATACCAAAGACCATACACTTTGCAAACACATTTCGGTGGAAACAGTTGACAGTTCTCCCAAACACAACTCCTGCAAACACGGTGTTTGCTTTTGGTGGAAACGGGGGCTTACGGTTAATGCTACCCGTGTATGGGTTGAAGTTACGGTTACAAAGTTACTGTATGTGTATGGGCATTTTTTTAGGAGAAATTACATGTTTGTGAAAATTCAGTGAATGACTTTGTAATATTGTGATTTGTGAGAATAAAACAAAACGAACTAATGCAAACGCAGTGCTGCGTGCTAAGTTGTTAAGACACAAATTAAGATAAAGCCTCCAAGTATTGTTTTTATGCGGAAGACGCCGTGGCTAGAAAGTACATATGTGTGTTTGCGTATAATTTTCCTTACTTTTGTTGGTTTATTGATGGACTCTTACGACACGGCGGATTCGAAAGGCGCAATCTCCTTCTCTATCATTCTTGCAGCTCATTATTTATGGTGCATGCCAAGGCGAATTTATTACAGGTGACAGCAAACACATATAAGTAAAACCCTACATGTATTTGTTGTTGCGTTTGGTGCAAGCATCATGTCAAAATCAGCAAGCAAATGTAAACATACGAATGTAAACATACCAATACATACAAACAAAGCATATCATTTTGACGTAAGCCATACCTACGGCGAAAAATTCAGCTGGGTGAATGCTGTCACCTTATTAAATCCACCTTGGTGCATGCCATGCTTGAAATGAGAAATTTTGATTTTTCCCATAAAGCCGTGTCAGCTAATTGCTCGCAACAACACAGTGTTGCCAAACAGTACATTTTAAATCATTAATAAAATAAACCATTAAAAAATATTTTTTTATTGAAATAGTTCAATACGGCTTTCCATTTGTTAGTTTTTGGCTTCGGTTTATTATACAATGAAAACTTGCAATTGATAACGCGCATGTGTATAAATGTATTATTGATACGGGTTTATTATTTTCCACAATAATTCCTCTGAGTTCATTCACTGAATTCTTAAATAAAAGTCATAAACTAATGGCAACACAACTTGCTTGATTTCTTGAATCGCTTTATTGCTTTACTTTACGTGTACACGTTCACCTTAATGTTGCTAGTACCCACCGGAACAATCCAAAGTTTTTTATTTACCGACCTCAACGATCTTTCATTTACATGGGGCTGTCATAAGGTTTTCGTGTCAGCTGACACGGAACGTACGTTTACATTGGTGAGTATAAGCACCTTAAGACTGAATACCCTAAGTGCGTGCACCTCTGCCTATATACGTCTGCTTTATACCTACCATAATTTCTCGATTTGGAAATTCGTATCTTCTGCCGCGCCTTGTTTTGTTTTGCCATCTTTTAATAGATTCGCCGTACCATATGGTGTCAAGGCAGACTCTTGTTTTTGTTTTAGTATCTCATTCGCTCGGTATTGCCGCTAATCGGTTCAATAAAACTCTATCGTAGTGGGAGTTTACGAATTGCTCAATTTGAAAATTTTCTCATCAGAAAACACAATATTTGGAAATTGACCGCTTTCGGCCAGGCGAAGCAACTCCTTCGCTCTCTCAAGATCATGCGCCTTTTTGATCTTGCAAGGCTTGACTTTGGGATCATTTTTCAGTATGCGGTGAATGCTTGGGTCAGATATTTTCAGTTCTTTCGTCATTTGATTAGCACTTCGTCGGGAATTTCGCTCAAGTCGCTTCTTCACTTTATGAATCATTTCAGGTGACGTTGCAGTTTTTTGATGACCTCCATGGCGTTTCGCGATGCTACCAGTATCATTTTAACGAGTAATGGTGCGATAAACAAACACTTTATTTACTTTAAGGTTCTCGACCTCAGCCAAATATAATGCAATCAAACTATTTCTTTTCAAATCCATTACAGATCTTCCTTTTTCGCGCTTACTCTCGCAAAATGCTTCCGCGCGCTTGTAAACAATACTCTGGACTGTCATATAGCCAACCAACAGACAACCGATGCCCGTGCATCTACTATACGAGCGGTCTGAAGTTGGTTACACTTCGAGTACCGGACCCTATAATGAGGTAAAATTTTTTCGACTAGAAAGCTGTATATACTAGATTCCTGAGCTGAAATTTTGCTTAAATTAGAATAGTTAAGCTGTCATACACAATTTATGCCTAAATTTTAAATTCTCTGAAAGTATGCTGCGAACACGATTTTTCGTAAAACTGCAAAACACAGGCAACGCGCCAAAACGAACTGTCGAAAATTAAGGCAAAGCAAAGAAATAAGAAAAAAAAGTATTGTAAACATGGACGACGAAAACTTAGTGCATCTGGTGCATACGGGATGACGTGTTAACAATCCCTGAGTTTCTACTACAACTATGATAAGTTTAAGTCTTGGATAAAAGTACGTTCACATATGCAGTAATTAGCAATAAATCCACAAAACTAATCTACCCGTTTACATACGGCAGATTACCTGCACAATTGACAATTAGCTGTCAAAAACTACTTTGGAAGGTTTTTGTTCATTTTGTTTGGAGGAATATTTTGAAGTTTTTGGTTTGTTTAATTATTATTAATGATATGAAGAAAAGTCAAGGAGAAGCAATAGCTAATTGAATTATGCAATTGGCTTCTAGTACTATACAGTTGGAGGAAATAAGTAAACCACGTCTATTGGGGTAGCAAAAAGTTATAGCAGCAATACGAATGCGAAATTTCAGTAATAAGAATGCATAATTAATAATATTTAACAACAATATTATTAGAATTATGTCTACAAATCTTTTTTCTGTGCCAGCTTCCATTTTATTTAGTTTTTTCTTTGACGTTTCTCCTTACTTTCGTAAAAATAGTTTTGGATGTTTAAAAAAGTATGGTTATAATCTAGGATTATTTTATAATTTCAGATTCCGGATTCGGAATTAAGCACGAAAAAGTAGATAATCTACTTATATGTGAACCTATTCAAGTATGATAGAGAAACAGATTGAGCCTTCCCAATACGCCGTATCGTAAGAGACCATGAATAAACAAGCAAAAGGTAGGAGAATTACTTGTGTGTGAAGAAGAAGAGTAGGCGAAAAAAAGGAAATAACCAAACACAAGAAATTATTCGCACACACACATACTTTCTAGCCATGGCGTCATCCGCATGAAAACGGAAACAAACTGCATGTGGAAGCTTTATATTAATTTGTGCTTCACAATTTAACCCACAGCACTTAGTTTTCATTAGTTTGATTAGTTTAAATCTCACAAATCACAATACTACCAAGCCATTTACTGAGTTTTCACAAACATCTATAACCCCTACATTTGTTTGTTTTGTATTGTCAAACTTGTGAAAATCGCGAAAAATAAAGTAACTGTTTTTTAACTACGCCACCTTAGATACTCAATTCGCCTTGGAAGCTATTAGTATTTAGCTTTGAGTTCGAGCGAATTCACATAAGGTGATAGCACTGGTACTAAAGCCAAATTTAAACGTATTCTGTTATTGCAATTTGGTGATTTGACTATCAAAATTTTAATCAGAATGTAGACAAACTAAAGGAACAACAACAAAAATCTCAATTACTTGGGATTCAAACCACAAATTAACAAAAAATTCAGCTGTTCTACTGTTGTCATAGTGCATGGATCCCTTTGTTTTAAGTTCAACTGAAGTGTTTTGTTAATAATTTATGAAGCACAGATCTTAAGTTTTTGTAATACAGATAAATAATGAGTAGAAACGTCAAATGAATAATTAATTGGAACGTTATTTCTAATAACTGAATTGAAAAATTTATTCCCTCAACATATCATTTTAAAACCATTTGGTAGACCAGGCAACTCTAATACGGTTTCGTCAGCCATTTTGCGCAATAATCTGCGTGCGCTCACGAATATGTTTATCGTTTCAGTCAAGAAAAAAATGCCAAATGCGTTGGGTGTTATATATGGTGTTTTAGTATCGCTCGTCGTAAATAAATATAAATAACGTTGCAAATGAATATTGTAGAAATTTTGGGAAACTTGTTTGCAACTTATTAAATCGGTACTTAAATTGATTAAGATATTGCTTTTGTTTACTTTCTTCGGTGGTGTCTGCCGAAGCTAATTGAAATGTTGTTTTATACCCACCTGTGAATGAAAAATGACATACATACATACATTTGTGCGTGTACTGAATGAATGTTTAATTATTCATTTAGAGAAACAGTAAATAATGTGCGCTTCCTGTTGACTCATAATGCGGCACAGATGCCAATATATATATGAAAATACATAAGAATGATTTACATTTTTTGTGCGCCTTCTATCCGAGAATGGTTTCGTCCCTTCATAGTCGAGGATCTATAGTTGGATACTCTTCGCCTCGTTGGCATACTAACGATGGGTTGGATCTACTTATCCGTGAGATTTGTATTGTTTCTTATAATTCGCGGCGTTACACATTGTTGGCTTGTTTGCTCTATATGTTATTGTGCCAATTTTTATCTTTTTAGTTTATCTGCAAAGTCTGTAGCGAGGACCCTAAATTTGATACTTATTTCTGATTAAATGAATGTTATTTGGATTAATGTGTTTGCACGCGAAGAAATACATAATGCATTTAATTACCATGTACTTATTATGCATTTTAAAGTAATATACATGACTTGTTCTGGTTATTTATAAATAAAACCGTATACTATGTATTTTAACAACACTGACGTTTAGTGAATAAATAATTCCACGAAGAACTCTTCATTACATTTCAGATTTCGTTTTTAAACAACCATTAATTCGAATACGTAATATATATCAGCAATACGGGAGGCCAAAATGCTAAAATTTATACGTGGTAAAGGTCAACAACCGACAGCGGAGAGGCAGCGTCTGCAAAAAGAGCTCTTTTCATATAGAAAGGTAAGTGCCGGGAAGTACTAAATTTTTCACCTTGCTAAAATTATTGGATCGTATTCGACGGATACATAATTTATCTGATTAATATTTGTAATATTGCTTTTTGTTACGTTATGTGGGCCTGTCACAGGGATAATTTGGCAATTACCCTACTTTGTGGGGCACATGCAATAATTGCCCGATGCATATTGGCCCCAGTATCAATAATCTGGAGGAGCGACATGGTTTTTCTTCACCATTCAAGGGTTATTAACATAGAACACTTTATAATGTTGCTATTTTCTATTACAAAATACTAATTATTTCAACAACTAAAATGTAAACAAAATGAGCGACGGAAGTAAATTTGGGAAAACTTCCATGTAATACCCCATGAGTTTAAAAAAAAGGGTTATAATGGGGGAGAGGGGGTATTCTACTTTCTAAAACTGAAAACTTCACTTGGCGAGGGGTTATAGTTTTTATTTGATTTCAAAATTTGAAAAATTGACCACGACATCTCCTATTTGGGTTATTTCAGCAAGCAGAAGTGCTGCCAGACATCTTATAAATAAACAATTTTAGAAGATAATAAATGAATCAAAATACAAAATTTTACAGTTTATTTCTATATTATATACGTGTATTCATATATATTTATATATATATATATATATATAACTTAAAATGCATACAATCAAACATAATTTACTAAAAATCAAGCATTAATATATATATGTATATAAATATATATACATATCCAAAAATATACCTATATATATATATATATGCTTGATTTTTAGTAAATTATGTTTGATTGTATGCATTTTAAGTTTACATTTGTATTTAGTGGGTGTATTTAAATTTGTATTCAAACAAAAAAAAATTATTTATTCATATTTCATACATATATATGTTGTATTTGAAAAAATATCAAATATTAATATTTGATACGTATATACCTATATATATATTTATACACACATTTTATTTTAAACAAAAATACGTCATTAATATTTAATATATATATTATTTAAAAAAGAAAAATAGCACCGCAGGCGAAAATTTGGAATAAAAAATCACGCGATTTTTAATTCCAAATTTTCACTATATTATGAATATATGATATATATTCTTTTTTATATATTAAATATCTTTATATTAAAAAAATCCTTCTTCTCTTCTTAATTGGCGCGATAACCGCTTACGCAATTTTGGCCGAGTTTAACAAAGCGCGCCAGTCGTTTCTTTCTCGTGCTAACCGGCGCCAATTGGACACACCAAGTGAAGCCAAGTCCTTCTCCACCTGATCTTTCCAACGCAGAGGAGGCCTTCCTCTTCCTCTGTTACCACCAGCTGGTACCGCATCGAATACTTTCAGAGCCGGACCGTTTGTATCCATTCGGACGACATGACCCAGCCAACGTAGCCGCTAGATCTTTATTCGCTGCGCTATGTCTATGTCGTCGTAAAGCTCATACACCTCATCGTTCCATCGTCTGCGATATTCGCCGTTGCCAACATGCAAAGGTCCAAAAATCTTACGCAGAATCTTTCTCTCGAACACTCCAAACGTCGCTTCATCGGATGTTGTCATCGTACACGCTTCTGCGCCATACGTTAGAAGGGCATGATGAAAGTCTTGTAGAGTGTTAGTTTTGTTCGTCGAGAGAGGACTTTACTGCTCAGTTGCTTACTTAGTACAAATTAGCACTTGTTGGCAAGAGAGATTCTACGTTGGATTTCAAGGCTGACATTGTTATCGGTGTTAATGCTGGTTCCTAAATAAACGAAGTCCTTTACAACCTCGAAATTATAACTGTCAACAGTGACATGGGTGCCGATACGCGAGTGCGCCGACTGTTTGTTTGAAGACAGGAGGTACTTCGTTTTGTTCTCGTTCACCACCAGACCCATTCGCTTTGCCTCCTTATCCAGTATGGAGAAGGCAGAACTAACAGCGCGGTTGCTAAGGCCTATGATGTCAATATCATCAACATACGTCAACAATTGTACGCTCTTATAAAATATTGTACCTGAGCGATTAAGTTCTGCGGCTCGTACGATGCTCTCCAACATCAGGTTGAAGAAGTCACACGACAGCGAGTCACCCTGTCTGAAACCTCGTTTGGTATCAAACGGCTCGGAGAGGTCCTTCCCAATTCTGACGGCGCTGCTGGTGTTGAGCAACGTCATCTTGCAAAGCTGTATTAGTTTTGTGGGGATACCAAATTCAGACATCGCGGCATACAGATAATTCCTCTTCGTACTGTCGAATGCAGCTTTGAAACCGACGAGGAGATGGTGTGTGTCGATTCTCCTTTCATTAGTCTTTTCCAAGATTTGGCGTATTGTAAATATTTGGTCGATGGTAGACTTTCCAGGTCTAAAGCCACACCGTTAAGGTCCAATCAGTTAGTTGACGGTGGGCTTCAGGCGTTCACATAATACGCTCGCTAGAACCTTATAGGCGATATTTATAAGACTAATCCCGCGGTAATTCGCACAGATTGCCGGATCGCCCTTCTTATGGATTGGGCAGAGCACACTTAAATTCCAATCGGCAGGCATGCTTTCATCGGACCATATTTTGCATAGGAGCTGATGCATGCACCTTACCAGCTCCTCGCCGCCATGTTTGAATAGCTCAGCCGGCAGTCCGTCGGCGCCCGCGACTTTGTTGTTCTCTATCCGCGTTATCGCTATTTTCACCTCGTCATGGTCGGGTAGCGGAACGTCCATTCCGTCGTCGTCGATTGGGGGTATCGGGATCTTCACATTCTCTGTGACATGCGCAGCTATCACTGTTTAAGAGGTTCGAGAAGTGTTCCCTCCATAATTTAAGATTGCTCTGGATGTCAGTCACCAGTTCGCCGTCTTTGTCCACGTTAGGTCCACGCAATTAGACATTTCCAGTCTGCTTGATTTTGCATTATCCAGATGTAATTTTGTAAAAAATTTAAATTTAGTTACTTAATATTGTCTTTATATTGATTGCTAATATTATAGTTGCCAACTTTGGCGTGCTTTTCTTTACATTTGTGTCTAGTCTGTAAGGTAATTTGTAATGTAGATTATTAAAATAAGTAAATATATATGGATATACTAGCTGTACCCGGCGCGTGTTGCTACGCCAACAACTATAATAAATTTAAGAAAAATTAGTACACAAATATTCAATTCATTCTAAACCATTTTATTGATTTTGTTTGTTTCGAAAAAATCGGTTGAACGGCAAATATTTTTTATGAGGACCTTTTTCATGACAGAAATACACTCGGAGGTTTAACATTGACTGCCGAGGGGCAATCGCTATTAGACAAATTTGTTTTGTTTTTTCATTTTGGTGTTTTACCGAGATTCGAAGCTACTTTCCCTATGAATTCCTATGAATGGTAGTCACGCACCAACCCATTCGGCTACGCCGGCCGCCAGACATTACAATCGAAAATTATTTAAGTTATTGCCAAATTTTTTTCAATAAGTAGTAGTTGAAATACACAGTTGCGGTCAGAATCTTAGTAGTGCTTATGGCTCATTATATTTAAGTTTTTTTATGACAACAGTTTTTCGCCATCCACTGTAAAATCCGTTAGATTAAGAAGTTGGCTTCAAGTTATGCAATCACTTGTTAAACTTAACCTGTTGGTTTCGTTAATTTTGCATGAAATTTTAGTTGCAACGGCTTTTTAGTCAGTCAAAATCTTAGTAGTGCGTGAAAAAGTGTGTGAAAAATTAATACTATCGCGACTATCATTGTGAAAATTAAAAAAAAAAAAACGGTGAAATGAGTTTATTTAATTGATATTCTGTAGCTAATGGCCAAATTTTTATTATTCCTCATTCAGCACGACCTGCGTCCAAGAAAAGTACCGTTGTTGACAAAAACGCATCTAGAAAAGAGACTTCGATTCGCCAAAGAACATATAAATTGGCCCTCGACCAAATGGCGCAACATTTTATGGTCGGACGAGTCGAAGATTGTCTTGCATGGTGGAAAGGGATCGCGCCAATATGTAGGACGACCACGTAATACCAAATACCAGCCAAAGTACACAACCAAAACAATAAAGCATGGTGGTTCTAGCATAATGGTCTGGGCATGCTTTTCTTGGCTAGGCGTGGGGCCCATTCATTGGGTTAAGGAAATGATGACTGGCGCTTCATATGTTGATATATTCAAGGACATCATTCTGGTATATGCCAGGGACGAAATGCCGCTTGTTTGGGCGTTCCATCAACGACCCCGAACACACGTGCAAAGTTGCTAAAAGATGTGGCCGCCACAGTCACCAGACATAAACCCCATTGAAAATTTGTGCGTTGATGTCAAGGCTGCAGTAGCCCAACGCAAGCCAACATCTAATTTGCAACTATGGGAAGCTGTAAAGAGCGCATGGGAGTCGATTTCGATTGGAAGATGCCAAAAACTTGTTGACTCAATGCAACGCCGTTGTGCCGCAATTCTAAAGAATAAGGGTCATGCAACAAAATACTAATTTAAATACTAAACAAAACCCATGTAAAAATAAAAATAAAATCACCATCATATACCATCATTTCTAAATTTTTCTTACAATTTGTTACACTACTAAGTTTTTGACCGCTCAAAATTCGCTGCAGTTTTGTTAAATATAATTTCACCTTACTGAAATAAGATAATCGTTGGATTTTTTTGGGATTTGTTTTGTTTGACATTTGGGCTATAAGAAGGAAAAAATACATTTTTTTATAAAAGCAATTACACGCACTTTTTAACCCATTCCTTTTTACGTGTTTGCACTACTAAGATTTTGACCGCAGCTGTATTTCCATGTGTAAAGAAAAAGTAAGTTTGACACCTACATACGTATATTTAGTTTTGTGTATTTAGTGATGGCTAACGGCAACATTCAGCACCTAACACCCCTCTTACATTGAACCCACCTCATGAAAGAGCATGTTAATTTTGCCTACCCTTAGATGAGATAGACGATCAAAACTTATGTGTGACTACTCTGTTCTGTCAGGATAATACTTTTAATTGACACAGAGTTTCGGCTGATTTATTTATTTAAATATAAAGTCTATGAACAACAAATTCTTACAGACTACTAATACAAATTAAATTATATAAATTACACGACTTCGTAAGTTTAATAAAAACAACATGAGACAGCAAAAAATGAAGCTCGATAAGAGATGAGATCCGGTTGAATTCGTTAAAAACGCGAGCAATTGGGGCGTTTCGGGCATAATTTGTTTTGTTATTCCTCCATAAAAGGGTAGAAATTTCGAAGTTCTGTTCTTGGAATACTAAATTTTTTTTACAAAAGGGCAGTACAGTCCAAATCTCCCTTTATGATGCCATATCTACTTTCTAGAGGTTTGAGATTTAAAAGAAGTAAACTAGCACCATATGAAGGAAGAAGTTCAGTAAAATGTAGAGACCCCAAAGCATACTTAAGAAAAACCTTCTGGGTTTTCTCAATCGTATTGATTGAGAATTGATGATACGGCCACCAAATAATAGTGGCATACTCAAGGTGAGAACGTGTAAAGCAATTTTAATGTGTATGGGTCCGAGAATTTTGGGCTATTCCACCGAATGAAACCAAGCATCGTATACGATTTTGAAATGATAAAGTTAGTGTGACTAATGAATGTAAATTTCGTATCAATAATATCCCCCAGAACTTTTATTTGATCAACAGTCTCCAGGACATGGCTAGCAATACTATAGGAGCTTTCATAAATAAAACGCGATTTTGAGTAAGTAGCGTGGAAACATTTTTTAATATCTAAGCGAAGATGAGATCTAGAGCACCACGAATTCGACATAATATCTGCGGAATTTATTAACGAGAAAATTTTCAAGTCATCAGCGTATAATATAAACTATGCAAATGAAGTAATGTCATTAACGAACAATATGAAAATGAGTGGGTCTAGAATACTGTCCTGAGGGACGCCGGACATTGCACGGAAGAGTCCAGATGAGACGCCGTCAATAGAGACAATACACCACCTATTACTTAAATACGACTTAAGCTATTGCAAAAAGATAGAGTGAAAGCCTAGGCAGGCTAGTTTATGAATCAGTAACTTATGAGAGGATTTATCGAATGCTTTGGAAAAATTTGTGTAGATGCAGTTGACTTGACATCCAGAATAAAACGCTGAGATACAGTGTTCACTAAAAACTGCAAGGTTCGAAACTGTGGAACGCATCGTGACAAAACCATGTTAGTTAGATCAAATTAAACTTTTAACGGAGAAATAAATCTTATTCTTAACTATGCATTCGAATAACTTAGAAATATTAGAGAGTTTTGATATAGTCCTGTAATTACATGCGGTACTCTTGTTTCCACATTTATAAATAGGAGTTACCGTAGCAACTTTCCAGGCATCGATAAACTCACCACTACGAAGTGACATATTGAATAGTATTTCTAGAGGTACAACTAGAGTATGCCTTAGAGGAATGTTTTAGTTTAAATAAAGCAAAAGATATACATATAATCAAATGAAATGGACCTTGACCAAATTATATAATATCAGATAAAAGCCTAAATTGGTTAACATTATCAACATACACAAAATTGGATTTGGAAAAACCTGTGAACAGATTGACAGCAGCACTGCCAGCAGTTTCGTTACTGAAAAAGACAGATGAAGCAATAAATGAGCACGATTTTTTCGACTTTGTAAAGCTCCAAAACGTATAATACTGGTATTTATCATAAAAGGCCTGACTATTGGTCTGAAAAAATTTCTCGTAAAACTTGTTCCGTAGATTTTTTAACATTTTTAAACCCTTTATATACCATGGCAATTTATATGGCTGCCTTTTGACAACTGGAACATTCTCTAAGCATAAATCAAATAGCGTTGCTAAAAATTTCAAAACAGTTAGAAACATCTGAGTTCGAAAGCAAGGCACACCAGCTTATCTCAGAAATAATTTGATTTAGACTGAAAAGATCACAAAGGGCAAAATTAAATTCGTAAAATTCGAGTTTAAGAACAAGAAGGGTATAGTGCATATCCTTATTAATAGGATAAACCTAGATCATGATTAACAAATTGTCATTTGGCGAAAAAACTAATAGAAACAAAGAAAATTTTTGCCAGTATTTAAGATTCTTGTACGTTTTATTTTTATAAATGTTTCTATGAAGAGATAACTACAAACATATTTTCGAATAAGACTAAAGCGAAAAAAATTATATTCATAAAAAATAGTCATTTCAAGTTGATAACATTTTTCCGTTTGATAACAAAGCTATTACTACTAGTTATTATTTGCTTTCGAAAACACAAGAATTTGTAATAGTTATTACTAATTTTTACAAGTAGGCGTTCGATAACGCCAAAAAAATTATTCATGGTATCAAAGTTAGAGAGCAAAGTGACAATTCGGTGCAACAGAGACTCTCATTTTGTGCTGAGAAATTTTTAGCTAGCAAAAGAAATTAATTTTATGTTGAATTTGGTGTTTTATGCATTTCTACTCTTGCGCCGGTTTGAAACTCGCAGTTTATAGTCAGAAACAATGCAATTGAAAATTTAACAACAAAACACATGAGTATACTCGTATAAGTAAATTTGTGGTATTTTTTTGGGCAATACAAAAGTTTTTCAAAACCTCAGCTGGTATCTCTTCTACCGTCTTTTGCAAGTGAATTTTCCGTTATTTGTTACTGCTGTAGCAGCCTAAACATTCCCCATACATGCACGGAGAATGCTGCTGGAATGATAGTATTTGGGTGGAGGTAAGTCCGGGTCGTTCCACTATTATAAAACTGACTGTCGTAGGAACGTATTTTGTCCGCTCGTTAACTTTTCTGCTCTTTGGGAGTTAATTTTCGCTTACACTCTTAATTTGTTTTGATAGCTAGTGATGGATAATTTTGTTATCGAACACAAATATTATAATATTTTTTTTGCTGGTTTCAAAACAATCCAAATAGTTTAGCTTATAGAACAAAACCGAACTGATTAAATACACCTCGGTCAGCAGTACTTAATACACACAGAAACATATACAGGGTGGGCCATATAGCGTTTGCTTTTTGAACCACCTATTCTTTTGAGGAAGGTTTGACATTTACAAAATGGGACGCTACACGTTTGAACAAAATTTGGAAATATTGAAAACCTATTTCCAAAGTGGTGTGTCTTCTTCTTCTTTTCTGATTTTCACATCGGTGGCTACGTCAATAAGCAATATTGTCGGATTTGGGGCTCACAAAATCCACACGTTACTGTAGAGAAGCAAATGCATCCACAATGAGTCACTGTTTGGTGCGGTTTTTGGTCTGGTGGCATCATCGGGCCATTTTTTTTCGAAAATGGTCGAGGAGCCGCGGTTACAGTAAATGGCGAGCGTTACCGTGACATGCTCAACGAGTTGTTTCCAAAAATTGAAGAGGATGACATGGACGACATTTGGTTTCAACAGGACGGTGCAACTTGTCACACTGCCAAAGTTACACTCGACTTTTGGCTACCGTTTTTGAAAACCGAATAATCAGCCGAAATTCCGATATCAATTGGCCGCCTCGGAGCTGTCACTATTTTTTGTGGTGAGCCGTTAAGGACAAATGCTATGCGAACCATCCAGAGACGATTGATGCTTTAAAACACGAAATCGAAGTTGCCATTCATGAAATTGGAGCCCAAACAATCGAATATGTGCTTAAAAATTGGGTTGATTATTGTTGTTGTTTTAACAGCATAGGTAGCCCTGTCAGTGTAGGCACATCATCGTTCGTCTTCGTCTAGCTCATCTTGGGGTAGGCCCAGGAAACATGCTGTTCCGACAGGTTGGGTCCAGAGGGAGAGGGGGGTTAGATGAGTCGGTTTAAGGGGGCATGTAAAGAGGTGGTTAGTGTCGTGCGGGGTACCTTCACATGCCGAAAAATTGGGTTGATCGAATGGCCTACTGTAAAGCCAGTTGTGGCAGTAATTTGAGCGATATTATTTTTCATTCATAAATGACAATGTTCAATCTTCAAAATAAAAAAAAATTTGAAAAAATATTGATTAGTTTTTTTTTATATAGCCGATTCAAAAAGCAAATTTTACATGGCCCACCCTATATAACGTTATGTGTTAGTAAACTAGGCAAATATGTATCTAAATTCTTAAGAATGCCCTGCTTGGTAGATAACACCAATTGAAGTAAATAATGTTCTTGGTTAGTCGAAAAACGAAACTATGACTAATTTTATAAACACATTGCTCGCGTAGTTACATGTTTAGCAAATTCTTTTTTGGCTAACGGCATGGGTCTTCTAAAGAATTCTTATCAATTTACAAACCTGTATCGTAAGAATGTATGTGCAGCAATTTTCGTAATATCTATATCTAAGTATTACATATATAACTATTGCTTAAGAATAGCATTTTCTAGTAATTTTTCTTGAAATAATACGTTCACAGCGTGTATGCCTACCTTTGTGTTATATAATATATTATATATTCTTTTGTGTATACAGTTTCCTACATGCATATTTATATTGACTTTTAGAATAGTACATAGATGGTGGTCGTTTGTAATAGATACGCAAAGCGCGATGTCTCATCACCCAGCAAAACTTGTTTAGCTACTTCTTTGTTTTCCTCGCTTTCTGCTGTTTCCCCGTTCGGAGCTCAACTCTAATTTTTTGCTTTTACAATACACGTTTCAAAATCCACGCTATGGCTTAGCGTGGGCAATGTGGGAGTTGGTGTGATTTCTATCATTTACCTTAGAAATGCACACTTTCGCAAATTACTCGATATTGGTAAAGATAATGGTAAGCCAATGGTTTTAGCCGTTATAGTTATATAAATATAATTAGTAGCCCCTCCGCTATCGATAAATGGTATGTATTAAAATACAATAGTTATGTTGTTGGGCGTTTGCATGTTAATATGCAATTTCTCTTTAATTTAAGTTTTTTTATAAAGGGTGTTCCAATAAGAGGTGTTATTTTGATATTCAAAGAAAAATGATCGGCTGTTTATTTCCTTATAAAGAGTAATGTATGCCGTTAATAATGGAAAATAACATCAGGCAAATGACCACCACGACCACGCTTACAGGACAATATCCTTTTCATGAAATTTTCCATAACCGAATTGCAAAGTGGCTGCCCTATGTCCTCGATAGCCTCACGAATTCTTGAGGTCTTGAATCGACCCTGGGCAGTTAGCGTAGACTTTCTCTTTCACGTAACCCCCAAAAAAAGTCACAAGGGGTTAAATACAAGATCTGGGTGACCAATTGTGATCATCGAGAGATAACACGGTCCAGAAACTTTTCCCGTAACACGTAGCGCCGTGTTGTTGAAAATAAACGTTATCCCGATCAATACCATCCAATTCCGGCCATAAAAAATCGTTAATCATATCTCCTGTTTAACACCTAACACCCTTTACTATACTCCTTAAAGTTTCGATTGCTTCGAAATAAAATTAAACATACGAGGTGTGTTCAAAAAATAAAGTGAAGGTTTCAAATTTCACGAGCTACGTACATTCGACTTTCGGTTATTAACTTTTTTATGTTGGTACACTCGACTCGAAAATATGTTCACGGTTTTAGCAATGTAGCATGTTTGGTTTGTTTGTGAGAGGTAGATAAATAAGACAAGTGTTTTACGTGTTCAGTGATTATCTGCTATAGAGAAAAATGAATCAAAGATGTTGCATCAAATGTCGTCTAAAAAATGGAATTAAATGCTCAAAGTGCCATTAAATGTTGACAGTGGCATACGGTGAGAGTACTCTGAGTCAAAAAAATGTTTGACTCAGCAAACAGTTTCTACTAGGGTGCTAGCCGCCTCATAGGTACGTCAGGAGACACCTCTTCAACTACTCCGACGAGATCCAGGACAAAACAAATCGACTGTCGCCACTAATTAAAGTGCAACGGTTAGGAGCCCACCGATGCAACACAACTCCCTCTCTAACGCATAACCCTCCTGCTCCAATCCAGTGCGGGGAAAACCAGCAGCTCTTGGCCCCCCCCCACAGTCTGCTCCGTGTGTCAGACCAGGATTCCTCGGAACCTAACATCAGTCAAGTGCAATTCTTGCAGTGGTTGGTGTCTCTTTCCGAGGTGATATGACCTGCTGCAAAGCTCTGCACCCGCAACCGTCCTCTGACACCATCAGGCCGCAACAACAACTACGGAATGCACAGCAGGACCAACGTAGACAATCTCACGCCTCCTCACACCGCATTACGATAATACTCCCGATGAGCTTCAAGTTTCTCCAACTTAACCGCAACGGACTCATATATATATATGGTCCTTGCTTCCAGATTATACTTTTCAGCACATAGTAAGCCTCAAAATACATCAAAATCTTACTATGTAGATGACTTAATTTCTTGTTTGAAGCACACTTTTAGTAAATGTCGCCAAGACAGTCCACATCAAAGTATAGATGAAAGCAAGCAAATTCAAGCACCGTTCCTCACTCATGCAATATATGCTTTTGAAGCCAGTCAAACGTGGTATCAAACTATGGCTACGTTGTGATGCTGATTCTGGATATGCATATGACCTTAATGTGTTGATTCATTAACTCTTGGAGAAAGAGTTGTGAAGACATTAGCTTCTACAATAAAGGCTCCTGATGTAGTTCTATGCTTTGATCGCTTTTTTACAAGTGTAAATTTATTGGAAACTATTAGCTTTGCTGCTGTTGGCACTTGCATGGCTAACCGCAAAAATGTTCCAGCAATGCCAGGAAAACTTAAACGGGGAGAAGCACTATTTCGGTGTACTGATACGGGACTTATGTGTACAAAGTTGCAAAGATACAGAAGAAGTGTTGTTAATGAGTAATTGTCATAAACCTAATATGACTAAAATTTCAAAAAAAGTGGAAATAGACTGCCCCGAAGGAATTGCATTCTATCGACAGAAAATGGGCGGAGTTGATCGGGCTGATCAATTCATAAGTCTCTACAATCATGATAGAAAGTCTACCCTTGGTATGTGTACAACCAACGCATGGATACTTTACAACGATTTGAGGCGTAAACATGAGAAAGTTACTTATCTTACATATATGGTGAATCTTGCTGAAGAACTGATTGCAGAAGGGAAGAGACTACAGGATTCCCATTACCAAGAAGGGGTAGTCTTTCCAAGAAGAGAAAACATTTTGGCTCATCATTACATCTGCCTGTCGAAGGTGCTACATCAAGACGTTGTAGTCGTTGCGTGTTAGTAAAAATTCAAAAGAGATCAAAAACTATTTGCGAAGAATGTTATGTTCCATTATGTAAAGATTGTTTAAAGCTTTATCACACAAAATAAATGATATTTCTTTATATTATAGCGATAACGCTAAGAATACAATGTAACTTGTTGTACCTGTTGGTACATATGTGTACCGGTTAAGGGGGGGCCTCTACTGTAAAACTTAAAAAAAATCGATTTTTTACTTTTTGTTGAAACATACTCAGAAACAACTCCAGAATGTTCCATGAAAATCTTAAAAAGAAATCTTGAATAGTTTTCAAGTTATAAAAGTTTTAGCAAAGCAGGTATAAACTGAGCGCTCGAGCGGTTTACGGTCTATGCGCTTGTTTAAGCGTGTTTTTCCCGAAACCACGTTTTCAAAATTGCCCACATCACAGCTCCGTGAAAAATTAACATATCAAGCTCAAACTTTGATAGTATATTTTTAACAATAGTTACTAGTTGTTAAAGCTATGGTGGGAAAAAATTTATTATTTATAACCCCTTTTTTAATAACAAAATGACAACAAAAAAATGTCGATTTTTTAAAAACTCTTCAAAAATTTTACAAAAAAATTTTTTTTTTGCAAGTAATAGGCTTAACAACTAAAAATAATGATATATAATAAAAAAAATTTGGGTTTTTTCATTTCAGATTTTTTTTAAATGCGCGACAGTGTGGGCAGATTTCAAAAGGCGTTTCGGGGGAGCGGCTGTACAGCTGCCATTTTGAAATGAAAATAAATTTAAAAATTTTTTTTGTACACTCAAGACCTGTGTTTATGTAACCCTAAACTTTTTTTTACTAATTAAATTAATACAAGTATGAAAACAAAATCCATGAAAATTTGATTTTTACAGTAGAATCCCCCCTTAAAAACTCTAGTGGTACATATATGTACCACACCTTTTCCTCCCTCCACGGCCTCCCACAAATAAATTTCTTTGCTTTTTCATCTAAAATAGTGAATATTAATCGAACATAGGCTTTTAAGGTAATTATTTTTGTTGGATATACGAAATTTGAATTCAGGAACGAAAGGGTTAAATGCTGTGAATAAATATGAATCAGTGCAAAAAAGAAGTCAAAGACAAATAAAACTGCTATTTTTTTTCTATTGAAATCGAAAAATGTAATTTATTTTCAGTGCCAAAACTCATTCTTGACATACTGTATATCCTCAATCGAAACCAACGATTCATTATACATGTTGTTGTAAATTATATGTTCGGATTCTGTTTCGTTCCCCGTCGTACAACGTGTTCATACATATAGTCTTCTTTTTTTTTTTAAGATTTCAACATTATCGCAAATATCGTGCATATTAGGTCAGGTATTTGCACTATAAAAAAACCGCGGCCGCCGTAGCCGAATGGGTTGGTGCGTGTCTACCAAATCGCCGTCGACCTTCGGCAGGCAATGGCATTGTATTTTTGCCATTGAACCAAATGGTTACTATCTATATGAATTTGGGGAAAATATGTACATACATATATCAGAAGTCAGAACCAAAATTTGTGTATTTTAAGAAGAATAAAGGCATAAGTTTCATATTAAGGGAAGGTTACGCTTTTATGGGAATTTTTTAGTCGAATTAGCAATGAAAACGTTATAGTTAATGCTGTATTAATATTTTCGAGTTTCCATTTCTATAGGTAGTGCGGTCGTATCAATTTATTTCTATATACCGTTTCCCCAAAATATGAAAGCTGCAACTTTTTTTCACAACAAATTACACTAAAAAAGCTTCAATTAAACAAAACTGTTCGTTCATTAACAAATATAATATTATATATAAATTCTATTCTCACAGAAAAAACAAAACCAAACAGTTTAAAATCCAGATGGTTGTGGGAACTACCACCCTACTCTGATATCTCATTCAAGTTGATTTCTTCGGCATAATGTGCCTACAATATTTTCGGTTTGATGCATTACCTTGACCAAAATTTTTACGGCAAGACTGTAATAACTATGGAGGTAAACTTACAATACGAGTATATATGGTATTTCGAAACGTTTGTGAAGCGTTCAGTGATAAATTTCGTGCCGCGAAGGTTTGATACTGTATTTTTACCACTTTTTTTACAAATAGCTATTTAGAAATAAATCAGTTCTTTGGCTTACCCTTTAGAAATACGTGCGCATACATACATATGTTCATATAAGTACATTCTATAGGGTGTGGTTTTGATTACATATCTTAATAGGTACATGCACATGCGCTCATTAACGACCAGCGGGTGAGTAAGTAGGCAAAACATTGCCTGATAAGCCTTGTACTAAGTGATAAGATATGAATTTCAAGTTAAAATAATTTATGAAATTGAAAGGTACCTGTTGTAACTTCTTCCAATGAAATTCATATACATACATGTATGTGCATATATATGTAAAGTATGCTCGAATTTTGGGGATTTTATACAGAAATATGATTTATGGGACCTCTGTGATGATAGTCCGTGGAAACCATGGATTTAAATACTTAAAATTCGTATAATTGGCTAAGATATACACTTGATTAAACAGTGGTGCTCCGATACAACAAATGATATAGTGGCATGACTATTCATTAAACTGAGAATTCGTTATATCGGAAGCAAAAATTAGTTGTGGTTTTAACAGCAAAAACGTGTTCCCTGTTTGAGGGATGTTGCTGGAGTAACAGTCCTTGGCCGGATATAAATCCAGGTCGTTCCGATAATGTAGACCCGACTTTGGTATTAATATATATGTTTAGTAACAAGATTTATTCATTAATTTATGAAAAAAGTTCATGCTTAACAATTTATATAAAGAACAAACATAGAAAAAGAAATATAACTGTTTTCTACATCAAAATTTTCAAGCTTTGCTGTTTGTCTGATACACTCGATTGTTTTTGGAGATGAGACATTTTGAGATTTAATACTTTGTGGTGCAAGTTTCTCAAAGATATATTATATTTTGGTCTGTTATACATTATTTTCTTCAGATTATTTGATGCACTTTTCAAAGCAGTCAGTATGCTTTATTTATGAACCAAATTCATCAGTAGCAAATTCATTTTCAGCCCCATAATCTTTTCTATGAACACATTAAAAAATTTCCTCGAAAATATCAAGAATTAAGAAGAGTTTTGAACTGCACGTGAGCTGATGAACTGATCTTTTGTTGTAAGTCATGCAAAGATAATTAGATAGATAAAGCATTCGCATTCTCGAGTGCTTTCAATTTGCAACATTCGTTTTATACGAGCTCGAGCAACTACCTAAAAATTTTAATGAAATTTACCCGGTAGTCAGTGAGGGGGTCCACTCTGTAATGCGATACGAATGGCAATTGCAAGGTGAAAGGAAGTCAAAATTGTGTGCAGCCATATCTCATTTAAATATACATAAATATGTATATATTTTAACGTATATCTTAGAAATACAGTTTGAAAGAAACTTTATTACTTTGCCAACGTCTTGTTCGAATGCCGACAACAAATTGTTTTTGTAATACAATTTTCTTTTGCATCGCATTAGGTAATAGAAACCCCATCGAACCTGCCCGAAGACTCAAAGCTGCATTAAAAAGCATTCGTTATATCGTTCAAACGTTCGTTATACTGGACCACCACTGTATATTCGGTCAGTTTGAAAATATTTGAACAATTCTAACAAACTGCATTTTATAACAATTACTAGGTTGTTTAATAAGTTTTGCGGTTCGGTAAAGGAGGGAGGGGTTACTACTAGCCTAATTTTTTTTTTTGTTATGTATGTTGGTACAATCTTCAAATTAATACATTTCACTCTGTCAATTCATTCTTTGTTTCCAAGCCATTTGACGTGTCACAGCATTTTCTACATGACAAAAATCAAGTATCGTGCAGTGATTGAATTTTTATTTTTGGAAGGTTTAAAAACCATTTAGTATTGACGTGTCACAGCATTTTCTACATGAAAAAAATCAAGTATCGTGCAGTGATTGAATTTTTATTTTTGGAAGGTTTAAAAACAACGGATATTTATAAACGAATGTTGAAAGTGTACGAGTATTACACTGCGTTACAAAAACGAACTTTTTTGCTGTCCTATGAATCAAATATACTTTTTCGGAAAGGGGAGAAAAAATAAAAATACACGTGTATCGGCGATTTTCATGTACACGTCAGAATTTTTTTTTTCTAAATTTTCGGCATAACTTGAAGGAAAATTTTTAATGTAACAATTTTTAATTTTAATATAATAAAATTAATAAAAACATTCGGGGTTTTATATCTCTATTGTAATGCGGAGTGAAATACCTTTCTTTTGATACCCATATCGGCATATCTCATGCAATTTTATTTTTTTTTAATTTCGAACAAGTGGCAACCCTGTGAGACATTGTCAGTGGCAACACCTACATAGGTGAAAAGTCTAGAAATGTGATACACTATCTGTGTGCCCAATTTCATTCAAATCCGTTAAGCTAATCCTGAGATCGTGTGGCTATACAGATATGCATACAAGAATTGCTCGTTTAAAATTATAAAATACAAAAAAAAAAAAATTGTGACGTGTACCATGAAAATCGCCGATACACGTGTATTTTTATTTTTTATCCCCTTTCCGAAAAAGTATATTTGGTTCATCGGACAGAATGTGTGTAACGCGGGGTTATTATTGTACAATACCATGGACAAGATCTATTCCTAGCCTGAACAATGCGGACGAGAACCTGATGGCCTTTATTTAAAAAGTCAAGTTTTTCAGTAACAGTCTTACAGAGCCAACATATATACCAGATCATTATGATGAATTCGTCAACTACTTTTACGCTCTATTGCCAATAAAAGCATTCACTTCCTGGTTCCAAATATTTTTACCACACTTTTGGTGTCTTTTTCGAATTCCGTTGTTGTAGCAGTAACTTTGCCCTGTCAGTGTAGTGTAATCACCTGTCGTTTTCGTCTAGATCATCTAACGGTAGGCCCAGGGAACTTGCTGTTTCGACAGGTTGGGTCCAGAGGGAGAGAGGTGTTAGATGAAGTGGGTTTGATGGGGCATGTAAAAAGGTGGTTAGTGTCGTGCTGGGTACTTAAGAAGGTGGTAAGAGTCTCCTCATGGCAGAAATGCAATCGGAGGTTTGCCATTGCCTGCCGAGGGGCGACCGCTATTAGAAAACTGGTTTTCTTAATTTTGGTGTTTCACCGAGATTCGAACCTACGTTCTCTCTGTGAATTTCGAATGGTAATCACGCACCAACACTTTCGGCTACGGCGGCCGCCTAAATGCTACCACGCATTTAATAGCATTCACTGTAGCATCCTGGTGTAGGTGGTCAAGCTCCTTTGCCAGGACAGCGGTTTCAGCTGGAAAATTGGGACGTATGCCCCGGATCCTTCCAGCGGGTATAAAGCGAGCCGCGGCAGCTGTGATCACTTTGCGGAATGTTGGTTCGCCTGCGCGCTCATCGTTGGGGATGGGGAGAGCGGCGAAGGTGCTCACAGTAAATTTTGCGAATCTGGTCCAATTAGCTTTATTAAAGTTGATGTATGGCTTGTGATACGCGGAAACAAAGTCGGCAGGTTTCTCGATCGAGATGATAATGGTCAAATGGTCTGATGCAAGCGATAGCATAGGTCGCCATGTTATGCTATTTATCAGACCGGCGCTAACAAATGTGCTATCAGGCGACCTGCTATTGCCCACTACCCTGGTGGGGGCGTCGTCGTTTACGGTGCTGAATGTCGAGTCGTTTATCTGCTCTGCCAATTGATGTCCCCTACGATCATTTGGCAGGCTTGAGTGCCAAAGATCGCGATGCGCATTGAAATCACCTACTACCAACGGACGACTGCGTGACCGCGGATGGTTACGGGTGCAGAGCTTTGCAGCAGGGGCAAAGTAGTCGCGTGTTCACTCACGGGTGGTGCGCAGGCCAGAGCACCTCCCAAGAATTGCACTTGACTGTTGTCAGGTTCCGAGGGGGAAAACTCGAGTCATTCTGGTAACGTAGAACCGGCACCCACCGACGCTTTCCGTCTGTTCGAATTCTGTGCAGTTTCGCGATGTAATTCTATACGGGAGGTTTCAAAAACAAGGAGCGCGTACAAGGTTAAGTCCAAAATAAACAAGACTGAGCTAAAATAGAAACGACAGGAGCTTTGTTCTGATAACTTCGAGTTTATTTATTCAAAATAGTCCCCTTTTGGCCTCGATACTTTGTTTCACGCGATCTCAAAGCTTTTCGAAAGAGTGTTTCAGTTTATTGACCGGAATGTCCTTCAGGATGTCAGTACAAGCCTTTAAGATGGCCTCTGCAGACGCAAAACTTTTTCCTTTCATGGCCAAATGCAATTTTCACAGGGAGCCATATCAGGCTAATACGGTGAGTGATTGATGGTTAAAATGCGATTTCTAGTCAAAAAATCAGGCATAAGAGTGGATCGATGAGATGGTGCATTATCATGCAATAAGCGGCAGCTTCCTCCTTCGCGGTATTCAGTGCGAATTCGCCGAATGCAGTGCAACAAACGCTTCAAAATGTTTGCATTGGCAGTTTGACCCGTTGGTACGAACTCCTCGTGGACAATTCCCCTGGAATCGTAAAAACAAATGAGTATCGACTTGATTTTTGACTTCACCAGACGCGATTTTTTGGGTGGTGGCTCGCTGGGGCCTTCCATTCGGTACTTTGACGCTTAATTTCAGGTTCATGTAGGAAACTCCACATTTCATCACCCGTTACAATGTTGTAAAGGAAGTTCTCGTCTTTTCTCGCCTCTTTAATGAGGTATTTCAAATGTTGAGTTCTGAGCAATTTTTGGTCCTCAGTTAACTTGTGCGGAATGAAACGTGCACAGACCTTTCGTAAACCCAAATTACACGTTTTACCGATTTTAAAACAAAATTCGAATTAGCTCTTTGTTCGAAACTCATTTTTGTACCGATGACACAAACATACTGACACTTTAGACGCAATAACTTCGCTTCCACTGAACCGAATGTCACCAAGCTTTCACTGGAAGTCAGCTAGGGATGTAACTTCCAACGCACTAACCCATTAAAAAGATGGCACCATCGAAAACATTTTATGACGCCAGGCTTTTGGACTTCACCTTGTAGAAGAGGCTGCACAGCGCGGCAGGTATTGTTTATGCTTCGAACAACATTATGAACAAATACAAGATATATACATACTCGTACATACATACTCGTACATATTTTGTAAATAACATCATTTTAACACGGTTAGATTGCTTGCGCCTCTTTGTGTGTCAAAGGAAGTTTGCTTCAGTATCTGTGCATAAGACTCAAATACAGAACATCCGTTGTTCGTAATTAATGCCCATTTAAGTGTACTAATACTAAAAATTTAATGTTTTTTGATTGCGAAGTGATATCATTATCGTTTGCAAGTGCCAATTTGTATGTATACGAGTACTCATTCATATTTGTAGTTATGCTATTAGGAGAAAAAAAAATAGAAGATCTAATTGAAGCGCTGAGGTGGCGCATTATAAAAATTAAAAAAATAAATGTCAAACATTAAAATATTCTATAAAAGCACTGGCGTATACCGAAAATCGTTTTGTGAAAATTGGTTTGTAAAAAGTTTAAATTTTTTAAGCCTTTTTTATTTTTTTATTTGGAATTCAACTAAATTTCACATTTACAATTACTTATTCATTACTTTACACTATTACATTACATTATTTCACATATTCTCTTCAAAATTTCTATACGAGGTTTGTCCAAAAAACAAGGACAAATTTCGCGTGCTACGTAAATTTGACTCGATTATTATTTTTTTTTTATGTTGGTACACTCGTCTCGAAGATATGTTGACGGTTTTAGCAATATAGCATGATTAGTTTGTTTGTGAGAGGCATAAATAAGGCAAGAGTTTTGCATGTTCGGCGATTTTCTTCTATAACGGACGCCCGAGGGACATGCTCGAATCACGTATAACATTTATTAAAAGTTGTGTACTTCGATTATTTCCAAACTAAATATAAAGTAGTAAAGGTTTCTTTTTTTTAGACAGTACAACATGGATTTCCTCACAAACCTTCTGCGATTGCCTATGATCCGATTTCCAAACTCATGGCCATAGGCACACAAACAGGTGCAATCAAGGTATTCGGTCAGCCTGGTGTAGAGTTCTACGGGCAACACACGTTAATAAGCAATTCAGCGGCCGAACTCAACGTGCAGCTTTTAGAATGGGTATACGGTACCGGGCGTGTACTCTCGTTGACTGCCTCAAATCATTTGATTTTATGGGAGCCTATTGGTGCAACGCTGGTTGCCATCAAGACATTACCTTTTGACGGAAAATTGAAGAAAGTGTCGTCCCTTTGCTGTTCGTTAAATAAAGACATCGTATGGATTGGAACTGAAGGTGGCAATATATATCAATTTGACCTGAATTCGTTCGCAATTCGTGAACCTGTAATATATCACGATGTTGTTCTCGAGCAAGTACCCTCCACATACAAGTTAAATCCAGGTGCTATTGAGTCAATACGTCAATTACCGAACGCACACAATAAGCTGTTGATTGCATACAATCGTGGACTTTGTGTGTTGTGGGATCTAGAAACATCTTTAGTTGTGCGCGCGTACATTGCACCAGGTCATGGACAGAGCGTAGGTCTATTTGTGAATGCGTCTGGAACTCAGTTTACTTGGTATCATGCTGATGGCTCCTACGCCTCTTGGAATTTGACCAACGCTGAAGCCCCAAAAAACGTCAACTACGTTCCTTATGGGCCAGATCCTTGCAAAAGCATAAATCAGCTTTATAAAGGCAAGCGCGGGTAAGTTTATTCAAAATATTTGATTCGCAAAATTCTATACATTTGTTATCCTAAATTTCAAGAACCGCTGATGTTGTTATATTTTCTGGTGGCATGCCACGCTCAACTTATGGAGATCATAACTGTGTATCAGTACATTCAAGCGACGGCAGTAAAGTGTGCTTAGACTTCACTTCGAAAGTTATCGATTTCTTTGTGACGTTTCAAAATAATACGGACAATGTCCAAGTCCTGGTTGTATTACTCGAGGAAGAGTTCTGTGCTTATGATTTAACTGATTCCAAAATTCCTGTTATTAAGGCCCCATATCTTCATTCTGTTCATGCTTCCGCGGTTACTTGCAATCATCTAGCATCCCAAGTCAAACAGGATGTCTATGATAAAATTGTGCACGCAGGAGAAGAACAAGATGCAGAGTGCAGTACCATAGAATGGCCAATAAATGGCGGCATTTTGGAGGCAGAACTGCCTGATGATATTGACAGTGATGAACGACTGTATGAAATACTATTGACTGGCCATGAAGACGGTTCAGTAAAATTTTGGGATTGTACTGATGTTGTTTTAAAACCTCTTTACAATTTTAGAACTGCGCCATTGTTTGGGTGAGTATATATATATATTTAATATAAACCAAAAATAAGACTTCAGATTAAATTTTAATTATCAACAGGCATGAGAACCAAGATGACATTCCGGTGGATTCGACAGAACCTTTGGATGATTCAGAACCACCATTTCGAAAAGCAGGTCTATTCGATCCCTATTCTGATGATCCCCGTTTAGCAGTAAAAAAAATAGCTTTGTGTCCAAACACGGGACGGATGATTGTCGGAGGCACCGCTGGTCAAATAGTTATTGCTAACTTTGGTATCAGCGAACTTGAAAATAGTCCACTTAAAGTGAGTTCTATGAATCTAGTAAGTGATCGTGATGGTTTCGTTTGGAAGGGACACGATCAGTTGACGGTACGTGAAAATTTGCTTGACCCGGATGCAGATCCTGTGGGTGATGCCGGTGTAGAAATAACAGGCGTTTTACAAGTTCTTCCACCAGCAAGCATAACATGCTTGTCTCTAGAGGCGAATTGGGGGTTGGTAGCTGGAGGTACTGCACACGGCCTTGTTTTATTTGATTGCAATACCTTTTTACCAGTTTTTCATCGTTGCACTTTGAATCCAAATGGTATATTAAGTATATTATATATATTATTTTAGTATTATTATTAAAATCCATATACAGATTTAACAGGCGCAGGAGAGCAATTGTCCCGCCGCAAATCATTTAAAAAGTCGTTACGTGAGTCGTTCCGAAAACTTCGTAAAGGCCGTTCTACACGAAATAATCCATCACAAATTCCAACAACGGTAAGTGTACCTTGAAGCGAAAAATCTTAAGTCCACGTTTTATTGATTTTGTCTTATTGGCATTTTATCAAATAATTTTAGATTGTTAGATTTATTTTTATTTATATTATCAGTTCCTAGCATTCTAGGTATTTTTTTTTAATATATATATTTACTGAATGTATGAAAGTATTATATGAAAGATCGTTCCGAAATATTTTATAATGTCATCAGACAATTTTCTCTAGATGGAAATTTGTTACATTTATATGTTAAATTGCTACTGTGTATAGAGAGAGAGTGACAGATAGGGGGGAACCTTGAGGCAAACCATTTTCCAAAGGCCAACAATCTGTTATAATTTGGTTTGCTTTAACCCGGAATTTCCGATTTAGCATACAGTTTTTAATGTAGTATTATTATTATTATTTTGGACCTAACTTCCAAGCTAAAAGTTGATCCATTATGGAGTGTAAACCAACTCTGACGAATGCCTTTTCCATGTCTATGGATATAAGAGATGTGTGGTTTCTGCTGGAAATACTATTGGTTATGTATTCGTCTAAGCGAAGTAATGCGTTTAATGTGTTGGTTACGGACTTAAAGGCGGTTTGGTTACTTCACAGAAACTTATTTGTGTGAAGATACCACATAAGTCTCCAAGATATCATTTTTTCTATGGTTTTTGATAGGCAAGATAGAAGGGAAATAGGCCTATACCCTTCTGTCAGGTGTTTTGGCTTGTTTAGTTTCGGTATGGGTACAGCAAGGGAAATTTTCCATTGTTGTGGTATAGTGTGTGTATTGTAAATGAGGTTGTAAAGTTCACATAGCTTGAGCTTGCCAATTGAAGGAAGTTGTTTTATAAACTCATAGGGGATATTATCTTGGTCAGGTGTTTTTCCTTTTAGTAAAGCTAGGCATCCATCGAGTTCGTGCAATGTGAAAGGCTCTTCTATAGCTTTCGCCTTTTTACTTAGTTGATAGACTACGCTTATTGAGTTTTTAACGATTTTTTTGTCCTGTGAAATTTTCTGAAAAGTTAGTGTTTTTTGAGTAGTTTGACCATGCTTTTGCCAGCGTATCGCCTATTTCGAGGGAGTCCGATGTAGATAATTTGTCATCTTTTTCAATAGAGTGAATTAAGTTAGATGGGCGGTGCCCGTAGAGTAAGTTAATTTTGTTCCACATGACTTTTAATGTAGTGTTGCAATTTATATCCTTAGTGAAATTTGTGAAAGTCACACGTTTAGAAATTTTCGTTTCTCGTTTAAAGATTAAGGTTAGTATTTTCAATAAATTTCGTGACTTTTTGGCCCTTATTGTTAAACCTTGGAGATCCCCATAACGGGCTCCAAGCATTTAGATCACCTACAATTAGCATAGCTTCATTTATTTGTGAAGTGAGTTCGTGCAAATCATGCTCAGCAATTTGCTCGTTTGGTGGTGAATATATTTTAGTAGAGTAAAATTCATTTTGGATTTTATCTTGATTGCGATTGCAAGTAACTGAGTGTGTAGCTCAAAGGGAGTATATTCAATATTATTAGCAACAAGAACAGCGATTCATCTTTTAGCGTTTTCTTTTGTTGTAATGTTATTCTTTCCATACATATAGAAATTTTTGGCGGTTTTTGTGGAAAGGCTTTCTTTAATGTGGGTTTCTTGGATTGCAACGGTTTTATAGCTATTTTCTTTTAATAGTAAGCATAATTCATTATAATTGTTGTGGTATTCATTATAATTGTTGTTGTTCTCCACTGGAGAACTTTAAGTATCATATTGAAATTTAAATTGTACTTACTCTTCTAACGTACCTTCTGCTCAAATATGAACGAGACGTTATCAATAAAACGGTCCGCTGATGACATATGGCAAAAATAAATTTTTTTTTTTGTAGGACCATTATTTTAATAAAAAAATAAAAAAAAACACTTTTTTACTTGTTTAGCTGAACTACCTATAAGCGCCTTAATGTTAATATTTATAGTTCTGAATTATAATTTTAATGAGTACGCGTCGAATTCACAATTTTAAATTTAAGTGAATACTAACCAATAGAATTTCTTGTGAATTCATTTCTCAGAATATCCCAACTTCATTGGAAATTATTTTATAATAAAAAGTAGTAATGAAGCAGTGAAAGTAATGTATAATACCAAATATCGGATTCACAGGGAATTTGATTGAGAATTTTATTCATCCTACGTGATTAATCGAAAAATCTCCTGGTGTAAAAGATTTATGTCTTGTAGCCTTCCTGGATATTGAAGATGATTTTAATAATATAAGCCTGGAAGTCATTATCATTGCCATAAATGAATTAGCTGTAACCACTCTCTCGTGAAATTCCATTACTAACTACTCAGCTAGAGTAGTAAAGGCTAGATGGTTTGAATCCTAATTTTCGAAGCATTTCAGTAGGGAGGAATTTTTTTTCACTCTTGCAGGACTTGAGGTATCTCTTCGAAATACATATATCAAAGTGTTAGGTTTAATATCTAAAGGGTGTTTTTTTTAGAGGTTAGGTCTTCAAGATGAAATAAAACGTATATAATTTAATGTTATGGCCAAGAATTTAGCTTTATTATAAAGATAAGGGTTTGCCATTATGTTTTAAAAATGATTTCGGGCAAGTGGCCGCCGCGGCTGGCTCGAATAAATTCCAGCCGAGAGGCCCGATTTTCGACCACTTTTTGCAGCAATTGCAAGCGACTTCACATAGCCCCACAAGAAATAGTCCAGCGGTGTTATATCGCACGATCTTGGAGGCCACGCCACTGGTCCACGGCGCGAGATAATGCGCTCACCAAAAGTTTCCTTCAATAAATCGATTGTTGCGTTGGCTGTATGGCATGTAGCGCCGTCTTGTTGGAACCAAAGGTCGTCCACATCAACATCGTCCAATTCAGGCATAAGTCATTAATCATGGTTCTATAGCGCTCTAGATTGACTGTAACATTATGGCCGGCTTCATTTTTAAAGAAACCAAGTCACCAAACAGTGACTTTATGAGGATGTAACGGCGTCTCAGCAATGGCTTGTGGATTATGTTCACTCCAAATGCAACAATTTTGCTTATTGACATACCCATTCAACCAAAAGTGAGCTTCATCGCTGAACAAAATTTTCTTGTGAAAATCGGGATCGGTGGCCATCTCGTTTTGGGCCCATTCACCGAACGTGCGACGCGCTTGATGGTCGTTCGTCTATTCATTATGAAATGGCAAACCAAACTGAGCATAAATCAAGTGACAGATGTCAAAAAGACCATCTACTAAAAAATAGTAGTACCAACTTGAAAACCTAACCTGTAAAAAAAACACCATATACATACATATTTTGCTAATAAATAATAATAACACTAATATTTATGATTATTGCTTTTTGCTCACGGGTCTCTCATTATTCCCAATTAGTAGTTAATTTTATTCATGCTTCTTTTTTTTTTAATTAAACATTTAATTCTAAATATATTTTTTTATGAAAATTAAAAAAAGATAACATATACAGGGTGCGTCATAGATAGACTGTTCACTAGGCAGGGCTTTTATGTCGGTATGTAAACGCTGAATAACTTTGTCATTTACCAACCGATCGACTTCAACATACATGTTTTCGATACGTCAACTCAGTACAATTTCAACCATGGATCGCACCGAAATAACCGAAATCGACGCTATAAAATCCGAAATGCTTGACAAGGTGATGACAAACGCAGAAAAAAGATTGCATTTTGTGATTGCTAATAAAGGTGGCGACTTGATTGATATTGTATTTTTTTTAATAAATCGTAAATAACCAAACCAAATAAAAATACCTCATTTATACAAATCAGTTGTTTTTTATCAAAGTTTTTCAATGTTTTCATACCGACATAAAAGTTGGCGCACTCTGTATTGGTATATTGGAAGGAGGAAAAAGTTAAATTTTGCAGTGTAGTTTCACAAAACATTGGGCAATTATGATAAAAAAACCAATTAAAAAAGGAATAATAAAAACATGTAACAGGTAATAAAGGACATAAAAAAGAATAACTTGCCATATTTCCAAAACTGGTAGGCTGCGGATCCAGGTTTATTAACACCTTTTTGCTTCTTCGGATCCATATTTTTACCACATTAAACATTTTTTTCATACCCTGTATTCACGTATTACCTTTTCACTGCTATACTTAGATTAAATATATTTCAAAAACCAATAAAATTACTTATAAATTGCTTTTCAAGTTGGAAGCACGGCCGATCGAACGGCAAGTAGAAGCTCGTTCTACAGATGATGGCATGGGTTCTATGGTCCGCTGTTTACAATTCGCCAAGACTTTTATAACCAATGGTAATAATATAATGTAAATCAAATGGGTTCGATAGTAATAAATATTTTGAAAAATTGCAGTGAATATAACATCGCCCACATTGTGGTCAGCCACAAACTCAAGCACGGTATCAGTTTTTTTATTACATTTGCCAGCCGCTCAAACAGCTGCTACTAATATGCCACCTGTGAATGATAACGCAGCGGCTACAACAGCAGCTACGCAGCCACGACGCGTATCCGCTCAACTGGCGAAAGAAATTCAATTGAAGCATCGCGCACCTGTAGTTGGTATCGCTATATTCGATCATAATGGCTACCCAGTTGACCAACAAAGCAATAAGAGTCCGATTTCACCACCCCATCGATTGTTGATTGCATCCGAAGAACAATTTAAAGTTTTCTCACTGCCACAACTAAAACCGATCAACAAGTATAAACTAACTGCAAATGAGGGGGCCCGTGTACGACGTATACACTTTTCTTCCTTCTCATGTCGTTTGCCAGCTGATTTATTGGTGCACGGTTCTAGCGGTAGCCCTTCCAAATCGCTTCCAACACGTTCACAAGAGAATGCCCAAGATATAGCCAACACTAGTGGAGGAAGTGGAGGAGATCGCTTATATCAGGAAATGGCGTTGCTTTGTCTAACGAATATGGGGGATATAATGGCTCTTTCGGTTCCAGAACTAAAACGTCAACTAAATGCCGCAGCCATCAGACGCGAGGACATTAAGTAAGTAAAAAAAGCGAACAATTAAAGAAATGTAAGTACGGGTGTATTCGAACTGTATATTGTGCTCTACAAGCTAGTGTGAAATCTTAATATACATACATAAAAAAATTCCGTGTTCTTAAAGCTTTCAAATAGATTGAGCTCAGGGCCCCTACGTAAAATAAATATTTAATTATTTATACACCTATGTATATATTATGTGGTAATTTTTACCCGGTTCAGACCGTTTGTGTATGTATTTGCCTAGCGACATATCCCGGGTTAACACCATATAATATTCTTCGTATATGTTTAGAGAATGCTGTTGAAGTGAGTTTTCGGGACCATATAGGAATATAAGTTGGACTGTCGAGGGAATAACCAAATACTATATCTTTGATAGCCTCTACGTACGTAAAAAGTAACTACGAAATAATGTAAAGAAAAAGCTAAATATTTTCATGAAATTATACATATAGACTCTTTGGCTAGCCCTTTACATTTTGGTGTACATTCTTTAGTTTCGAACCTGGGTATTACCGAGTTGCAGTTACGCACCAACCCATTCGGCTACGGCGGCCGCCGACTACGAACAGCCATTTTTAAATCCAAATTACAATATTTGCGTGTTTTGTCAAGAATTATTACGCAAGATGGAAAACTTTAACGCAGCAAAAGATATTTGATAGAGATGTCCCTTCTTACACATATATTTCATGTCGTATATTTAAAATAACCGCCGTTTGTACAAGTGACAAGGATTCAATATGCAAACAATGGCAGCATGTGAGGGGCATAGAAGTGATTTTTAGGTCAAGCTCTCTTTTCGAAGCGTCTCATAGTGTAAAAACAGTAGCGCTTCACAGTTATAATAACCGAGTGTCAGATGGATCCATAGGCTGAATTACAGCACAGAGGTAGTTACAAAACGTATATGTCGTTCAAATACGCTTTAAAATGCATGGTCCTCTATTTATTGTATATAACACTCGACTTTTTATAGGTAATAAACTTTCATACCAAAGCATATAAAAATAAAAAAAATCAAGTTAAAAATATTATTTCTAGTGGCATTTCATCACTTTGCTTTACAAATGGTGGTGAAGCATTATATATGCTTTCATCTTCTGAACTGCAACGCATCTCTTTAGCGGCAACAAAAGTCGTAACACCTCTAGGCGGCATCGAAGTGGAAGAATTGGTGGTTAATGGCGAACAAATTAACACAAACGCTGATGAAAACCAAGAATGCATTGATGCCACGAGTTCGATTTCAGCAACGCACTCACATGAGCCAGTATCGAAAGATGGGACAAAACCACTTGAAGTTGACACCGATCTGCAGAAGGGAGGCATCGGTTTAACCAATGGTGTTAGCTCAGCTATGGAGAACAATTCACCGAATCGTGCCAATGAAACAATCACAAGCTCAATCGGCGATATAACTGTAGACTCGGTGCGAGATCATCTGAACGCTACAACAACTACTTTATGCACCACGACCACTGAAGAAACTGTCGGTAAGTAAAATTGACATATAAATTTGGCAGTGGTGCTGGTTGTATTCATATTGTATTATACAAAATTTTTGTGTGCCTGTTTTAGTTATTTTCATTTTAATACAGATTTATCATAGACTATGTCATTTTCCAATTTTGGTTTGTTTTTTTATTTTGGGGGATATTTGAAGTGGCAATCCCGAACATACCATGTGGGATTTTACATAAATACGCCTTGTGTTCGTCTCTATTAGTTATCATTGTTGGTGCAACTTAAAACATTTTTTAGAACGAATAAAAATTTGTATTTGTCTTAATTCGTATTTTACGAGTATATCTGTACACGGTCCAAAATGCTCATAAAGTTTAACTATGCATTGGTTTATTTTTTTAGGAATCCACAAAAACTCTTTAATATTTAATAATTTTTAAAAGCTGAACCCACATTTTAAAATCAGGACTACATATTATATTTATACTATGACGAACATAAGGAAATGGATATTTTATAATAAAACAGGTGGACACATTTAGTGAGTTTTTTTGTACAAATCGCTTTCGCAAAAGAGATAAATGATTTAAAAAAAATCGAGTTGCAATTACACTCTCTTATCTTGAATTTCTTTCAGGTCGACTGTCTGTATTAAGCACACAAACTAATCAAACTTTGACCAGTGCAAATATGAAGGATGTCACCGATTTTAACATACCCAACTTAATGGATTTGGCACCTTTAAGGTAATTTCCTTGGAGGTTTTTCTATCATAGATTTCTTCTTCTATTACCGGTTAAACAACTTTAACTCAGTTAAATAAAGCGCTGCTCTTCCGCTCTAGTCACCGGAACTTTTGTTACTGGTTGTTAATTTACCATACGTTCCATTTTATATTACAACTGAAACGACACATGTTATAAAGGAATAATTAGTGCTGTTTTGAACTTGGGGAAATTTTTTGCTAAAATACTGCTCTACTTTATTCTGCTTTATATGCGTTTGAACACGGTAGGGTGCGCATAGATGAGGAGTAGTATGTTATGAGTTAATTAACGATCAGCGTAAATCATATTTCAAATTCGTCGAATTTGACTTGAGGATCTCAAAAATATTTATTTATTGAATTTTAAACAAACATTCAGCTTATCGAGAAGTGAACACATAGTTTGCCTCGTAGAAAACTAAACCACTAAAAAGATTGTTCAGAACATTCAAAGAATATAATTGAGGGGTCTGTTAGAAAAAAACTTCCTTTAAAAGTACTTTCTATTGGTAACTTCCTTCCTTCTCCTTCAGAAGAAGAAAAAAAATGCACAATTTTATCTGCGTTTTCATTGAGTGACGTTGTTTTGGGATCTCCACCAGCCGGCCCTTTTTTTATGAAACTTCTATATTTTCGACATATTTAATGTTTAACTCTTCTAATTTCAGTAACACAACGGAAACCAATAGCAGCTCTGTGGTCATCAAATCAATAATCACTAGTATATCGCATGAAAAGACTAATGGGGAAACGGAAACAGTTACATCAAAGACTACCAAGCGTGAAGAAAGTCAATTTTAAATTAAATGTGAAAGATTGTCCTGGTTCCCTCCATCTACTTTCGGAATCCAAAAATACACAACGATCCGAAATACATACATATATTCAACTATAAACGTTTTTTATTGCCTTAGTTTACAACATCTTCTACTTTAGTTTCATCTACAATCAACCATGTTAATATGTCGAAATTATTGAATTGTCCACTCTTTTTGCATTTAACATATCCATTTTAAGTTTTTTATTTAAGATGTGTCTAATTTTTTACAAGCACAGGGTGTGTTCGAGCTATGCGATAAATACCACAGTATTGCAGCCTTGTTACTTGGTACTCTGATACTGATAATCTGCTCTAATATTACAGAATTAATTTAGCATAGAACGTAACATTTTAAAGAAATAGAAAAAGTATTGAATTTTGAACCTATTTAATAAATGGTGAGATATTAATGTATATGTAGATTGGGGCCATATTCAAAATGTTTCTTTAAAGTCGGTACTTTTCATTTATATATCTTTTTGCCCAGTAATTTTCTCTAAAGAATCGATTTCTTTTTGATATCAAACTTAAACTTCATCCAATCGACAGCTGACCAACAACTTGGATCCTGTCGAGCTTTATATTCGATAATAACAATGAATATACTTCAGTGACCATTAAAATTGCATTTATTACAAACTTTACTTACTTTCCACCCCAATCTTAATTGCGCAGTGAAATCTTTTGGTATTGCGTTTGTTTTGCTAGTATTGAGAAACAGATTGTCAAGATTTTGTTGATAGAAGGTTTGATATTAAACGTGTTAAAATTGTTTAAAACGTGATGCTATGTATCTAAAACTAAATCTATAAAAAGTAATGCCCCCGCAATTGTTGAAGCTTGATTCGATCATACCCATATTCACTGTTTGTCATAAACTATTATTTGTTAGGATTATTACACTTCTCACCTTACATTACTACAATTAACAAATATTAACAAAAAAAAGTACAATATAATGATTGCCTTACTGACAATTAATTATTAAACAAGGCTCGGATGTAATAGGTACGCATCATTGCAAGTAATGCCTTCTAAGCAAATTTTCTTTCAAAGCTAAAACTTCGTAAAAACGCTAACTATCAATATTTCGTTTCTTACTAACTTTAAAGTATTATTTTTATAATTATAAAAGTAAACATTTGCACTCCCGCGTATATTCTATTAATAAATATAATCTTCCATTACATGTTAAAATTAAAGAAAAGGAAAACACCACACCAGATCTAGAAATAACGAATTGCTGTTTTACTGTTATGACTATTAACAAAACTTATTATAAAACCTGTTGGCATTTAAGTGAGATGTATGCATACATACTACTAAATAAATATGTATGTGAACGCTATTTAAATATACACGATTCATTTATAAAATTTATACATGTATTTAAAGAGTTTTTAAACTCGCACTTTTTTATATTTTACATATCGAGTATTTTTGGACTATTTGTATAGAAAATTTACAAATATATGAATGTTTGATCAAATAATGCATATTAATGTTATCGAAAATTATTTTCAATAAAAGTGGAAAGATTTGCTGCTGAAATTCTTTTGGAGTTACTTATTTCACTTGAATTTAAGATTTACAAGTACAATCCGGAAGAATCTAATTTATATCCTGCCAACGAGTATCAACCCGGCGTCATTTACATTTATGGAGAATGATTGTACTGTTACAACAACAACAACAAAACAACTCTGCCTTGCGACTTAAATTATTTTACTACAAGCGATTAGCACAACGAGTAATTTCTGATTATATTATATTTATTATTTCAAGGACCTTTATAGTACAGTTATAATACTATTTAAACAAGGGCGCTTAATTTACCGTTAACCGAAAAAGAGCAATTGTTTCTGTTGAATCGGTTCTGTTCTAACGTAAACGAAATCCAATTTACATTAACCACCTTGTGTGGACTCCCCTTTGCTACATGTTGTCCGCAAAATACCCGTTTTTTCGCTAGACCAACAACAAAGTTTTGTACATATAAATGTCACGTCAAAAGAAGAGGCCAACTATTTTACACAGCCATCATTAAGTAGGAGCTAGAAGATTACGAGTACGACAATAGTGCAAATGGAACGGCTTTTCGTTTTATCATTTTATGCTGACATCCGAATAAACACAGCGAATGAATTAAAGCAAATCAGCCTGTTTACCGATACCACCTTTAATAGATTCGCCTTAGATAGATAGATAGACTCTTTTCTTTTGATTTGACACTAACAATGAGTATAACAATTTATACACATATACATAAAAAATATTTATATTTAACAGTATTCATTTACAATTAAACTTCTACGAGTATATTTCAAAGCATCAGTGATGTACCAATAAAGACCAAAATAAGTTAGAAACTTCCTCTGAAAGAGGATGGTACTTTTTTGGGTGATACTGTACAAATATTCAGCCTTCGAATGAAGACCAGAGTGTCAAACATATACATCTTCTTCTTAATTGGCGCGATAACCGCTTACGCGATTTTGGCCGAGATTAACAAAGCGCGTCAGTCGTTTCTTTCTCGTGCTAACCGGCGCCAATTGGACACACCAAGTGAAGCCAAGTCCTTCTCCACCTGATCTTTCCAACGCAGAGGAGGCTTTCCTCTTCCTCTGCTACCACCAGGTGGTACCGCATCGAATACTTTTAAAGCCGGAGCGTTTGTATCCATTCGGACGACATGACCCAGCCAACGAGGCATATACATAATATTGAGAAATCACTGAAGTTGTATTTTCGTACAGTGTTCTGTTAAATATTTATTCTTATATATTTATTGTTTAATTAATCTGTTGAAATAATCGAAAATTCGGTTACAAAGAAAAAAAAAAAAACGGTTCACCAATCTCTTCCTCTCTTCATATGGTGTGGGTGGTGGTTGGACTCCGATTACGGCATTTATCTACTGATGAATGTCGTTTATTGTGCGTCTAAACACTGTCCGGTCCAGTAGTTGTCTGTTCGTTTTGTCCTGGATCTCGTCGGTGTAAATGAAGACGTGTCTCCTGATATGAATAGGAGGCAGCTCAGGCTTAAGCAGGTGTCTACATAGGTGACACCTACGCTAGCGCCCTACCAAAAACTGTTTATTGAGTAGTGTGTTGTGCTCCTTTACTGGTAGCATCTGTGAAGGTTTTGTAGTCGGGGCATCAGGAGGCATTCCGTCTCTGTCCGAATAGTAGTGTTTGGCAAGTCTGAAGCTTTATCCACTGCGTGCCATTAGTTCCAGGCGACCAGACAGGCGCAGTGTAGTTTAAAACCGGCAGAGCAATTGCCCTAAATGTGGATAACACCATTTCTTTGCCTCAAGTATTGGCGGCAAGCGATTAGAAGGCCTTGTTGCGATTTTGAACTTTAGTGGCAATTGCGTTTGTGTGCGCAGAGAAGGAGAGCAAACTGTCAAAAGTTACACTAAAAATTTTGGGATTTTTAACAGTCTTGATTGGTGTGCATCGACTTTTGCGTTGCGGTTTCACCTTCTTTGTCTAGGAGGTAAAGAGAGTCGCCGTGGACTTTGTGGGGGAAAGTTAGAGACTCCTCGCAGTGAAAAAGCAAGAAAGATTGGTGAGGTAGACGCCGGTATCGTGCAAACGTTAGCGTAGAAGACCAGGGAGACTCCCTCTGGTGGTTGGGGGAGTTTCGAGATGTAGAATTTGAAAAACAAGGGAGAGAAACACCACCCTGCGGAACTCTTCGCTTTATCTTCCTCTGTTCAGAGATTTGGTTTCGAGATAGTTCGCGGACCACCTCTTCAGCCCCGGTGGGAGTGTCGACTATAAAATGCCATCTAATAGCGTGGAGTGGCTGACAGTGGCGAAAGCCTTCTTCAGGTCCAGAGCTACTAGGACAGTCATATTGCAGGGGTGATTTTGGTTAAGCTCGCGTTTTATTCGAGTGCTTATGGCGGTGTGTGCTGTGGTGGTAATGTGCACTCGTCGGAAGCCATGCTGATGTGGGACTGGGGTTAAGTGTTTCATAGAGAGTGGGAGTAAGAGGGCTTCAAGAGTCTTCCCTACTGGAAAAAGGAGAATTATCGGCCGATAGGTTTCCCCTTGGTTGGCGCGTTGCCCTAAATTCCACTTGTCAGGAATAATGAGATTGGCCATAGACAGCTTGAAAACCTTTGTGAGATACCCTACTCCGAATTGTCCCAGGTTTTTCAGCATCAGCATATCAAGTCCGCCAGGGCCTTTTGATGCTCTAGTTTTGTTGATGGCCCCCCGAAACCTCGTGGTGGTACGACATTTGGATCTGTCGGCCGGAGGGTACAGTATGAATTGCCGGCTAAAATAGCTCGCGCATCTCTTCGGATCCGACGAAGTGTAACCGTTGAACGTAATATCCTCCTGATCGTTGTGCTTCGTCGGGTTCGACAGGGACCTTATCGTGGACCAGAGCCTACTCACACCATAAGTGAAGTTGTCTTCAGGTGCTCAACCCATTTGGCCCGCTTATGTTGGGTGACCAGTTATCGAATCACCAAATTGAAATCCCTTATGCGGGGATATCCGGAATCGACCTGTCGTAGGTTTTTTCATGGGCGTTTTGGTAGCGCGCTACCCTCAAGTGGCTCTTTGAAACCATGACAAGCTTATTGTTTCGTCGAACTCCACAAACCACGGGACAAAGGTGAATTAGTCGCCTGTCCTTCGTTGTAGTCTTTTGAGGGTCCTTAGTTTCTTCATAGTGTCTGCTATGACATCGCATGCTGCCGTCCATTTTTCCCTGTTTTATAGCATGGATTGCACGAATCTGGGTGGTAGTTTCCTCCAAATATGATGCAAAGCTTCAATCTAAAGCCATTAAAACGCTTATATTCGGAGAATACGTGGTGGACGTCTTCTATCGCGTTTACCCCACAGTATTCACAAGTGGGATCCGATTCGTGTTTGAACCGATGAAGCATCCATGCCCGGTTAAAAATTTAGTCAGTTAAAATCCTCTTCTCCGTGTTTTCTTTCGAGCCAGCTTCGCAAGTTTGGAATGCAGCAATGTGTCCAACGGCCCTTCGTTGTGTTATTCCATTTTTGCTCCCAAGTAGTTTCCCGTGCTACGATGCGTTGCGTTTCACTCTCAGCCAAAACTGCAGCTTTGTCTGCCATATACCGTATAATATTTGGTTCCTTATCACGCCTTATACTTTAGATCATTTATAAGATGACCGAGGCATAGGAAAGCATCTTCTTTTTCTACTTCAGTTGTCACAGTGATACCTAGAGCGGGCGCAGAATTTAAGGAAGTTGAGCGCCCAGGAGACTGTGATAAACGCCGTCGTCGCTCAAACGGATTTAAATGTCCTCTCCAACGTGTTCTAAACCGGTTATCGATGGAGTACTTTCCATTTTGAGGAAGCTGATGCACCCGTTACTGATTTCGCAGCACGCCCTCTTGTTTAGCCAAGACACCTACTTTAAGTGTGGGTGATAGTTTGGACACACACCTTCAAAAGTGGATCGCTGAATTGCTGAATACTAAACAGATCTTTCGTGGAGCGTGCGAAATTTAATTCTTTAATTTTTCAAATCGTCCTTTATCGTTTTTATTTATTTTGTTTTTAAGCACTCAGTTTCTTTATGTGTCCCAGGTAACGTGAACGTTCTTTCGCCAAACTAATCACTACACTTCCGCACTATTCGCTGATAAAAATCTTCACTTAAATTGACCATTGAGGGTTCTAAAATTGAGAGCCCTCTGAAACACAACCAATTCGTGACACTTCCACACTGGTGTCCCCTATGATCGTTTGGTAGGCTTGAATGCCAAAGATCATCATGCGCATTAAAATCACCTATTACCAATCGGTTTTCATCTCTGACGAGCGTACCTTGACATTCTAAGGTATAATCCCTGTGGTCGATGTCTTCGTCGATATAATATTGACTTACTAGATATCGTAGACTGTTTGGTGTATCATGAAGGCTAGGCGACTGATATTGCCTCGCTCACGATCTTTTCTGTGCACGTTATAGCCATCGCTGGTTATTAGGGAAGAACTAGTGTGCAGTTTGTTGGACCGCAGCTATTGAGATACCATGTGGGCTCATACAGTTAATGGTCTCATCTGTCTTGCTCGGATGTCCGTTACAGTTGAATTGAAGAAGTATGAAGCTCCTCGGAATGACTGTCATAACGCAGGGTGTGAGGGACGCTTGGGGTTACCTGCATTGGGTCTGCTGTGCGTCCCGCTGTTGTTTTTGCTGTCTAATGGTTGTAGGCGGCAGCGCCACAGGGGGCTGTTGCGCATCTGAGCTACAGCAGTGGGTAATGTAGTCACGTATCCACTCCCGGGTGGTGCGGCGGAGGCCAGAGCATCTGCGAAAGTAGCACCAGCCACTGCAAGAATTGCATTTGCCTGATGTCAAGTTCCGAGGAACTCTGGTCTGACACACGGAACAGACTGTGCGGGTGGCCAAGAGCTGCTGGTTTGTCCCCGCACTAGGGTTGGATCAAGAGGGTTGCGATTGGTCGATGTTGGGGGAGTTGGGTTGTGCCGATAAGCTCCTTACCGTTGAGGTATGGTTTATGGTGGCGGTTGGCAGTGCCGGCACATTAGAGGATGTGGTAACCGGGGAGGCAGGAGACGCCTGGCGGCGGGAGCAACCTATGGTCACATACTGTGTGGACCACTGCATTAAGCTAGCTCCACTCGTTGCACTTATTACACCTAACCGAGGTGAAGTTCGGGTGAAACCGTTCATGGCAGACGTAGCAATAGAACTAGCTCTGAGGAGAAGTATTTGGAGCAAAATTGCTCCATAAGATTTCTCCTGTGACGATAGAAGAGGGGTGAGATACGGTGCACTAGACAGGGCTACTTTACTGGGGCGGCAGCCCTAACTAAGTATAATAATAGAAGAAGTAAAAAGCTTCAAATACCATGGAGTGTGCCTGACAACCAATAGGATCATGATAATTGAATAACCAGTAGAATAGAAACTGCTAGAGAGGCTTTCATTAAACTTGGTAAACTATTGGTACGCTGGCACATAACAATTAAATTGGTTAAAAACTATATAGCGGACGTTGAAAACTGCCCCAACTAAGAGCTTTTGAAATGTGCTGCTATTGAAAAATTATGAAAATATGATGGTTGATAAAGTATCAATGTCGTAGTTCTAAATACGACACAAAATTATGAGGGACTTAACGAGAAGAAAAGTCGTTTATTTCAAAGAGTAGAGTAGTCTTAGGACAGTTGGCAAACTAACAAAGACAACGAGTAACAACAGACATTTAATGATATCATTAATAATATGTCTTGACTCTTAATATACATGAATGAAATTCTTCCTTACTTCATTTGTTAGTTTTATTAAGCTTTTACAATTATTTTTATTAACACAAAACATCTTAATATTACATCTTGTCGGCCATTTTGTTGGAATAATAAAAGAAAAAGGCTAGGAAAAGAATGAGTTTACAGATACAGTGTTGCCAATATAAATGTACACCATAATACCAACACTAACAACCCTATGGCTATGCAGACCAAGAGGATAAAATTTGTGAAAGTGTTGGATTTTTCTTGTTCTATTATCATATGAAATATGAAATATTTTCATCGGACGCATGGCAAGATTTTCGCAAAATTGACCTATAATGAGGCGACATACTTTTAGAGAAAGAAAAACATTATAGTAGTAACTTTAGTTTGGTTTTCGAAATTCACAACTCTCTTGCTTCGTGTGATTAAGCCTTTATTACTGAATAAAATACATCTCTGAACCAGGAACATTTCATTGGGTCAAAACACTGAAGTCTTATTTCACCAGATATCGTAAAAGGTAGACCAACGAATTATTTTGTAAATCTAATTATAATTTACATTCTGCAGAGTTTTTATAATTCGATATATTACATGTACGTGTATGAGGTAGCTTAAATATAATGGATTCACAAAATACAAGCGTAAATGCTTGGGGTAATACAGCCACAAAAGCGATGGAAATAATTAGTTTTTCTGATATAATGTCTGAAGAATATGCACACCGTGTTCATAATCGCGAAAAAAAGCGCCATGAAGAACGCTTATTGAAACAGGCGCATAGCCAATCCAAAGGACTAGCAACATCAATAAACAATAATTTAGATTCTAGTATATACCCTACAACAACAGGTGATAAGACATCAGCGAATAAAGAGTATGAAGAAAGAGCTTGCTCATCCAATGTGGGAGCGAAAGACGAGTTTAATACGTGGGAAGATTATTCTGCACTATTAACGACTGCAGGGGAATGTGATTCTGACGCCGCAATCGCTGAGATGCTTCAATCTCAGTTGGATCACGAATATAATGAGCATCTACGACGAATTGAACATCAACGCAACAAAGATAGTAAAGTTACCGTAATATTGGATAAATTCCATCGTAATGGTGATATGGAATTTCTGAACGATTCAGACAATTATTTTGAAGTTGAGGAGGAAGAAAGCCAGCATAAACGTGATTGGGACCGTTTTGAGACAAACGAAAAACTCTTGGACACAATACCGAAATGTGGATTTAAGTTGGATAAAGAGGGCGAAATGATAACAAAACATGATCCGCAATTGTGTGGAGTTCGCAATGCATGCCGAGTGATGTCATTCCCTCCCGAGTTTCCTACTGGAGATGGCGCGGGCTTCGATATGAAGCTTTCTAATCAAGTAAGTATAGCATCAAATATCACATTAGTTATAGTTTATGTTCAAAGAATAGAAACATTGGCGTAGGTTTTTTCTCTATCCTGTCATAGTTCAGAAAAATCATGAACATAACATTTTCATGATAGTGAATTGACCATGGTTGAAGGTTTGCTCGGTAAGCAGCATTCCCGTTCCCTCTTTACAAATCGGCTCCCCTAGTAAGAAATTAGTATGCAAGCTCTAGAAATTTTGAGTACAAGTGGAGGAAAAGTAAAATTTATTGAAAGAAAATATCATTTTCAAAATGGTATGTTTGTAATGAGGCTACCTTCACATGGGTGGATGAAGTATCCAGAGGAGGCTTAGCCAAGCTCACTACCAGCTTTCCGAGTATTGCTAAAACATTGCAGCTAGTATTCAAAGGTGACAGCTACTTATTGGGTGTTTAGAGCACGTGACGACAAGAAGCTTTTCTCAAATAGAAAGGAAGGAATGCCGTTAGTAATGTAAGAATAATAGTGACTTGGAGGCCTAAACTCCAAACTTAAAGCGTAATAAAGTGTTTAGTTTATTAAATGTATGATGAATCCATTTCTTCTATGAAAGAATTAATTATTGTCATATTTTGCTTAGGTAACACAATAGCTTCATATTGGTTAAACTTTGCGATCGGTTTTAAATTTAAAAATGAATTCATAAAATATAATCTTGAATTAGGTCAGGCTAGGATAATGGTGGCAGCCGGTCTGTACGATCAACTCACTTAGACCTTACAGGTCCGTTTTGATACCACTGTTCTGAACGGGAACCTCATTTATTTTCCTTCGTGGAACCATTTTGTGGCTCTTCTGAAACGCAAAATTGGTCCCATCCCCACGCCAGACAGCTCTGTAAAAGAATTGAAAAAGTATTTACCTAGACAATCGGCTCTGATTTTAGCTAGGGCTGGACAATTGCAAAAGGAAGTGCTTAACTGTTTCTTCCTCTTCGTCATCTCTACAACTTCTGCAATAATCATGGGATAAAACTCCTAGTCTCAAGGAATGCCTCCCAAATAGCCAATGACCGGTTATACAAGCCACGACCTTCGAGATATCATTCCCATGTTCTCCAGGTTCTACGTTACCGTAATGACTCGGGTTTTTCTCGACCAAGGGCTGCCTCCTTGGGTAGGTGGATTAAGTGCAACGGGTGGAGCCACCTTAAGACCTGTTCAGGCCTTAGGTCACATAGGGAGTGGTCCACATGGTATGTGGTCACGTGTTGCTCCCGCCAGCAGGCGTCCGATGCGTCAACGACTACTACCCCCCTGATAGGCCGGCACTTCCAACCGCCACTACAACCCATACCTCCACGGCAAAGAGCCTATCGGAGCAACACAACACTGATTTTGTTTTCTAGAATAAAGTCAAGTAGTGACTCACCCATAGCTGAATTTTTTCTGAATAGGCTTTATTAAGAAGAATACTACAGGCTAAATACCTTAAAAAATAAGTAACTTTTTGATGGTACATCCTTCGTTGTATGTTTTATTGACATAACAGTTACATATGTTCCAGCTCTATTTCGCAAGTACACGTTTGTTCACGTTACCTCTGCCTAAGAATTTTCCCAAGCTACGTTCATTCAAATTACTGTACACCAGCATTCAACGTACTCTATCGGAGTATGCATGGGACTGTCGATTACTATTGAACCAAACACTTTTCAAATTTCTCACTGAGATATTCATTACTCAAAAATTTCGAGAGCAAAGCGGCAACTCCATGCAAGATAAACGTTTATTTTGCGCTGGAGAAATTTTACCCAGCAAATATTATCCATCACGAAAACATATCATCTTAAACTATATATCTTACTTTTTTCTTCAAATACATACGTCTCTATAATTCCTCTGATTTTGAATGCAGTATTGCTAAATAAAATGCGCACTTATTGCCAGTAGTTTCGCGAACATTCGGGATTTGCCACACTTCCTTCCGCTTAAGTTTGATCGGCCCGATTAGACACCAAATTTTTCGATGCAAATGAAGCTAATCTCTCTAACTGAACTACTTTGGTTTTCCCTTGTCTAGTTTTGCATTGCTTTCAAAGATGGTCCTTGCGAGTGTTTGGCCAGTAGTTTAATGCGATTGAATCTTTCGACCATTGCATACGATTACTGTTGCTGTTTACTTTATTCCCATTAAGCAATGCATCTCTTTAAATACTGCGGACTCGAAATTTCTTCCATGCAACTCATTAGGTACTCCAAACAGAGCCACCCAGTTCTGCACAAAAACCTCGGCAATGATTTTTGCCTCTAGATTTAGTAGAACGTACACTTCTGGCCACTTACTGAAGTAGTCCACAACAACAATTTGTGGTTGGATATAAATCCGGTCCGTTCTCTATGCAATCTTATGAAACAGGGCTGTCAAATACTTGTGTTAGCTAAATTGTGTGACCACCAAAAGTTCCAAAGACAATCAGTTCTGCATTACCGGAATAACCCAGATTTATGTCCGAGCAAGGACCCAGCAGCATTCCCTACATATAGTATATGGAGAACATCAGGAACGACCCAATTTAAGTTTAATTGCCTCAGCTAATCAGTGTGTTTGAACACTTACAGCTCTGTTAGCCTATATACCATATATATGTATATATAATTGGCGCGTACGCCCTTTTTGGGTGTTTGGCCGAGCTCCTCCTCCTATTTGTGGCGTGCATCTTGATGTTGATCCATAAACTGGAGGGGCCTACAGTTTCAAGCTGACTCCGAACAACATATATTTTTTATGAGGAGCTTTTTCATAGCAGAAATTCACTAGGAGGTTTGCCATTGCCTGCCGAGGAGCGTTTAGAAAAAACTATTCCTGATGCTTTCCATTTCAATTCAACCGGGCTATTCGGGACATGTTCGATGTAACTCAAATATGTTGCTCTCTGGTCAAAATAATGGGACACGTATTTTTTTGTTCGCCCTTTTTCAAGATTTATCGGCAATTATGTTTTTCGTCTCAAAATCGATTTTTTGAATTATAAAGGGTTTTGATTTTGAATAAAATACAATTTTTTTAGGAAATTATTGTCATTTCTCTTTATTATGATAATATTGGTATGGCTCAATTACGTATGGAACAAAATATCCGCCAAATGGCCGCCAGGGCCTCGGCGGCACACCTTCATCCGATGGTCCAAATTTTCGATGACGCTGAGGCATAATTGAGGTTCTAAGCCGTTAATGTGCCGAATTATCTCATCCTTTAGCTCTTGAATTGTTGCTCGCTTATCGACGTACTCCTTTTCTTTCAAATAACCTCAAAGAAAAAAGTCCAATTGGATTATCATTCTCCCAAATGCGGCAATTATGCTTATTGACGAATCCACTTAGGTGAAAATGTGCCTCATCACTGAAGATGATTTTCTTCGAAAATTGGTCATTCACTGTTGCCATTTCCTGCCACCATTCTGACTATTGACGACGCTTGAAATCGTCACAAGGCTTCAGTTATTGAGTCAATTGCACCTTGTAAGCGTGTAAATGCAAGTTTTTATGCATATTGTTCATCAACGACGAGCGTGAGAGGTGCAATTGTTGGGCACGACGACGGGTTGAGGTGGACGGCTCTTCAATCATACTATCGCGAAGAGCAGCAATATTTTCTGCAGTAGAAGCTGTGCGAGCATGCACTGGTGTTTTCACATCTCCTACAGACCCAGTTTACTCAAACTTTTGCACAATTTTTCCGATTGTACGCACATTTGGACGATTAAATTGACCGAAAAAATCACGAAGTGCGCAATATGCATTTGGATTTGAACGCCCGTTTTCATAATACGCCTGAATAACTTTAACGCCTTGCTCGATTGTGTATCTTTCCATGATTCAAATTGAGTTAGTCTGAAATTAAAAAATGTCAAATGAAATACAGAAAAAAACTTGACGTTTTGGTGTGGTTCATATTCAACATCGGCCCTTGAATATTAACCACCCTTTATAAGAATTTTTTTTTTTAATTGCTCATAACTTAGTCAAAAATGAACCGATTTTAATGATTCTGGGTTCAAAATGATCGTTATTACTTGCACGAGCGACTTCAATACAAACAATTCCAGGTTTTTTACTAAAAAATTCATTACTCACAAACAACTGATTTTAGGAACTGGACATTCAGCTCAATTGGTGTCCTCTTGATTTGGAAAAAGCTAAAATAAAAAAAATACACTTTTTGAAATACTGAATATTGAAAAAAATTTCGCACTTTTTGTGTTTTGCAAAATTTAAAAAAAATAATAAATAAAAAAATTTCACCTCTCATGAGAATTGATCGTTATGCTGAGATGGATAACCCAATAAAACACGCTAAAGATTTCTATTCCTTTGTTTTGCCAAGTGCTAGAAGCGAGAATTGACAAAGATTTTGATTAAAAGGTTATGTGTAGTTTGTACTTATAAATATTTGTATTTGCTTAATATACATTCTGTCAAAATAGTACCGGCAATTGTTTAATAAAACGCAAAATAATTGTTTAATTATCAAAATGTATTTGGTCGCTTCATTCGAAGAAATACACATTAGTCCAGTCGTCAAAGCACCTTTTAAATCCGTTTGAAGAGATTATCTGCAGCTCCTTCAGCGAATTCTCTATCAACGCAAAGCGGCGTCCGCGGAGTGGCAATTTAAGCTTTTGGAAAAGGAAAAAGTCATAGGGGGCTAAATCCGGTGAATACGGTTGTGGTTCGATGATATTTGTCAAGTTTTTGGCCAAAAAGTTGTTCACAATATGAGCCTTGTGAGGCGGTGCGTTATCATGGTGCAAGATCCATGAGTTTTCTTTCCACAAATTGGGCCGTTTCCCACGCACATTCTCTCCCAAACGATGCATACCTTCCAACTAATATTTTTTATTTACCGTAGAACCATTTGGAACGAATTCCGAGTGCACAACACCAAGATAATCAAAGAAAACGAGTAGCATGATTTTCTCTTTTGACCGACTTTGACGTAGTTTTTTGGGTTTTGGTTAATGTGGATAGCGCCATACAGCCGCCTGTTGACTGGATTGCATGTCACTCATATACCCACGTCTCATCACCTGTTATGATGCGCTGGATAAACGTTGGGTCCGAAATCACTTGCTCAAGCATGTCTTCTGCCACCTTCTTCCGATGAATTTATTGAAAGAAATTCAATTCACGAGTTACCTCCCTCAAACTTAAATTATAGTTTTCCAGCACCATTTCGTCGAAGGCGTTGATGGGCGACGAGATCGGGGCAAATCTTCCACGACTTCTCTGCCCTCTGCAAAAGCCTTATAGATAAAGCTCACTCGCTGTAGGCTTTCTGCAACATTTTCAATGATTCAACACACGAAATCCCGTTCAAACCCCAAAATTGAAGACAAATTCCTTGTTCGATATTTTTATCCATAGTGAAAATCGCGGAGCACACCTGCGATTGACTAATATAATTAAATGCCAAAAGCAAGCTAACTCTCAATACGCTCAAACTCTGCGACACAATAAAGGGCAGTTGTGCCAACATTCCAGCAAAAAAATTTAGACATATGTGTAACGCGCGCTTTTTAAATGAACAATTCCCGATAATTTTTTTACAGAATTATTTGCATACGTTTAATACCTTTTCTGATCAAATTAATATCATATAATTTTATTGAACTATATAAACTTTATACAGGTTTTTAACCAATTGAAAACATACTCACGTCGAGGGAATAAAAAATGTAGAATTTATGATCGGAAGGCCAACGAGACTACGGCTGAAATGGGGGTGGATGCGCGTACTCGCCTGCTGCTTTATAAGCTAAAAAATTGCCAAATTTTGGGCCAAATAAATGGCATTATATCGACGGGAAAAGAAGCTATAATTTTACATGCGAACTCAGATCCTGCTTACGCAACAAATGACATTAAATATAGTGGAACAGTATGTTCACCGCAATTGTTGCCCAAAGAGTGCGCTATTAAAATATTTAAAACTACACTAAATGAGTTTAAGCAACGGGATCGATATATAAAAGATGATTATAGATTTAAAGATCGTTTTAGCAAACAAAATAATCGTGTTATTATAAATATGTGGGCAGAAAAGGAAATGCATAATATAATGCGCATGCAAAGCGTCGGCATAAACTGCCCGGATGTTGTCATTTTAAAAAAACATGTGTTAGTAATGTCTTTCATTGGCGATAATCACAATGCGGCACCAAAACTTAAAGACGCGCGTCTAAGCCATTCGGAATTGAGTTTTGCCTATGCAGAAGTTATTGCCGCAATGCACAAGCTATATAATGAAGCAAAGTTGATACATGCTGATTTGAGCGAGTACAACATTCTATGGCACGACTCCAAGTGTTGGATCATCGATGTAGCACAGTCAGTAGAGCCAGAACATCCAAGCGCACTAGAATTTTTGATGCGTGATTGTACTAATATAATAACTGTAAGTATTAAATGCAAAACACGTTAACGTCATCACTTTTTATAAAAAGAAATTCAGCCATTTTTCAGCTTCTATATTTGAATACGACGCAGTTATTCATATGTTATTTCCATTAAGCACAGTTTTTTCTATTACGGTCAGCGCAAGCCTCGCAAATGTTAAATTCTTTTTTTGTTTCTTTTATATCCGCACGACTATACTCCAGAAGTATCTAATTGACTGTTTGGAGTTCGCCGGTTAGGCTCTTAGAAAATATTTAAAATTATCGAGCCGTCTGAGCCCCACTTCACTGATTTATTATTAGCTGTATTTTTTTCAATCGCATACCTTCTGCTCAAATATGAACGAGACGTTATCAATAAAACGGTCCGCGGATGACATATGGCAAATAAATTTTTTGTTTTTTGGTAGGACTGTTATAAGCTTACATGACAAATTTCAGCGTGATATGTCACATAGTTTGTTTTCTGTGCTACTGTAAACAAGTCAAGCTCGAGTGTGTTCTTCGAATTTAACGATGGAAATTCAAGTGGAACAAAGAATTTGTTTGAAATTTTGTTATTCCAACAAAATTTCGGCTTCAAACGCCTTAAAAATGTTGCAGACAACCTATGGGGACTGTGCTCTATCGCGTGCACGTCTTTAAAAGAGTAGCAAATCTCTGTGTCACATTCGCTTCCTAAATTCCTCACAAACTATCAAATTGCACAACGTGTATTGCGAAAGGGATACGCCTATTTAGCAGCATTAAATAAATTTTTTTTTATTGCTGGACTTTAAGTTTGAATTTTCTATTAGGCAGACTGTATGTTCATGAATATATAGTATGTATATAAATTAGGGTGTCTCCCAAAAATAAATTTATTAAAACTATTAATTTTTAATCTTTAATTTCGGAAAAATATTAGGATTTAAAAATATTATAAATCCTGCCACATATGTATATGTAAGTCTAAAAAGGTAAACGTTGAAATGTTGTCTTGTTTATGAAAGTTTATGATGTAAAATTAAATTTGAAATGCCAACAAATTTGTTGTGTGTAGAAAACTGAGCAGATATGTATGTGCAAAATGGAGCGAAGCTGGTCATATACATATATAAGTATAAATAATGTATACACGATTTTGTGAAATGCATAAACTGTCAAAAGTAAACCTTAATAAATATCGACCACCATATAAGAGGCTCGTGTTCACAAAAGAAACTGAAAATTGAAAGCGAAAGGACGTTAAATTAGTGATCAAAACTAAGTGTAATGTATAGGGTTTTCTAATAAGAGGTGTTATTTTGATATTCAAAGAAAAATGCTATTTTTTAATATAAATTATCGGATGTTTATTTCATTATAAAGAGGAAGGTATGCCGTTAATAGTGGAAAATAACATCAGGTAAATGACCAGCACGACCACGCTTACAGGACAATATCCTTTTCATGAAATTTTCCATAACCGAATTACAAAGTGGCTGCCCTATGTCCTCGATAGCCTTACGGATTCCATCTTTGAGGTTTTGAATCGACCCTGGGCTGTTGGCGTAGACCTTCTTCACGTGGCCTCAAAAAAAAAAGTCACAAGGTGTTAAATCACAAGATCTCGGTGGCCAATTGTGACACCTCTTCGAGAGATAGCACGGTCCGGAAACTTTTCCCGTAAAAGATCAATGGTTTCGTTGATGTGTGGCACGTAGCGCCATCTTGTTGAAAGTAAACGTTGTCCAGATCAATACCATCCAATTCCGGCCATAAAAAATCGTTAATCATCTCTCGATAGCGATAGATAACACCTGTTATTGGAAAACCCTTTAATATTTGCACATCACTAGAGGTAATTGCAATGAGAAAAAGTTATATTCTTTTATGTATCACAGAAATGCATTTAACGGAAATGATAGAAAATTCGATTCGTCGTCGTTCTCAACTTGTTGGTCTTTGTCCTTCGACTGCGTGAAAAATTTTAAGTAAGGATCTTGGCTTACGTGCTTCTAAAATACAGCTCGTGTAGCATTTTTGCTGATTGGGCTCATTCGAAACGGACCGAAGTACTGGGCTTAGTAATGAAGTTCACTTCTGGTTAAATGGCTACGTGAATAAGCTAAATAAGCCCTGCTGACTGAATTTTTCGTTTCAAAAATTACTCAGCTAAAAAGCGACGACATTTGATTCCAACAAGCCTGCGCCACTTGCTATACAGCGTGCTTAACAATCGATTTATAGTATTGCAAAATCAACTTTATTTCCAGAAGTGCTCCTACTTACTGGCCCTCTGTTCGTGCGATTTAACGCCTCTGGATTACTTTTTATGGGGATGTGTTAAATCATTTTTATGCCGACAAATCAAAAACTCTTAAAGCATTGGAACCCAATATTAAATCTACCATTGACGCCATGCGTCCAGATTTATAAGGAAAAGACTAAAAAATTGGACTGATCGAGTGAGCCCTGTAACTAGTAACCACGGCAGACATATGCCGGATATCATATTCAAAAAATAAATACCACGATGGAGATTTTGGTGTACTATATGTTAGGAACAATGGAGTGTCGATTGTATGGAGATAGTAGCGCATGAGAAAATAATTTGGTGGACGGTGAAAAAATCGAGAGTTCCGTTGAAAAAATTATATAAATTGATACTATTAAAAATTATATCCGAATGCATTTAGTGTATATTGTTTGCTAATTACATTTATATTTATGTCTCATTTTTTAACTTTATTTCAGTTCTTCGAAAAACGTGGTTTGTCAAATATTTATACGAAAGAACAACTTTTTGAATACATTACCTCTCTGAATGCCGAGACACATAATGCAGCCATGCTAGAACGCATTCATACGCGTGGTGCCTCAATAGCCGAAGCCACAGCTCCGTATCAAGAAGAGTGTCCAGATGAACTGAAACCTCTTACGTATCCTTTCGACCTGGCATGGGAAAAATCACAATGTGTAGGACGGCAACGGAAGTCAATAGAATCAGCGAACCCTTTATGTATACCGATTGTTGATCAGGCTGCTTCTGCAATGAAGGTTTTAAATATTAACGCACCTAGTATAAATCATGAGAATCAGTTATAAGAGTAAGATACTGTTCATATTGATAACGAATATTATTGCGCTTCTCTGAGCAATTTGGCATCCATAATGCTTTTAATATGAGTAAAGAAATATACTTATAGACTTGTACGAGTAACGATTTCTTTTTTATTACTTAGAGACTAAGAATAGGTTTTCACATCTTAATCGTCTAATAGGGATAGCAATGGGAATGCTAATAGGGAATGCGTGGGATTTCCAATCGTAAATATGCAGAGCCCTGGATCTGAAACTTGGATACTTTTCGGTTTGAGAGATAAAAAGTAATGGATGAAACAGTTCTCAAATACCTTGCATTGAATAACCACAATACATCAGTTTTAAGTTAATAAAATATTTAGAAAACTGGTACAGGTATTTGTGGAAATATTTTACGCACTCAACCACAGCTAAAGGTTCCCGTCTCGACCCGCAGTAATTTATTTCCGCCTTCCTGAGGACTCTGTAATAGTACGTAGATCAGTTCACATCCCTTGGAGCTGGTTTGTTTTAGATGCTATGAACGAATGCTATGTAACGGGAGTGCCATTGTCAGTCTCAGCACTTCGCTTCCTTCCACCTAAGTTCGATAACATTTTATATTATTTGTGCGAACTGATATAGTATGGACGTGTTTATTTGATGTGTGTGTTGTAGCAGCATACAAATTCCTCATACATATACGGGGAATGCTGCTGAAGTGACAGTCGTTGGCGGGATATAAATCCGGGAGACATTGACTCTAAACATAACGCATAATTATTAATTGGTGATGCACAAATGCCTTGCTTGTGCGGGCAAAAGATTGGTCGAAATCAACCCAAGGTGCTGTATGCTCAGTGCAAAGAGTACTTTCACTTGAACTTTGTTGGCATTCTGCCGGCTGATTTGGATTTCCTTATCACGGCCGATAAGCCTTTCTTTAGAAAAATGTACGACTTCTAATTGAGAATGCTCGGTCGCTACCTTTGGTGAATAATCTGCATGAAGATAAGCAACAACTACTTCAAATTATCGATGCCCTGCAGACACAAACAGTTTCAATGCATACTAAATTCACAAATAGTGAAGCTAACATATCCTTACTTACATCCGAACTAATAAATATATGTGACATAGTAACTCGTGCTGCAAACAACAAACCAGCAGCCATCAGCAACGCTAACACTGCTTGCTTATTGCCTGCTGCTAGTGGTTTCTGCTGCTTCCAGCTCTAATGATACTGCTTTTGTATCTCAACCGGCTACTATCACTGCTACAGAGAGTGGGGAGGCAGGCTCGAATTCTGCCACTGCGAGCGCTATGTGTGCTAGTGAGAGTCTGCCCTCTTAGATAAAAGCTCCATGTGGAAATCGGTTCCCCAAAATAATAGGCGCAAGTTCTAACAATCTCAAATTATTGGATCTAACAACAATAATGAATTAATCGTTGTACCGAAAATATAATGGTTCCTCCTTAAATTATTGGATACAATCTCTAATTTTTGGATCTAACAACAATAATTAATTAAGCGTTGTACCGAAAATATGATGGTTACATCTATCACCTTTTTCATCTTCAGTAACTCCTGATCGTCTTGAAGATAATTTGCTAAACACACTGGTATTGAAGAAAACTCCATCTTTTTCTACTGAAATATCTTAAGCGTTTTTAAGATGAGAAATTACTTTACGTGGGAAATGCGCGAATACAATTGCATGTTAAATGAAATGCGAGCGCGTTCGGTGTAACTTTACAAGTGCCTTATTTATTCCTGAGTTCAAGTTTTTATAGTGTCTTAGCCTAACGGATTAAGTTCAAATTTATGTAATTAGAGTAAATATGTATTGCTATGTTACGTTATGTGATATAGATACATATGTGTAGGTGTTTATACATGTATAGTGCTGTTTTTAAATGCATATACAAAAATGCAACAGTATTTTTAGAAAACAGTAAGCTTAATATTGATACGTTATGAGAAATTATGGAATTTAACAAATTATGATAATAATGATTAAAATTAAATTAAATTTATAATTAAAATTATAAGCCATTTGGCGTAACACCGGCCAACTTGACAGGCTCATGGTCCTTCAACGTCTGATGGCAGTACGGCGAGCTTGTGGACGGGGCGTTTAATTACGCACGCTTTGCTTTCCACGTCTGCTACGCGGACCTTGCCGTCTTGCCCTGTTACGATAGCGGCGACGCGGCCGAAGACCCATTGTTGCGGTGGTGTGTTGTCCTCCTGGACCAGGACGAGGTCGTTCAGCTCGAGGTTGCGCTTCGGATGCGACCACTTGCTCCTCTGTTGACGACCCAACAGGTAGTTCCTGGACCACAGTCCTTCTTCACTTGATCTTTCAAACACAGAGGAGGCTTTCCTCTTCCTCTGCTACCACCAGCTGCTACCGCATTGAATACTTTCAGAGCCGGAGCGTTTGTGTCCATTCGGACGACATGACCCAGCCAGCGTCTATGTCGTCGTAAGGCTCATACAGCTCATCGTTCCATCGCCTGCGATATTCGCCGTTGCCAAGGTGGTCAAAAGGTCCAAAAATCTTGCGTAGAATCTTTCTCTCAAACACTCCAAGCGTCGCTTCATCGGACATTGTCATCGTCCACGCTTCTGCGCTATACGTTAGGACGAGCAAGACGAGAGTCTTGCAGTAGAGTTTTAGGTTTGTTCGTCCAGAGAGGACTTTACTACTCATTTGCCTACATAGTACAAAGTAGCATTTGTTGGGAAGAGAGATTCTACGTTGGATTTCCAGGATGACATTGTTATCGATGTTAATGCTGGTTCCTAAATAAACGAAGTCTTTACAACCTCGAAATCATAACTGTTAACAGCAACGTGGGTACGAGTGTCGCATTTAACAGTACAAAAAGGAGTTAACTATATGCCGCGATGTCTGAATTTTGTATCCCCGCAAAACTTATACGGCTATGAAAGATTACGTTGCTCAATACCAGCAGCGCAGTCAGAATTGGGAAGGACCTCTCCGAGCCGTTTGATACCAATCGAGGTTTCAAACAGAGTGACTTGTTGTCGTGTGAGCCACGGAACTTTATCGCTCAGGCACAGTTTTTTTTAAGAGCACACAAATGTTGCCGTACGCCGATGATATTGATATTGGACGAGAAAGAAACTGCTAGCGCGCTTTATTAAACTTGGCCAAAATCGCTAAAGGTTATCGCGCCAATCAAGAAGAAGAAGCTACCTTCAAGCCATTGGTGGTTATCGCAGTTGTAGGCACCGATGAGAAAAACAAACTGTCGAAAGTGGATGATTAACAGCCTAAATTGGTATATCATCTATTTGTACACTCAGTCGGAATTTGACACTCGTGCGGATGTAAAAAAAAATTTGTTTGAAATCTTTGTTCTGGGCACTTTTTGATTATTTATTTACTATAATTTTTGAAATAACAATTAATTTATTAACTCTCGTGGTGGAGGAACATTCGGAATTCTGCCCTGGGTAAAAGTTACCGCTTTAAAAGACTCAATTTCTTCGTGTGTAAGATCTTCCAACTTGCTATACACAGAGCTGCTTACCACCGGTGATTGAAGCAGAGGCTGAGAAGAGCCATTTTCAACTATCTGCTGGCCAAATGCGGTCTCCTGATGTGCTACTTGTTGCAATTGAGTACCATGTTGGAAAAAACCTGTAGAAGGCTCCATTGAAACAGATATATTTGCAGATGGGTTGGCTGGTTGTGAAAATATGTTTGCAGGAGTTCGTTGTTGTTGTTGCAATGCGTGAGCGAAGATGTTTTGTGTAGGTATAGCTGAAGTATGAGGATTTTTAAAGCCCCCATTGTCATTTGTTGCACTAAGGGGCTGTGTAAATATATTATTGCTGTTACTAACAGACGCATTTTGAACCATTTGACCAAATACACCATTCGAACTTTGTTGTGTAAAAGCGTTTTGTTGCCCAAAAACCGATGGAGGATGTTGTTTATTTGTCTGATACAAAGGAAAACCCGAAGCGGCCTGCATTTGCTGAGCTTGTATGGATTGAGCAAATATATTTCCTCCATTTGATTGTTGCTGTTGTTGAATATTCTGATTAAATATAACTCCCCCTATTGGCGCTGATTGAGATTGACATTGTTTTGCAAATAAGTCAACGTTCGAAACCGATTGTGGCTGCTGAGTCTGTTGGGCAAATAAACCTACATTGGGCGAAGGTCGATTCTGTTGCTGTTGAGATGCTTGGGCAAAAAAGCCACCGGTCGGTTGTGATGTTTGTCCGAAAAGTCCACCAATAACTCCTGTACTTGTCTGCGGTTGCCCAAACAAAGCATTTTGCGACCCACCGCCACCAAATATGGAATTTGTTTGCGGCAGTTGATGCGAAAATATTGAAGACTGCTGATTTTGAGAATTAAAGGGTGAACTACTTCCAGCAAATATCCCTCCAGCAGGTGATGACGTAACAACGCTAAATGTATTTCCCGCACTACTTGTAGCAGCAATATTGCTAAATCCACCTCTAAAAGTATTATTACTGCCAGATGGAGTACCAGACTTATTGAAAATGGAAGTTGCGTCATTAGTAATGTTACTTCTAAACCCAAATGGGTTCGCATTACTTTTTTCCAATCCCGAATTGCCACCGACATCAGCAGGCGCGTCATACAACCGGCAAATTAAATCTATTACATGAGGTGATAACTGCAAAATAGTTTTTATTTTATTATTTGCTTCCATAGCTTCCTTGTTGAATTGTTGGACGTATTGGTCTACACAGTTTTTTTGTTTGGCTTCGTAACACAGCCATCGTATTTCTTCGAAGGACTGATCTTCAATAAAGGCCGGAATACATGGTTTATCCTTAAAAGGTCCAAAGCAGGAAAACGGCCATTGTTTACCATTTATGGCTGCTTCCAAATCGGTTTTCACAAGTTGCCTGTAAATGTAAATGGATGAACGAGCATTATATACATATCTTCTTATTTTAACAATGTATAATTACTTTATATCCAAATGTTCATTGCTGCATTTGGTTCCAAACCTACACGTTCCTTGAAGAAAAAACCTACAAAGAACCATTTTCAACTCCCACACAACACAACACACAAAAAAATGCAAAGTGCTGTTAACTTAAAAACAAATAACTTCGTCAGATAAATATTTGTTTATTAATGAATAGAAATATAATTTACAAATGGGTACTCAACTAGGGATACTCCAAAGCAAATCATATGGTATGAATCGATATATTTCTCTAATATCTAATATTAACAAATCGTGTTAATTCCATATGCAATAATTACCAATAAATCCACAAAAGTAATCTACCTGTTCACACATGGCAGACAATTGCCTAATTGACAATCAGCGTTTGTGAAAAGTTTTTCTCCATAGAAATTGCTTTGGTCAAACATTTTAGAGTTTTTGGTTTGTTTAATTATTATTAACGATAGCTAATTTAGAAGGAGAAGGAATAGCTTATTTAATTGCCCAATTGGCTGCTAATAATAAACAGGAAATTCGTAATAATAAACAGGAAATACGTTTCCTTAGGCTTCAATAAATTATGGCTGCAATACGCATTCGAAATTCTATAAGGACAAAACGTTAATGGGCACACGCTGTTTTTGTTACATGAATGCATAACCAATAATGCCTAACAAAATTTTATTATAATTATGTCTACAAATCTGTTTTCTTTGCCTGCATCCATTTTATTTAGTTTTTACTTTTACGTTTCTCTTTACATTCGTAAAAGTAATTAGAGCACAGAAAACACAGGGTTGTATGTAAAAAAGTATGGTAATAATCTTGGATTATTTAATAATCTCAGATTTCGGGAGAGAAATTTTCTATGGGTAATCTAGCTTTTTAATTACGGATTGGGTGTTAAGCACGAAAAAGTAGATAATCTACTTATATGTGAACGTATTATATGCAGACCTTCCACAATTTCTTGAACAGAAATAGCAATACAGTTTGCCGTTCTCAGTTATTAAACCAAATATATTGAAATTCATAATTCTCATGCTAAATAAATAACACATATTAAACGGCAACTATCGAATAGATTCAATACATCGATTATTTTTGAAAATCGTTAGGAGATGTCAGTATATAGTAATGCCTTTGTATGTTTTTGTACAATTTTGCTTACACAAATTTATAAATGAGCACTAATTATAAAATATTCCGTTGCTGTAAAGTAATTGATTGCAAGCAGGGTGCTGTACGGGCCGTACGTTATAATGGTATGTTTTAATTGAAAATTAAAAATCTGATGATCAATCTTTCATTCATTACAGTTGATGGGTCATATTGCCTGAGTTGTGGTTCAGATAAAAAAATTAAACTATGGAATCCGAAAACTGGACTGTTGTTGAAAACGTACGGTGGTCATGCAGATGAGGTGACTGATGCATCTGGTAGCTGTGACAGCTGTCATATTGTTTCTTCTAGCCTTGATAAAAGCGTAATATATTGGGATGTTTCCACAGGCCTTCCAGTACGCCGATTAAGAGGGCATGCTGGTGGTATACGATGTGTTTGTTTTAATGAAGACTCTTCTATCGCAATATCTGGTGGGAGAGATAATGCGGTTTTTTGTTGGGATATACGAACTCGTCGCTCAGAACCCGTTCAGGTAATGAAGGACGCTCGAGATTGTATAACAACTGTTCTATCTAACGACCACAAAATAATCACATCTTCTTTGGATGGTTGTATACGTCAATATGATATACGCGTTGGAGAAGTGCTTTATGATAAAATCGGAGATCCCATAACATTTTTAAAATTGACTCGAGACGAACAATGTCTTGTGGCAGCTTGCCAAGATAGCACAGTTCGTCTAATTGATTGTGAAACCGGAACTTTATTATCAGAATATAAAGGTCATAAAGCGGAAGATTTCCATATAGAATGTGGTATTATGGCAAATGATGCACAAATAATTTCAGGAACTAGCGAGGGTTGCGCTATAGTTTGGGACTTACTCGATGGGAAAATTTTACAGCATATTAAATTAAGTGCGATTTTAAAAACTTGTTTCATTATATAAATATACTAACACATTGCTTTTTAGGTAGCAACGGAGGAGTTGTTAATTCCCTGGATACTCATCCTAGCGAAAATGAATTGGTGTTGGCTCGTCGAAGAGATATCTACGTATATCGTACAGATTTTAATGAGGAATAGCCGAAAGCCCTTGTTGTTGTTTTAACAGTAACAGAAAGCCTGGTAGCTAATGCTGTAAACATATTACTTTATAATTTTAATTCTAATTTAATAAATAAATAATAAGAATAATACTTAAATGAAGAAGCAGTTACTACCGAAACTATTTAAAAAAACAGTATGCTTAAGTTTTCTACCATCAAACGTCGTACGTCAATTTTATTTGACACTTGTGATATATACAGCTGCAGTATAAAAACAAAGAAGTAATGGAACGCGTAATAGCTTAGACCGACGGTGGCGTTAATAGGGATTCACGGCTTCATTTAAAATTATCTCAGGAATCAAGTGCAACTATGTGTTTGGTTGTATCTACACAATGTTGCCATTGATATTTTTGCTTACACACTTTTTCACACATCCGCGTTATCAGTTACAATTTTTCATTGTTTAATAAACCAAAGCCAAAAACCAACAAATGCAAATAGCTCATATATGTATCTATAATTAACATTATTCAACAGTGTTAAGTTATTTTAATAAAAATTATAATTTTACTAAGTTTATTTTGTAAATGATTTCGAAATGTACTGCTTGGCAACACTGTGTGTGAGAGAACACTCAGCTGACAGGGTTTTACGGGATTTTTCAAATATCGTGAAATAAAATCTACGATACGGAAGGATGGGGTTCTCATTAGTTTGATCGTAACAGCTGACAGGGGACTGCGTTTACGTCGTTCACTGTTTTCAGCATAAGAATAGGACATATCAAATAAACAAATATATTCTGTACGCAAGCAAATGTAAACTACATTTTTCCACATACCGGAATGACTCGGGTTTTCTTTCCCGACCAAGGGCTGCCGCCCTAGTATACTAGCCCTGTCTAGTGTACCGTATTTTACCCCAAATCTTTCGTCACAGTAGCAACTCATTGCAGCCAGTTTGCTCCAAATACTTCTCTTCCGGGCTGGCGTTGAACCCAACCCCGGACCTGAAGTATTCTACTGCTGCATTTGCCACAAACGGCTCCACCCGAACTCCACCTCGGTTAGGTGTAACCAGTGCAACGGGTGGTGCCATCTTAAGACCTGGCCATCTCAGGCCTTAAGACACACAGGGAGTGGTCCACAGTTAGATGAACTAGACGAAGACGACCGGTAATTACACTACACTGACAGGGCGAAGATACTGCTACAACAACAACAACAACATTTTTCCACACTTGTGTATCACTCTCTCCCTCTCATTACGTCTTCTCTATGAATTTATGTTCTCTGGTGTTGTGCTAATTGCATAGTCTATTGCTTTTATTCAAAATATCGGGAATAGAAGAGTTGGGAGAGACAGATTCTGTGAACTTTAAAAAACCAACTTTTTCTGAGATTTCATTTCTCTCCGAAATCTAGCATTGAATTTTTGAAATTTATGAGATTTGAAGGAGTGGGGTTATGTTTGAACTTATGCCATGCTTGCATTTTGTCTCTTTTCGTATGTGGGGATGCTTAACGGGTTGCAGCTATACGGATAGCTGTGGCATGCTGGCAGCTTCATGGTTCGGGGAGTTGGATTGAATGCGAGCGTCCAATTGGTGATCAACCTGCCTTGCAAAGTTGGCTTAATCAGCGTGGTCTAATAGGAATTTCGGGAAGCTTTGGAACGGTAGTAAATATTTGGGTTCATTGAAGGATTTAGGGTTATCGGAAAGTGGTCGCTGTTATGGAGATCATCTACATAATATTTGCCATTTTAAAAGAAGGAATACTGGATGACAGCAAAGGAATATATCAATATGGGAAAAGGGAGAGTAGGTGAAAAAGTGAGTCGGACTACCATCATTCAGAACGCAGAGGTCTGACAGTCGTATAGCCTTCTCGATTATGAGGCCTTGGTGATTGTTGGAGTTGGAACCCCATAGTTTGTTCTAGAGGTGTGTAAATATAATTGTATAAGTGGTGTGTTAACTGATCCAAAAATATCGGTTAGCTCTCTGGTGGTAAATGTTTGACAGAGAGGAATGTAGACCGATACCACAGTGAATTTGATGCTCATTTCAAATCTCGATCACAGCCACTTGAATATTAGAGTTTATGTCGATTTTTTATGTGGAATGTGCTTCTTGTTTGGTCCTGGTGTTTGATGAAGCATTTACGAAGTAGGAGGAGTAACTCTTTAGGAAGGCTGGGGTAGCATTGCGGCAGGTATAGGGTTTCTTGGATAGAAATAAAACTTGGGTTGAATTGCTCAATATGCACTTACAGGTCGGAGAAATTGTTATAAAAACCTTTTACAGTCCATTGTAGAATATTTAGATGCTCATGAAAAAAAGGAAAATCCTCAGTCGCTTATAAAGTTGCCTTTATAGAAGCGAAAATTTTTGAAAGACTTATAATTCTTCAAAGTAATTATCTTTTGAGAGATCTTTTCTAGTACTCACGATTTTTTTAAGACAGTAGTCGTTACTTTTTAGTAAGTTTTGAGTAAAAATTGGTATTGTTGATTTTAATGGCAAAGTGTTTGTATCTGAAGTTGAGTTTTGTTGTAGGGAGGAACAATTTTCAGCAGGTACGGTTGGATTGGTGAAGTTATGTTTTTCGGTAGGGTTAATTTGCATTGATGATGTAGAAGAATCTGTCAGAATTTTATTTTCAGTGTGGTTTTTTTTTATTACATATTTGTACTTCCGAAAGCGATATTATCTGTGGATGATAATTTTTTGTGACACTAGCATATGAGCTTAGCCGTTGAGAAAGAAGTAAACTATTTTTGCATTTGTGGCGCACTTAGCCGGTACTGCATTTCTCTAGTCTTTTTATCTTAAGGATTTTCGTGACGTGGATATATTTGGTGCAGCTCCTGCCCGCTGGGGTGCTCTTCGGCGCATTGAGTACGGATACACTTGCCGGGACTGTAATGTGGAAGGTTGCAATTATTACACGTTGGATTACTATTGCACCTTTGGTTTCTGTCCACGGAGTAGGAAGCTGGAAAATATCGAAGGTTATAACAATTTGTCCAGTATAAATTGTTTTACCCTCAATTTGGCGGGTAAATTTGTCATTTCTCGGACTATTTCGCCTTCCGTAACATACTTTAGACAAGGCGAGTAGATTACACCTTTCGCCAAATTTAATGTCTCATGTAACTTAACATTAATGGGACATGGGTTTGGAAGATTTAGCTTTTACGAAATGATCTGCAATTCGAGCATTGCGGGTTAAGGTACATAAGTAAGTTACCGTCGCAGAGTTGTGAGATTAAAATCATCTTCGTGGATATAGCTTCAATCGATTTTTTAATGGCAAATGGGTTTAGTTTTTTTTTCTTCCTTGTGGGGTTATCAAGAAAGTCAGCTAATGCAGAAAAGCGATTCAGTGACCTATTTGAGAGTTCCGGCGCCGTTCACGAAAAGTTAATAAATGTGTGCCACGAACTAGTCATGGAGAAAAACAACGTCTGAACGCTTTGAATGATAGTCGGCGACTATATGTATATATTTTTATACTTAAGGGATAAGTAGAGCTGTTATACATATTCAGATTATTTCATTTGTACGAGTTCATCAACGTTGCAACGTGCTTTTGAATGTATGAATGGAAGTGCTGTTGATCATTTATAGAGCTCTCCGCCTGAACAACCTCGTCTCTTAGAGTACCGACTTGTGTCCCAAGAATTTCACATTCCCTGAAATAAAAAGTGCGTGTGCTTCCTAGTAAAAAAAAACAAAATATTTATAAAATTCATACTTCGTTTTACATATTATTGTTTGACACTGTTTCTGTTTTTCCTCATTATATTGGGCTTGTCCATGTTTGACCCCCTCCTGTAAGGATTCCATGGCTTTTTGATGTCCTATAATCATCTGGACTAGTTGGTTCTTTTCTTTCTCAAAGCTAGCTATTTTTACTTCAGTACTCATAATTTGTTTAATAATTTCGTTAAAGCTATCTACAAACTCCGACGATAAAACTTCTTTGGAAAGTTCAACAATTTTTAGCAAATCTTGCAGCCCGCTATTATCCACAATATGCGCTTTCAAATTGCTTTCAGCGTTGTGGGTTTGTTGTTCGCAGTCAGAAATATTTTCTTGTATTTTAGCCAATTGACTGTTAAAAGAAGGAAGGCAGTTTAGTAGAATGTAATAAAAAATAAATAAATAAAATAGGAAAAGCTGATTAGCTTCCTCAACGCAATGTGTTTGAATAATTCGGGAATAACACATTAACGAAATTACCGAGACAAATTCCCTGATAATTACGTTTGTAATTCCTGTCCTTCATCTTCGGGAACTATTAGCCTCCTTAAGTTCCGTAACTGTCCTTTAAGTTCATCTATTTTTGATTTGAGGTCTTTTACAGCATCTTGCTTTTGCTGCGAATGTCCTTTACTCTGTTTTATTTGAGAGTTAAGAGATTTTAACTCGTTTATCAGTAGTGGAATTTGTTTGGAAAGGGAAGCCACCTCCTCTTGTAACTAAAATTAGACATTAAGGCAGTTAAATATTATTTTAACCTTTTATTTTAACTCATACACACCTTTTCGGCTTTAGTATTACGTGTTTTGTTTTCTTCAATTGTATATTTTATTTCATCCAGCACATTTTGTCGCTCTTTCAGTCGTTCCGTTGCCATTTTAAATACGTTTGTTTTGAACATATTGAAATAATATAAGTAGTTTAAAAGAATCCTCAACATATGCGATGTCTTTTTAGGGCCTACACGAAAAAAAGTTTCATTATTTATATCCGAGAACTGGCATAAAGCTAACTTACTTGGCCTCAACAAATCATAATAGGTGAACGTAAATGTTTTATCAGTTATTTTGTATATATGATCGATATGACGTACTAATTTTATTAAATACCGTCGCTTATCGCCTGTGCCCTCCTCGGAGTTCGGTATTTCGACCCGGTAGCCAAACATTCTTAAATAACTTATAAGGACTTTAGTAAGCCATATCTCCGATGGGTTTGCCAAGTCTGCCTCGACCATTTTGCATTCAGCACATAATTCATTCCAGCTGTCAAGATATTCTTTGGGTAACATTTTTAGAAAATAATATTATTGAGTGTACTATATAAATTGACGCCTAGTTTAATTCGAATTAACAACTTTCCACTAGGATACGAGTACATGAATTGAATACATATTTAATTTTCATATTTTCATTTGAATACATAATTCATTCACAATGAATTCTTGAAATATTTAGACCGCGTTCATACAGAGAACGTTTTGCTACTTTAACTTTGCGAGTTTTTAGTCTTCGTGGCAAGTGGATTTATTGCAGGTGATCAAGGAGAATTGAATACCGAAATTGGCTCCTTTCGAAAACTGTTACTTTATTTTTATTAAGACTGTTTTTGTGACAAAAATCCAAATGATGTTGTGACAAAAATCCAAAATCAATTACCACAGAGAACTCATGATGTTTATGGCAAAAATTTAAATTATAATTTGTTTCTTTAGCTTCAAAACTACAATTTTTCTACAACCTCTATTTTCCAAAATTTTCCCCTTTATACACATATTTATCTTTAATCAAAGCCTTTCTATTCTCACAGAAAATTATCACAAATAACAAGAGTTGAAAAACCGTAAAGTGTTTATAATAAAAACAAATTTCACAAAAGCGGTAAGTTCTATGGATGAATGTATAAGAATAAAGGACTTATTTTAATCGAATACTTAATTGGACTCAACAGCAATTTTTCTGCGTTTTTATGCGAATCAACTACTGCAGCTGGCGCGTTCCCAAAACAGTTACTTTATTTTCCCCTTTTTTTTATTTTGACAAGTCTGACATCAGGCCCCTATCCAATACAAAATAAACAAAAGGAGGGAATATTATATGTTTGTGAAAACACTGTGAATGGCTTGGCAATATTGTGTTTATGAGATTTAATTTAAACAAACCAAAGAAAACGAGTTAAATTTTAAAAGCACAAATTAATGTAATGCCTCCAAATGCAGTTTCTCTGCGTTTTTATGCAAGACTCAACCACGTATTCCATCAACCTTGGGTAGTATCAGTGAAGCAGTTTATTTTTTTTTTACTTTCGCCGTGTCCATCTAGCTGTCAGCACAGAACAAAACAATGCGGATTCATTCTTTGTTTTCTACTTTGCCAATACTTTGCTTTGACAATAAAAGGTACAAAACATTGTTGTTGGTACAATGCCACCACCTTAAATGAATGCGCTTTCTAATAATATATTAAAGAAGGCGCTTTGCATATGTACAATGCATCTAGACATCTATGAGAGCATTGATTTTTTTGTTTTTAACCATTGCATTTTTGCTATGATCCGTTTTATTATGTATACTGCATGGTGGATTTATTACTAAATAAACTCGCTTTAAGTGTTTCAAAATGACGAATAAAAAGGGAATTATTCAAAACACGGTTTTTTGGTTCACATGTTAACAATGGCGCATTCATTAAAGGTGGTTGCACTAGACCAACAACACTGTTCTTGATTGTCAAAGCAATGGTAATGGTAATGATAATGGTAATGGTTGTACGGGTTAGGGTAAGGCCTGTATGTACTGCGACCAGATTGATCTATTGTACGCCCGTAATTACTTAATTATAATTATTTAGTATACCGAGGAATCGAACCAGCTCCTTAGGAGGGAGAAATTGGAGGTATTCCTCCTCTAGTAGGTACGAGCCCAGGATTCTGTGTCTCCTGTGGCCTAATGCCTTACAGTTGGTGATTAATTGTTCCATAGACTTCTCTATATCACAGATAACACTATTGTGTTAAAGTTGCAATAAACACTTGAATGTGAAGCTATTCAAAGCTTTTTGAGAACTGACTGTATTTTAATTTTTAATTTCTCGAACCCTCTTTTGGATACGATTTCCACTGTTTCCATTATGGCAAAGAGCTCCGCAAGGAAAATTGTTGTATCTGTACTTAGTGTTAGGGATTTGTGTGCTCTAGGCCCCACTATTCCTGCTCCTACTCCTTGGAGCGTTTTGGAACCAACCTAGTATCTCTTTATAAAATTGAGTACGGGTTCCGTGTGGTCATTCGCCTGGGCTATGCATACTGCTTGTAGAACCCTGTTCAAGATATTGTGGTGTCCAGCAAGATCTCCTGGTTTACGTTTTTCTTTCATATGAAAAGAGTGTTTGCATAGTAGCTTCTTCTTGTGTTGCCAAATGTAGTTGGGGCAGTTCTCATATCCCCTGTTATGCTTAGGCACGTCAGTCTTTGTAGTTTAAACAGTTTTGATATATCAGTAGTTTGATTTGTTTTAACCCACTGTACCAAAGCCCCATATAGTACAATAGGTCTCACTATTTGGGTGTAGATCCAGAAGGTCATTTTGGGGTTCAGACCCCAGGATTTACCCAAGAGTTGTTTTGTTGTCCAATGGTTTTTCTCTGCCTTTTTTTATAACTGAGTTGAGGTGGGCCTCCCAAGTGAATGTTTTATCCAACATAATTCCTAGATATTTACCTCTTACTTCAGAGGTACGTCTATTCCATTTATTCCCAGGGTGGGTACATTTAGCATCCTTTTCCTGGTAAATGGGATAATAGTGGTTTTGGAAGGGTTGATTGATAATCCCTCTTTTCTACACCACTCCTAAGTTATATTTAAGGCATCTTGCATTAAGTACTCTGTGGTCCTTTCGTGGTTGCCTTTAATTATTACAGAAATGTCATCTGCATACCCTAATAAAAGTATTGAGAAACTAGAAAAGGAATAATGAATTCGTTTTGTTTCATTCTGAGCTGACAGCCACATGGACACGGCGAAGGGATTTACCAACACCACCTTTAATAGATTCGCCTTGTGTTAACAGTACAACGATCGCAACGAAATGATGGTTACTGGATTTGTGCCAAGGTGGATTTATTAAGGTGACAGCATTCACCCAGCTGAATTTTTCGCCGCATTTATGGCTTACGTCAAAATGATATGCTTTGTTTGTATGTATTGGTATGTTTACATTCGTATGTGTACATTTGCGATTGTACGTTGACGTGATGCTTGGCCCAAACCAAGGCGAATTTATTACAGGTGACAGCAAACACATATAAGTAAAACCCTACATGTATTTGTTGTTGCGTTCAATGACCATTTTTTAAAAGGTCTCTGCGTTGCTGTCACTCTCTGATAGTTCGTTGTCTCTCTTCTTCTTTAATAACACCGGGCAGTATTTCTCGCGCAAGCTTACAAGCAAGGCGAATTTATTACAGGTGACAGCAAACACATATAAGTAAAACCCTACATGTATTTGTTGTTGCGTTTGGTGCAAGCATCATGTCAAAATCAGCAAGCAAATGTAAACATACGAATGTAAACATACCAATAAATACAAACAAAGCATATCATTTTGACGTAAGCCATACCTACGGCGAAAAATTCAGCTGGGTGAATGCTGTCATCTTATTAAATCCACCTTGCTTACAAGCAATTACTACCAGCTAGCAACTTCTGCAGCTCTTTGACCGAGAAATCTATAGGGATTTTTCTCGATATGACTGCTATGACATAATTTGAAACCTTGCGATAATCGCTCGCCACTCTAAGCGCGCTTAGTCTGTGTGTGGTTATTATTCCTTTCATACACGGTTTTTTCGCGTTTGCCAAGATAGGAGCTGCGTATGTTATCACGGATGTGGTGACAATTGAAAGTAGCCGTCTTTTTTATTTCCGAGGTCCTCCCATATTTGGCATAAGTCTTGAAAGCGCACTGTGTAGTAGCTGCACTTTTTTGCTGACTGCCTTACAATGATCCTTGAACGCTGTTAATCTTGAGACGTTGATGACTCCTAGATACTTCAAGTACGGCTGTTATCACGAGCTCCTCGCGTGACCTCCTAAACCATTTTCGGATACGTGAAATTCCGTTATTGCATACGGCTGTCAGTGGCCCGAGACGTTTGTCTACTACCACCAACGTGAAGTCATCAGCGTACCCAACAAATGTTGCTCCTGCGGGATGGGCCATTTTAAGTACGCCGTTATACATTGCGTTCCATAGCATTGAACCAAGAACCGATCCTTACAGCACCGATCACCTCATATTGTTTAACGGCAGCCTCAGTGTCGTAGAGCAGCAGTCTATTGTTGAAATAGTCTCCAATTATGCGCTGTAACTACGCCGGAACTTTTAATCTTTCGAGCGCGCCCATTATCTGACTCCAGTACGCAGAGTTGAATGCATCGCACAGTAGTTACCAAATCTCAAGCTCCTGCTTCTTGTACAATAGTGCCATGCTTATGGCAACCACTGTCGAGCGCACTTTTCGAAAACCAAACTGGTTGGGAGAGAGACCATCAGATTTTTCCAAGAAGTCCTGTATTATGTTGCACACTACTCGCTCAACATTTTACCGATTGTATCTATCATACAAAGTCGTCGATACGATGATGGTTGCACTGGCAGCTTTCCCGGCTTTAGCAAGAGCACTAATCGCAGCTTTTTCCAATCGTCGGCGAATACGCCTTCTAGAAGACAGTTATGAAACAAAGTCGTGAACACGTATCACCTCGCTTTGACAGCCGTTATGAGGGACACTACATCCAGTCCCGGGGCTTTATTGTCTTTATTGCGGTCTAATGAGGCTAGAACCTCTTCTGCACTCAGTGTAGACGTGGGTTGATGATCGTCGGCGATATCATAGGTGAATGCCTCCTGGGCCGGAAAAGGTGTGGTAACGACCACATCCATGAGCGTCGGGCATACTGCTTGTGGTGCTCTCGGACATTCAACCGTTTTCATCACCATCTTATATGTTTTCCCCCAAAGGTCCTCTTCTGCGCCGTCGCTCAGTTTCTTAAAGCATTCCCGTTTACTAGCTTTGAAAGCTGATTTGCACTTCCTGCTGTTTGATGACACTACTGTTGTTTGATGGCGGACTCTCTTTACTTTTCTACGCGCTTTAATACACTATTTCCTGGTTGCAGCAGTGTTGCAATTTACTATAGATAACCATTATATAAAATACTAATTCAACAATTCTCCCAGATTTAAACGAGGAAAATTATCAAATTCTTCACTAAAGACGATTTGGCGACCAGTTCAACATCTATGAAATTTTAGGCAAAGAATTTTTTTTTTAAAGTGCTGCTAAAAAACATTAGCAGTAATGTAAATAGGGTTTGTACGTGTACGCAGAAAAAATATTTGAAGAAGCAATAAATGACGCAGAAATAGTAAAGAGAGTAAAAAGTTTCAGGTATCTGGGTGTATGGCTGAATGACCAATTGGACCATGATCATAAGATAAGAGGCAGAATAGAAATGGCTAGAGTGGCCTTCATAAAGATTAAAGAGATACTGCCACGCCGGGACTTACCAATTGTGTTAAAGACAAGATTTTTAAAATGTTATGTATGCTCAACACTCTTATATGGATGCGAGGCCTGGACATTGAAAATCATAAGCATACGCCGACTAGAATCTTTCGAAATGTCGTGCTATAGAAATATGTTGAGAATAAGCTGGAATGACAAAATATCAAATGACGTAGTGCTAAATAGAATGCAAACCTCTAGGAACATGCTTACAGACATAAATAGAAGAAAAGTCGCTTATTTCGGACACATAACAAGAGGTGATAAGTATATTTTAAAACTGCTGATGCAAGGAACAATTGAAGGACAAAGAGGAATTGGTAGGAAGAAAATGACATTGCTAGACAACTTCAAAGAGTGGACAGGGCTCAAACCAATCGGCGAACTAACAGCGGCAGCGAGAAACACAAAAATATAATGACATCATTAATAATATGACCTGACAATCGTACGACTAAGATCATAATGACGTTTGTATGTAATCGCGAACATCCAGAATGGAAACGCCGATTAAGAAGAAGAAATTTTAATAGTTATATCTATGTTTTTCTTTGCATAAATATATTTTAAAATACTCGTAGAATAAATTTTTTATTACAATTGTGAACTTTTTCCTTAGTAGCAAAAGTGTGCTCCACACAAAGGCCCCTTACTCAATGATGGAGGTCCCAAGGAGGTATGACGATTATAATAGGAAAGAGTATGCAGTGTCTCGGAGAACAGCACTTTCTTTGGCAATGGCAATCCCACGTAAAAAGATTGTAGAAAAATCATTGCCAGTGCATAGGTGAGGTACAAGTCCCTATCACAAAGATTACAATTTTCAAGTAGTGGTAAACTTTCATAACTGAAGGTAGCTCTTATCTTTTACGTTCTTTCGAAGTAGTTTTTCACGATGACAATAAAGTATTTCCGGTAATTATTATTTTTAAGTACACTTCAAGCGAATGTTACAATAATATATAAAAATTAATTCACTCCTAGTTATTCGTATTGTTCGCACTTTTACTCTTACTGTTCAAACAAATAAATGGGATGAAATAAATGAAGTTTATATTTTTGTTTAGTTTTTTAGTGTCGATTTCGCGGTATGTTCAAATATAGTTGAACTTATGTATGTCTCATGCGCATATAAAACTATTTCTATTAGACATTTTGTATTCATGTTTCCATAGCTTGTTTTTCTAAATGTGCTTTCAGTTGCTGGTTAAAATCATCTTCGACATTGTCATCATCCCAGTTATCTTCCCACACATTCACCTCGTCTTGGTCATCATCTGCGATATTGAAATCTGGAAAAATTTCGCCGATTATAAATTTTGCTTAAGTGAGATGAAATATTAACCTTCGGCGGGGAATTCCTCGAACTCGTCATCTTCTTCTAAAAGTCCTAAATCTCCTTTTGTATTTTTATCTTTCTCTTTGTCTTTATCTAACGACATTTTGTAGAAAAATTAGGAAATACAAATTTACTTCAGACACTATTTAAAGGTAATATTTAATAACCAACAAATTTTCGCGTTCTTTACTGAAAAACACTGCCGAGTCATCTGTCAGTTCTACACCAACGAGTGACATGAACGAACCTGGCCATACTGTGTCATTTGGTACTTAGTGCTGCCAATTTGTTATACTGAAAAATACGTAATAATACGTTCACATATAAGTAGATTATCTACTTTTTCGTGCTTAACACCCAATCCGTAATTAAAAAGCTAGATTACCCATTAAAAAGCTAGATCTCCCAAATCTGAGATTATAAAATAATCATAAATAATAACGGTACTTTTCGACATACAACCCTGTGTTTTCTGTGTTATCGATAATTATTATTTCGAATGTAAGGAGAAACATCAAAATAAAAACAAAATGAAATGGATGCCGGCAAAGAAAACAAGTCTGCAAACATAATTATGTATAATAAAATTTTTGTTAAATATTATTAATTATCAATTCATTTTACAGAAAAAACGTGTGTCTATAAACGTTTTACCATGCGCATTGCTGCCATAATTTTTTGCTACCTCAGTAAACGTCGCATACGAATTTCCTCCAACTGTTTATTATTAGCAGCCATTTGCACAATTGAATTAGTTATTCCTTCTACCTGTATTTTCTTCATATCGTTATAATAATAATAAAAGAAACCAAAAACACTGAAATATTCCACCAAAACAATTTCTATGAAGAAAAACCTCTCAAAGCAGTATTGATAGGTAATCTGCCATATATGAACGGGTAGATTAGTTTGGGGGATTTATAGGTGATTAATACATATGTGAACGCATTATTACAACGAAGCGCCGCCACCGAATCAATATCAGATGACAAGGCAGAAGTTGTCACACTTCCACGACAGTCGGTTATACGCTACCGGAGCGGCCTTATATGTTAATGACATCACTTTGAATATATACGCCTCAGTAACGGCTTCCAAATTCATTGTGAAGAGGAAGAGTGGGCGAAAGCAATTGAAACAACCAAAAACAAGAAGTTAAACGCACATACACACACTTTCTTGCCACGACGTCTTCCGCATAAAAACGCAAACAACTGCATTTGGAAGCTTTACATTAATTTGTGGTTTCACAATTTAAGACACGGCACTTCGTCTTCAGTAGTTTGTTCAGTTTAAACCTCACAAATCACAATATTACCAAACCATTCAATGAATTTTCACAAGCATTTTCCATTTTTCCCCCTTTTGCTTGTTTTGATCGTTTGTTTCGTAGTGGAAAGGGAACTGACGTTAGACTTCTCAAAATAAAAAAAGCGAAAAATGAAGTAACTGTTCTGGTGCACAATTCGCTTTGTTCGTCGAGAGAGGACTCTACTGCTCAGTTGCCTACTTAGTCCAAAGTAGCACTTGTTGACAAGAGAGATTCTACGTTGGATTTCAAGGCTGACATTATTTAGGTGTTAATGATGGTTCCTAAATAAACGAAGTCTTTTACAACCTCGAAATTATAACTGTCAACAGTGACGTGGATACCGATACGCGAGTGCGCCGACTGTTTGTTTGATGACAGGAGGTACTTCGTTTTGTCCTCGTTTACCACCAGACCCATTCGCTTTGCCTTTTATCCAATTTGGAGAAGGCAGAACTAACAGCGCGGTTGTTAAGGCCGATGATGTCGATATCATCGGCATACGCCAACAATTGTACGCTCTTATAAAAAATTGTGCCTGAGCGATTAAGTTGTGCGGCTCGTATGATCCTCTCCAACATCAAGTTAAAGAAGTCACACGACAGCGAGTCACCTTGTCTGAAACTTCGTTTGTTATCAAACGGCTCGGAGAGGTCCTTCCCAATTCTGACGGCGCTGCTGGTGTTGAGCAACGTCATCTTGCATAGCCGCATTAGTTTTGCGGGGATACCAAATTCAGACATCGCGGCATACAGGTAACTCCTTTCCGTACTGTCGAATGCAGCTTTGAAGTCGACGAAAAGATGGTGTGTGTCGATTCTCCTTTCATGGGTCTTTTCGGAGATTTGGCGTATTGTGAATATTTGATCGATGGTAGATTTTCCAGATCTAAAGCCACACTGATAGGGTCCAATCAGTTGGTTGACGGTGGGCTTCAGCCTTTCACACAATAGCTCGGTAAAACCTTATAGGCGATATTTAGAAGACTAATCCCGCGATAATTAGCACAAATTGCAGGATTGCCCTTCTTTTGGATTGGGCAGAGCACACTTAAATTCCAATCGGCAGGCATGCTTTCATCTGACCATATTTTGCATAGGAGCTGATGCATGCACCTTTCCAGCTCCTCGTCGTCAACGAGTGGGGTATCGGTAGCTTCAAATTCTCTGTGAGATGCGCTGCTGTCACTGTTTAATAGGTTCGAGAAGTTTTCCCTCCATAATTTAAGATTGCTCCATTCTGTAAGCCGCCGAACTTTCTGGTAGAATTTTCGGGCGTTGTTCCTATTGACCAGCCTCTCAAACTCCTCGCACTCACGTATTTCAGCCTCTCGTTTCTTCTTTCGGATAATACGTCTATCTCCCTTTTTTAGCTCTCTGTAGGGATCCCACATGGCTCGCGTTGCGCCCGATCGCAGCGTGGCTCTATAGGTGGTATCCTTTCTTTCTGCGGCAGCATGACATTCCTCGTCGTACTGACTGTTTTTTCCGTCTCGCCGGAATCCGATTTCTTCTTCGGCGGCGGTACGTAGAGAACGAGAAATGTTGCTCCATTGTTCGTGCATGCCGGTTTGTTGGGCAGTACTCTCTGAGAGCAGGAGTGAGAGTCGAGTGGCGAATCGCTAGGTTAGGTTAGGTCAAATGACACAGCCAACTCGTTAAGAGAGGTTGTCGACTGCTTTGTGAGGGATTTTATCGCCGCTTGGCTATCAATGAAAACGTAGATATCATTTCGAGATATCGCATCACGCTGAACCCGTGACGCGGCTTTCATTATTGCCATTTCCTTCTTCTTCTTCTTAAATTGCGCGATAACCGCTTAAACCATTCTGAACGAGTTTAACAAAGCTTTGTTTAACATTACTGCCATCAGTTCAGCCTAAAATACACTACAGTAGTCGGTGGGCCGAAAACTGAAGGATATGCTCAGATTTTCGGAGTATACACATGCGCCTGCCCTGCCCTCGAGCATTTAGCCATCTGCGTATACATGGATGGCCCTGTCTTACATCGTCCCATTCCCACTCTTCCCTTAGGGTAGGAGGGTCGTGAACGTTGTAATGGCAAGTGTAGGTGGGCGTGCATAGTCCACCAGTCCGGAAAGGTCCAGAGTGCCATTCACAGAGGAACTGGAAGATTGTTTCCTTTTTCTCCGGTTGTTTACAACGGTCACAGTATATGTTCTGAGGGATGCCCATTTTGGGTGCTTGGGTCCCGTCTTTTCATGTTTAACAATGTTGACGACTGTTTGAGGTTGCTAATTTTGTATTTTGTTTGGTCTCTCCATCTACAATCCGCGATTCGGAGTTCAATGTTAAATGTTCCGATGTCCAGGGAACCAGATTAAGGTAACTTTACGGTTTTCACTGAAGGTGGTGAGGCTATTCCTGCTTTGTTCCACCACTTTAGAGGTTGTTGTAGCCGAACCCAGTGATTGGATTGCATTATGGAATTCCTGTAACATGGATGTAATTCTGGATTTAGAACCTATAATCAGATTACGCGAATGATTTCCGTCTTCGCTTTCCCATACGCGGTGCAAAACTCTATCAATGACTTTAAGACTATTCCACTGTGCCCAATATGCCTTAGGATGATCTCTTTCCAGCGACTTTCTGAGCTTCTGGGTCGTGTAAAGTGAGTGTCCTATTACTCTCTTTATTGTTTCTTCTAGCGCAATAGAGTCTTCAACATCAACGGGAGGAATTTGTGCACTGGGGTGGCTTTCTGTAATTCGATATCGAGCAAAAACGATAATCGAAGTAATCGTTTTTGCTTTCTCTAACAAAAAATGTTGTAGCGTTATATCGAACGTTCGATAGATACAGCTCGACCCCACTTTTGCTCTCCTTTTTCATTTTCTCAGCTGCTTATTTCTTCGATATGTAAGTTAAAAATGTAATTTTTTTTTGAAATTTTAGGTTTTATATAGTTATTTACACAGGTCTCAACAAACAAACGCTGCTCAACTAAATATAATGGTAAAATATATGGAAAAGCACGATTCATTAGCTAAAAATAGTTTACAGAGTGCAGCTAATGGCCGTTCGAAGAAGAAACAATTATGGGATAAGCTAACGAAATTGTTAAATAGTAATGGACCCCCCGTGAAGCCAACAAAAGGATGGCAGAAAGTTTGTATTAACACTTACCATTACTTTTAAACATTTTTCATTTGAGGTTATAAATTCTTGTAAAACCCCTAGGTATGGACTGACTACAAGTACAATACAAAACACAAGCTTACCCAGCGCATGAAAAGCATGACGAAAACGGGTGGTGGTCCGTATGATGCGATTGCATTGAATCATACGGAGGAACGGATAGTTGCCGCAGCCAAAATTAGCGAACATATATTGAGAGTACCAGGCACAACTTCATATGGTTGCCATACAGACGGACCTAGCTGTTCTACTGCGGTTCCTCAGGCAGACGATACTTTCGTTAGCGAATATTTGAGCCAAATCTCGAGCGCCGATAATTCTTCGAGTGACGACGAAGGCAAAACCTCAAGCAAGACTGAGACGCCAAAAATTAATATACGTGAGGAAGTGGAAATCGACGAGGGTCAACAAGCCGCTAAAAGAAAAAGGTATTCAGACCCCAAAGTCAAAATAATTGAAAAAGAGATTGAGAAGCAAGAAAAATTTCAAAGTGAAGTATTGAGGCTTTTCGAAGAGAGCAATGAAATAGCAAAGAGGAAACTGCAACTAAAGGAGACACAAATTGCAACTGAAGTGCAATATAAAAAAATGAAGATTCAAGTCTTAGAGTATGACTTGAAAAACCTGAAATGTGAAATCGCATTGCTAAAACGAAAAATGAATTAATAATGAGTTACTTTATGTATATGATAACTTAGCTTAGTTATTTACTTTTTATAAAGAGAAAGACATAGGTATACCTGAGAAGTGAAGTACAATTTTTTGTTATACTTAAGACATTTTATTTAATTTATCAGCAATAAAATTAAATTTTTACATTGCTGGTTGGGAAAGATGGTCTTTTATTCTCTTTCTTATCCTTTCTGATAATCGATTGTTTATGTCCAATTCTAACAGTCCATCTTGTCTTGGGGTTAGAGTTTCGTTGCTGAATTGAAGTGGAATATTTCTATTGATACATACAGTTTTTTAATACGGTGAAAAAATTTTACACTTCTGCTGTGCCAATTCGAAACTTTTGTTTGCTAGTAATTTCTTAAGATAACTTGATGCAATCGAAAAGCGACGAATTGAGTGATTAAAAAATATAGGAATTATATAGAAATACAAGCATTTGTTTTACATTTAACCGATAATTTTAGAACATAAAACACGTCAAAACCGATGGGCCCACTAACTCACATTGCATGCGCTAGCAATAACAAAATGATCGAGTAAGCTTCGCCGCTAGCGAGTATGGCTATAGCTCATTAGGCTGCACTGCCTTGCACACACATGTAATTTAATTTGCCGACATATGTTCATTTGCTTCATCTATTCACCACTTGGCCTTATAAATCGGCATAGTACCTCTCTCGGTTCATATTTGGAATTTTAACAAAATAATAAAAATTGCTGTTAAATTGTGAAAGCGTAAATGATATAAAGCCTCCAGATTATCTTTTTTCTTGCTTCTCCTCCCTCTTTGTTTCGTTTCTGGGATGGGGAAACCTTGTCACTATCATTTTGAGTGGAGGTTTTAAACTCCCATTCTTTGCTCTTTAAAATTATAATAAGCACTTCATAAAATTTGAGTCTTTTCCTGTTAACTCATCTTGAAAAAAATTTAATTTTTAGTTTTTAGTTGTGGTTGTGGTTGAAGTAATGGAAATGCTTACAGCTTTATAAAATTTCTTTTTAAATGTCATTTTATTAAAATCCCTTTGAAGAATTGTAACATGTAGATAAAATATTTCAGGTGGGATTATTTTGTGTGCTATGTGTAGTGTGCTTTAGAGCTTTTTTTCCACTAAAAACTATACCAATTTTGTTAAACAAAATTTCCGAATTTCATGGCTTTCAAAATATTTTAGTACATGTTTAACTCTGATTTCCAATTAAACGCTCAATGCCTTGCAGATTGAAACCCTGTTTAATAATTCACCACAGTTAAACAGCACAATGTCATTACTTAAAATGATTCAAAGCCACAACACTATCCATCTGTTTGTTATGTTTTGGTCGCATATTATAAGACGTCATTTAATGTTTTGTAAACAATACGAAAGTGCGTTGGAAAGTTAAAATAGAGAAAGATACAAAAATAATTGAGTAGCACGGATTGCAGGTGGCGATTGAATATACATACGTATATAGTGGCATTACAATTTCTTAACGTGGAATAAAAAAAAAAATAAATAAATAAAAAAGTAACATGTGAGTTAGTATGTGATCAAATCCCGGATATTTTTTAGACGATGGAACATTTCGTTCAGGAATAATGCAAATTTTTGCACATGGGGGAATGTGAATAATAGTCCTCTTCATTGGTGTGATGGAATGATGTTATTCTTTTTATTTTAAGACGTATTTGTAATTTCGGAAAGTCTATCCAATATTGACACATATAAAAGCCATAAATAAACTTAACCAAAAGCTGTGACAAACAATAGTTTTGGCTTTTTCCGTTCTGTTCAATGTGCTTGCAAAATAATATTTATAAAAGAACCGAACCGCAGCAATAGAAACGTTAGCATTGAAGCAATAACGAATAAAACAAAAGATATAACAAACGAGAGGTGAAGGTCTTAATAGAGCAACAGGAAAAGTTGTTTGTCAACTTGTGGCGTCCCTAGATTTCGGCAGTTGATGTACTCCTGACTGGTGCGTCAGATAGCTCGGTCGTTGAAGTAATATTAATAATAGAAGCAATTAGTACATACACAATGTCTTCCGTTACCCGTAGTGCGAGTGCTAGTCCATCTGTTGGCCATTCAAATAACCATCAGCACCCACATATTATTCAAACGGAACGTCAAAGTTATCAGCATTCAACAGTAGATCCCAGTAATTTTCCACTTAAATCAATAACAGATGTTGTGAATTTTTTTCGTCGATCACTAGAATCAGGTTCCCACGGGCATGGAATTGAGCCCGACTTAACTTTGCTTTCAATTGTTGCGGGCTATGTCGAGCTTTCCTTAACTACAGGTGATGCTGCCTTAGCAGCCGAACATGCACTATCGAACGCAACTACAAATACGACTATTTCTTCCCTTCCACTTCTTGCGGCTGGTGTTGGTTTAACGTCAGGTATTTTGCTTAGATTGCAATTTTCGAATCATTTTAGATTTTATTTTCTTCCTTAGCGTCAACTTGCGGCATAATAAAGAGCAACAGTGTACCTTTTCCTGTTGTAACTTATGAGTTGGTTTCGGGACTATATAAAAAATTTCAAAGCATACTATCCGTAGTTGATAAACCAAAGCCAACGCAAAATCGCCAAGCAACTCGCGAAGTCATCAAAAAGGTATCAGACGTAATTTGGCACTCTTTAATAAGAAGTAGTTACAAGGATCGGGCTCATTTGCAAAACCTGTACAGTTATTTATCGGGCAATAAATTGGATTGCTTTGGTGTAGCTCTTGCAGTTGTGGCAGGCTGTCAGATGTTAGGCTATCGTGATGTACATTTAGCTATATCTGAAGACCACGCCTGGGTCGTATTTGGATTAAAGCACACTGAATGTATTGAGGTTACGTGGCATGGTAAAGGTAGCGAAGATAAACGTGGTCAAGATATAACCGCTGGGATTGAATCTGGAACCTGGTTATATTTGGGTGGCTTGGCAGTTGTATGTGATAGAGCTATGGAAGTTACTGCTATAGTCTCAGCAATTAATATATCAATGACAGCAAATAGTGATTGTGTAGAAGTTGCGGATTTGCAGCAAAAATTGCTTTGGTTACTGTACGACATGGGTCATTTGTCAAAATATCCCATGGCTTTAGGTAAGTATGAAATTTGAAACAAAAATCATTCATTTACATATGCATATAAATATATGTACTATAGTACATATACTAACTGCTGAAATTCGTATTATTGTGCAAAGCTCATTTACTTAAAAAATTAACTTCACATTTCAAATTTCAGTAAACTACGTTTTTTTATATTGTGTTTACGCAAACATGTTTCAAAATACATAAGTAATTTATCTGGAATAATATATATCGACCAGACTGCCAGGCGCGGTAGAGTTCTCGGTCACTATCGCCAATCTCATCTAACGGTAGGCCCAGAAACATGCTGTTTCACCGGGGTAGGTCGAAACGGAGAGGGGTGTTAGATAAGTGGGTACGTGAATAGGTAATTAATTACCACAGTGTTGCTTTTGTTATAGCATTTTATCAAGGACTGCCGGACACCTTGAAGTTACTTTCTATCTTGGTCAATCGCATCTAACGGTAGACCCAAGCAGGTGAAGAGGTAGTTAGTGTCGCAAGGCAACTTCTCGACTGCAATGGGTGTTGGTTGGATGTCGAAGACGGCATTCGGGGGACGGGAGTTTAAATAGGTAGTAAGAGACCCGATGATTGCCGTTTATAGTCTGTGTGTATCCTGATGGCTGTCGTGTTAGGTTTTGGATGTCATCAGTTAAGTCGATGAGAAGGCTCCTAACGTGCCTTTGAGGTGGCTCAGCCTCCAGCAAGAGCCTGTAGGGGTGGTTCCTGGGTGTCATCCCAGTAGGAATTGCTCGCTCCTCATCCTACTATGGTCCTCAACTAGGACCAAAGTAGCCTCGCTGTGGAGATGTTGTAAAGAAGACATCAGGAGACATTCCGTGTCTCTCCTGATGGCAGTATTTTGCCATGTTTGTAGCTTAATTCACTGCGTGTCACTAGTTACAGCGAACAGATAGACGCTGCATAATTCAGAACCGGTCGGGCAATGGCCGGCCGTTGTCTTTGTCCTAAGCCTATCAGCTATCGATTTGAAAATTTGGGTTTTGACCTTAGTGGCGATTGCGGTTGTATGCGCCGTAAACGAGACCTAACTATCGGAGGTGTGACCCAATAGTTTGCGATTGTTTAGAGTCGTTATTGATGTGTTGTAGTTTTCAACCTTTAGCTTTAGTTTGACCTCATTCGTCTAGGCTGTAAATAGAATAGAAGTTGAAATGTAGGGGCAGTCCTTGCTTTTACCTCCTCTGTTTTCAATTTTGACTGTCGACTAACAGGTAGTTTGCAGACGAATTGATCGCTGAATGTCATTTAGTAGCGTGGAATGGAACGTCGAAAATCTTGGATAAGTCTAACGATACACAGTTCTCTCGCCTGCGATTTATTTGCGTGTTTGTGGCGTTAAGTGTTGTGGTGTGTAGCTGGGGTCATGTGTTTCGTGAAGAACGAGAGTAGGAGGGCTTCAAGTCTTGAAGAAAACAAATTACAGGTCTTCAGGTGTTCTACCCATTTAGTCCGCTTGTATTAATTTAACAGTTGCCGAACGTCCATATTGATAACCTTTATACCAGGATCCCCGGGATCGTCCTGACGTAAGTGATCACGCTCGATGGGAAATTCGGGCGAATGTTCTTCCTTCCAAGAGGAATGAAGCAAGTTGCAGCACAATCGACAATCGGTTCTACCTTACCAGACCCAAAGAGATGACGCGAGCTATTTTAGCCGGCAATTCATACTGCATCCTCCGGCCGACAGATCCAAGCGTAGTGCTACCAAAGCGGCTGTACAAACTGACGAACAACAGTGAACCACTTGCTTTCTCCAGCGATTAGATTCAGGGAGCCATCAACCATATGAAATCTTCTAAAGCCATTGTCCCTGGCGGACTAAACATGCTGATGTTGAAAAAGCTTGGCCCATTGGGAGTAGAGTACCTCACAAGGGTTTTCAATGTGTCTATGACCACTCTTATAACTCCTGACAAGTGGAAATCAGGAACTCCCACTACTGAAACCTAGAAAACTCGCCATCCAAGGGGATTCTTATCGTCCGATAAATCCTTTCACCAGTAGAGAAGACTCTTGAAGGCCTTCTACTCCCTCTTTACTCGAAACATCTGACCCCAGCCTCACACCAACAACTTCAAACTGCAACTCAAGGTAAAAATCGACGACACACCATATACTGACTGTTAAAAACTACAAAATCTTGGGAGTTACCTTCGACAGTTTGCCCTCCTTCTCTGCGCATATAACTGCTATTGCCACTAAAGTCCAAAATCGCAACAAGGTCCTAAGGTCCTTTTTTTTACAACAAGGTCCTCAAATCGCTTGCCTGCAGCACTTGGGGCAAAGACAAAGAAATGTTCCTATCGACATTTAAGACAATTGGCCGGCCGGTTCTAAACTTTGCTGCGCCTGTCTGGTCACCTGGAACTAGTGATTCGCATTGGTCGAATTTTCAGACCTGTCAAACAGCGTGTTTTTCCCCTCTACCGCGCAGCTGACTATTTGTTCTTTTATTCTACTAAATGTCAACAATACATGAAAAAAATTTCAGCCGGTATAAAATGAGTTGGTAGACATTTTTTTTCAACACTTTTCGTACCCTCCCACAATCACACCCACCGCGGGTGCTCCAGCTGACGTTCACTTTCGTTATTCATGAAAGCTAAATCACAAGTATAGTCAAGAATTTAACGGTGTAAAAACTCAGTCCAAAATCGACCCCTGGCTCCCGGACTATTAGTGGCAATAGAAGTTGTATGGGAAGAGAAGGAGAGCAAACTGTCGAAGCTTACACCCAAAATTTTGGGGTTGTTAACAGTCGAAATTAGTATGTCGTCGACTTTAACCTTGCATTGCAGTTTGACCTCCTTTGTCCAGGTGGTAAAGAGGGTCGCCGTGGACTTTGTGGGGGAAAGTTGGAGGTTCCACGCCGTGAAAAAGCGCATAGGTCAGCCATTCCTCGACGCCATTATCATGCAATCGTCAGCGTAGGAGACCAGGGGGACTCCCTCTGGTGGCTGGGGGAGCTTCGAGATATAGAAGTTAAAAAGCAAGGGTGAAAGGACACCACCCGGCGGGATTCCTTGCTTTATCTTCCTCTGTTGAGGGATTTGGTTTCGAAATATCACCGACGAATGTCGACCACTCAGATAGTTCGCGGAACACCTGATATCCATCTTGTCTTCGTCGAGCTCGATAGGGATCTTACGGTGGACCAGAGCATACCCACACCAGAGGTGAAGGTACAGGTCTTCAGATGGTCTTCCCATTTAGCCCGCATATGTTGAATGACCAATTGCCAGATCTGCAAATTGAGATCCTTTATGCGAGGATCCCCGGGTAATTGAGACCTATGTCCCGCATCCTTCCAGCGGGTATGAGGCGATCCGCAGCAGCTGTGAGTACCTTGTGGTATGCGCGTTCGCCTACGTGCACATCGATGGGATGGGGAGAGCGTCTAAGGTGTCCTCAGTAAATTTCGCGAATCTGGCGCAATTAGCTCTGTTAAAGTTAATGTATGATCGGTGATTTGCAGAAACAAAGTCGGCAGGTCTCTCGATCGAGATGATAATGGGTAAGTGGTCTGATGCAAGCGATAGCATAGGTCATGCCAGGTTATGCTATTTATCAAACCAGCGCTACTAATTGTTATGTCAGGCGACCTGCTGCAATTGCCCACTACCCTGGTGGGGGCGTCGCCGTTTACTGTGCTAAATGTCAAATCGTCTATCTGCTCTGCCAAATGCTGTCCCAACGATCGTTTGGTAGGTTTGAGTGCCAAAGATCGTGATGCGCATTAAAGACACCTATTACTAATCGGTTTTCACCTCTAATGAGCGCACCAATTTCAGGGTGATATCCTGCCGGGCAACAGGTGACAATGGGTTGAATATTTCGAGCTCGGCATTGCCTGTCCTTGTGGTCGATGCCTTCATCGATGAGACGATACTGCACTGTGTGGTGGACTATAAACTAGGCCTCCACCATTGTCCTTGCGATCCTTTCGGTGCACGTTATAGCCATCCCTGGTAATCAGGGAGAGGTAGCGTGCAGTTTTGTCTCTTGAACCGCAGCTATCTTGATTCCATGTCGGGTCATGAAGTCCACTATCTCGTCTATCTTATTCGTGAGTCCTTTCCAGTTTAGTTGTAGGAGCTTGAAGCTCCTCGAGAGTATAGTCGTAGCACGGGGTGTGAGAGACGCGTGAGGTTGTCTGCGTTGGTCCTGCTGTGCGTTCAGCAGTTGTTTTTGTGACCGGATGTTGACGGGCGGCCGCGTGACGGGGGCCGGTTGCGGTTGCAGAGCTGTAGGAAGCAACGTGCAGTAGAAAGCAACGTACTGGTCTGACACACGGAACAGACTGTGTGGGGAATCAAGAGCTGCTGGTTTGTCCCCGCACTGGGATTTAAGCAGGAGGGTTGTGTGTCAGAGAGGCAGTCGTGTTGCACCGGTGGGCTCCTAACCATTGAGGTTTGATTAGTGGCGGCATGGGAATGACCGCGGCAGTGGATGTGCTCGCTACCTCTTAGCATTGGGTCTGCGGGGTGTTTTGCCCGTTTCTCCGCTTTGAAGCGGGTGCGGGCTCAGCTATTAGTCTCCCGCTTCCCTGTTCTTCGGTGGGTGCAGGTGCATTTCCTTTCCTTCCTGCCCTGTAGCGGTATAGGTCCCGCTTGGCCATCGATGCTCCATGGGGGAGGTCAGGCACATACTTGGACCATTGCTCCAGGTATCGCAGGTACCACTTCACCCCCGCGCCGCTCAACCCTGTCCTGTAGGGGTACGTCCAACCCGCATGGTTGTCTAGGTGGCGGGAGAGTCGGGCGTAAGCCCTTCCTTCGCCTACTCTGTCCCCTCCTGCTTGCTTATTACTAACCAGACAGGTATCCGGCCTTGCCATGAGATCCTCTTCTCGATAGTGGTTTTCAAATAATGATGCTTCTAAAAGTAGATGTACATACTTTACATTATAAGATAATTCCAACACTTTTTGTCTTAAAAATTTAGTCACAACGCCATTCAAAAAATATTTTACAGTTAAAATGTTCTCAATAATACTTAATTTTCGAGATACTCACCCATAATGTTTAATTCATCTGTACTGTTATTCACCATTTCTCCTTTAAGTGTTAAATGGATGTGCCATACACATATATATTTTTAATTAAAGCTTTATTCATTCTTTTGAACACATTTTGTTTGATATCCATATCCTAACTACCTCCAATAAATTTTGTTATAAATTAAAAGATTTTATTCAAAATTAGATGGCAATGTCATTTAAAAATACGATTGTCTTAATGTCTTATTTACATATACTTGTATATGTATATTTTTGAATATTTAAAATATTTTGTTTTTATTAAACACCTTTCATCTGATATCCATGTTTTACCATTAAAATGAAATGCAATAAAAACCATGTAGCAAAACCACATACAACAATTTTTTTATTAAAGTCATATACGTTTCATTTGTTACCTATATCTTATTATTGTAGTGAAATTTATTATTAGTTGTTATTTTTGCAATAAAATTCAGGTGTCAACGCTAATAGAATTACTTTTAAGTTCAGTTTTAAATAACCGCTAACAAAGCCTTTCATATAATAGGTTGGGCAAAATATTAATTCAAAGAGGTAAATAAGGAGGTTCCAAATCATATGCAAATTGAGGAAAATCTAAGTTTGGTTTACCCACATTACATGCCTGGAGTCGCTAATTCAGGACTTCATCTACAAGTATCCTTTTACTTCTCCAACTTTTTGAAAAAAATGCGCTAATAAATGATCAAATTCTGACTTATTTTTTAGTCAAATTATTTTTGAAGTGAAGAATCAATATTCCAAATAGAAAAACTCAAGAAAAAGCATTGTGCATACATACATTTTAGACTAATCGATTCGAAATTCAATTAAATTTAATCAACAGTTCAATTGTTATTTGACAAAACCGTTTACATTATAATAGTTTTGATGAACACGTGGACTACACAAATCCGCGTCGTTTTCTACGTGTCTAGGCGTCTGTATACGGATGTCACCATATGAAATAGGCCCACTCTGGACTACGAAGCGCCGCACAAAGCGGAGAAAGAGAATAGCTCTGACGCGCGTAAAGAAGTTTCACTTCAAAAAATAATAATAATAGGTTCAACTTAAAAGCCAACTATTTGTGTATTTTTTTTTTTAATAACATAAAAGTCTGAACATAAATAATTCAATGTAGTACTCAGAATACTCATTGTACCAAAAAGTAGAAATGGCGTAGGTAGAAGATGAAGAAGTAAATGAGGATTCAGAAAGTGAAGAAGTCTGTCATAACGAAGCATTTCCTACCCTGACCCTAGGACAATCATTTCTAGTTTCAACCTTATATATCCAAACAGCTAATCAAGTAGTTTTTTCCAGCTAGCTTCTTCCAATCGCCACACTGTGTGATGATGAAAAGTAGTCTTTTACATAACTCATTCGTCCATACATTTTACCATTTTGATATAGCGGATCGCTCTTCTGTGCTCGTCATTCTCTTTTTGTACCACTATTGCTTAATTTTATTGTATGTAGTTAGCGGACCGTAGGTTTTTAAAATAGCATAAAGACATCAAATATACATTTTGATTATTCGTAAACTTTATTGCCTGATCAGACAAAAACAAAGCTAATTAACGTACATTAGGTTAGGTTAGACATACTCGTACATTTAAATACCGCAACATTTTCATTTTATTTTTGATTGCTAATACAATACAATCTTATGCACCAATAAAGCTTGATTTTGTTTTGTTATGTAATCGTACTGCTAAATATTATATGCAGGAACACTTGGCGAATTGGAAGAAATATGTCCATCACCAAAACGCATATCCTGTGAACAATTATATAAAGAGGCTATACAATCTGCTCGTAAATATTATCGCAACCATCATGTTTACCCTTATACCTACCAGGTAAGTACGTATGAAGCGAGATAACATTTCAGAATGCAATAATGGTATTTGAATTTCTCTTATTATAATATTTTCAATTCAATTTAAGGGTAATTTTTATAATCGGCTCTTAAAATATCGTGAAGCCTTTGCTGCGTGGGCTAATGCCGCAGATGTAATACGTCTCTATACGTACAGTTGCCGCGACGATGAGGAAATCTATAAAGAGCTTTTGGACATTGCGAATGAGATGATACCCCACGTTATGAAAACGGAAAGTTCGGGTCATTCGGCACGAAGTATTTTACGCGATTCCGAAGTATTTGCAAATTTATTGCGTTTCTATGATGGTATTTGCCAATGGGAGGAGGACAGTTTAACACCAATATTGCATATTGGTTGGGCTAAACCATTAGTAAATAACATTACAAAATTCGATTATGACATTAGGTCCCAAGTTGTGATTAAGGTTCCTGAAGAGGATGAGGTGTACGCAAAAAAACAAATATCTCCAGGATTGGCTGAAGCAACAACTTCCTCATTGAGGATTTTAGAAAATTCACTAAGAGAAGAATCCTCTGAGTTTCTTAAAATTGAAAAGATGCCTGTGAACTCCGATTTGAAAAAGGATCAGGTTGTTACCTGCATTATGAATAACAATACTCTTAAAAAGGAAGAGGTAGATGTGGTTAAGATTTAATAACATTTTTGCTCTTATTCACATGAATTAGTTCTGATATATGGTACATTTCAGAAGGCTTCTTTGGATGCGAAAAAATCGGATATTACGGCTACGTTGGCGAATCTAACAGCCGCATGTGGGGAGAAGATTTTAAATCCTGAATTTTTATTGCAGGGCGGAGGCGAGCCTTTCGCTGAACAAAAGAAACAGTTAGAACAGAGGCAGGGAGCCTGTAACAGCGATTCAGCAAATGGAGTAAGAAATATCACAAGTAAAAATATCGACTCAAGCTTGGAGACCGAGAAATCAAAACTCAGTGCAAAGTTGGTCCAAGATAATGAAGACATTATTAACAATACTCTTTCATATTTGAATCCATCTCCATCTCCACCCTCACCCGAAGACGAGAATCCGTTCGAGTTTATGTCTAAACGTCCCATTATTACACTTTACAGTCAAAAAATGAAGGGACTTAAAGATCTTCTGTTAGCAGAAAAATTAAATACCCATGCTATTTCGCTACAAGTCACCGCTCAATCTGTAGCCAGCAAGAAGATAAGAGGAATCGATAAGCTTGGCAATCATACGAGCACTTCAACCTATGCAACTGCTCATGTACCAATCAATGCTTCACAGTCGGCTCATCCAAATCATTATGGGAACTTGTCTGATGGTATAACTAACGTAAATGATAATGGTGGTGTAGCTTCTTCAATTGCTTCTTCACGACCTAAGCGTTCTCGTCGCGAGTAAGTAATACAGTTGAGGTAAGCAAGCTACATATATATATATATATCATACTATATGTTGTAATAATTTTATTAAGTTAGGACTATGGCGTGGATTTCAATATTTTAAGAATGTTAGTTGTTCGCTACAAAGGGTTCATTCATCAAGAAGTGCTCTGATTTGGCAAAACGTACAATTACAAGAACTTTTTTGAAAACACACTTAAAATATATAAAATACTCTCAACTCTCCTAATTTTTTAGGAAACTCAGGTCAGGAATTAGGTGTTTGGGCCACCTTTAGTTGAACTTTCAGAAAATACAAAATTTCCAGATCCCCACCCGAACAGTGGAGTCTCCGTGCTCTCCGTTAGAGAGCAAGCAACCAATTTGCAACACGACAACAATGACATTGGTCGGGAAACCCTTACCACCTTCTTAACCTCCCGATCCTCGAATCGGAGTCCAACCACCACCCACAGCAGATGAAGAGCAGATGAACTATCCCGAAAGTCTTGCGTAACCTTGGCACAATTATGTTCTGGATATCTGTTACAGCAGGTTAAATTGTTACCTACCGAGAATCGACCTCGAGATACTAAACATATGTGCAGCATGTGAAGACACCCCGCACGTTATAACCACCTTTTCACATGCCTCATTTAACACCCTCCTCCCTCTGAGCCCAACCTGTCGAAACAGCAAGTTTCTGGGTCTACCGTTAGATGGAAGCTAGAGGAAGACGACCGGTAATTTACATTGCACTGACGGGCTTAGTATGCTGCTACAACAACAACGACAATAATGTATACATATGTACATATATATTTGCCATCATAATTTTGCAAATGCCGTATGTATTATAAGATATCAAGCTATCAGGATATTTTACTTTGAACAACCCATACATTTTTTTGATGTCTAAATAAGGGTTTAAGCAGTCTTTCTTTGAAGAGGAACGGCCGTAATGCCTTTCTTGGCTTGGAAAGCTTAGTATGTTTTCCGTTACCGTCTGTTTTTCCTCCAATGATACCTCCAGCCTATAAACCGCACCAAAGTGTGACCTTTTCTGAATACATTGGTAGCTCTTGCAATTCTTCTGACTGATCTTCACTCCAAAATCGCCAATTCTGCTTATTTACGTACCCATTGATCCAAAAATGAGCTTCGTCGCTGAACACAATTTTTCGATAAAAAAGTGGATCTTAAACTTTCTTAACAGAAGACGTATTTTTATAATAAAATTCAATGATTTGCAAGCGTTGTTCCTTTGTAAGCCGATTCATGGTTAAATTATAGACCGAACTGAAGATGTTTGACAGTGAAATAAAACACGAAACGTGCGTCAGCTGTTTAAACCAACTGTTTAAAAAGATAATAGCTAAAAAATCACCCGTTAATTGTTTCATCATTTGTTTCAATTCTTGTTGTTGTGTCCGGTAAGTGTTAGTTGTGAGAGAATGATGTTTATGGCTCGTTGATGATATATTTTTGGGAAGTTCTTCTGCGTACGATATTTCTGGGGTTATTAGTACATTTACACCAGTGTTGTGATACTGCGGGTGGCGTTTGCGTTGTTGGTAGTCCTTTTTTACTGAGGAAAGGGGAATTTTTGTATTTGTAGGGCTTTGTAGACCATGCATCCTTTATAATTTGCAGTATGATTTTCGCCGGAGGAGTGAGTGATTTTGCAGTTAAGTGTATTATGTTTACCAGCACATTTTACACATACTGGATCTTCTGAGCAATAATTCATCGTGTGGCCATATTTTTGGCAGTTTGTGCATTTAGGGATTGTCCGCTTTTGATGTGGTGGCTCAAACGTGACTCTGCAGTGTAGAGGGCTTACTATTTTGTAAATTTCTTTGTTATTGTCTTGTTGTTTTAGTTCTATAGCGAAGAGCGGGAGAGGTTGTTTTATGTTACTGCGTTGAATTTTGTGTATATTTAGCACTTCGTGACCAAGTTCTTAATTTCGTTTTTATCTGCTGCATGATAGACGTTGCGAAGTATTACTTTGAAACCTCGTTGGTCTTTAAGTCTAAATGTGTAGTTATTTGTTTGTTTATCTTTTAATAGTTTTAAAAAGTTTGTGTAGTGGTTGGATTTTAACTTAATTTGTTCAGAGTGCTTTAAGTTCGCATTTTGTATCAGATAGTGATTTAAGGGCTGTTGTTAATGCATGTACATTTTCTACCTTTTGTGCATACATAGATGGGCCGTGGTTTAATTTTGCGTTGTTGTGTTTGGATTCGTGATTTGGTTTTCGGTTCTGTCCCAGTGCCAATATGTAGTTCACTCTCTTCAGCTTCTTGTGCCAGCAATTCAAAACGGTTGTTCGAATTAGGCTTGTCCAGCCAGTACTCTTGAGTGTTTTTTGTACAGTATTTTGAGTTTGGTTTTTATGTTTTTTATTACTGTTCATCTGTTCGTTTGAGTTGTTTGGGAACTTTCTGTTACGGTGCCGTTTTAGGTTCTTTTGCTTATTTGGTTCTTTGGGGGGTAATGGTGTTGATATTTTGTACTTGCTCGAATGTCAATGTTGTGGAAGTTTTTGAATTTGTTGCCGAAGAGCAAATCAGATGTGACAGGGAACATACTGATGTTGTAGCTGCTGTGTTTTCTGTTGTTGTTGTATTGTTTATTGATGTCGTTGTGAGCGGAAGAGTGGAGAGAGCGAGCTAGTGGCTCGGTATTGTGGCGGAGAGTGGTTGATGTTTTTGATATGTGTTTGAGAAGTGGAGTTGGTGGTGACGCGCACTGGGCACTTCAGGAAGTAAATTTAAACGATGCTCGCTCTCTACCTATAACATTCCACTGTAAATTTTAATTTTTCTTTTCTTTATCGTTTTCATTTACTTCTTCATGCTCATCGCACTAGAAAAACTTGAAATTACTGATCAATCTTTTCTGTGTCCTTGTATATGACTCCCATCACTACCTTCTGTAGATAGCACACGCAAGATCCACGAAATAAAAGGAATGCAGGCTATAAATTTGAAAATACTTTGTCATTTGCTAGACTTTTTTCTAATATTATCACTGTTACACAACTGCAGAACAACAGTACAAAATATGCACTCCATTTAAAAAAAATGCATATACTGAATGGAAATGTAAACTTTCTTAGCGGTGGCAAGACAAATATATATTAAAAGTGCTCTTCCCAAGAGTAAATTTTGTCTAGACCGTATGCAGTGAAAAGTGTATAGGCTGAATTTGGCTTATTATTTTTTTATTAAAAAGTGATGGTAAAATATGAATATCAGAGTAACATTTAGTAAGGTACGTGTACTCATCTTTTCTGTCCTTTCATATAGCTGGTGTCATAAAATATTCAGACATACTTCATTACTTATTATGCCATTTAACGAAGAAAGAAAACATATCCACACACGATCGCCTTTGCTAACTACATTTCGTCTCCAGACCCTCAATATCTAATAGTCCAAGAATATTTCAGATTTGTTGTATCCTTACCACTCACACATTATTGCATGGAATTTCAAATTACGTGAATTTCCGTCTCCCGTCTTCGAAGTGTTAAAAGGAATTTAATTGAATGATTTAATTAAGTTTATTCGATGTAATGTATTCTAACATCTGCTAAAATTATAAATATATAGCTTTGTTTACTTAAATATTAAAATAAATAACAAAGCGAATTTCTTTTTCTTAATGTCGAGTAAACAGCATCATTTCATAGCGAATATACTCGACCTAATTCAGTTAATTCAACGATTTTGATATTAACAATAGAGGACTGTTGTTATATTTCTGAGTGTACTGCTTCTGACCATCTTGAGAATCGGTCAATCATCGTAAGGCTGAATCTATATCCTTATGGTATTACAATAATGTCTAAATGTACATTAATTTGAATAACACCCTAAACTTCCCTAATATTGTGTTGTGGAATCCCTCATGCGTTTCCTGTCAAATGTAATAAAATATTTTATCTAAATAATTATCTAGTATCTTGTAGCTTTGAGTTCGTTATCTGTAACTATTATATTTTTTATGGGCTTCCGAATTTAGTGAAATGATATTCTAAACTGTTCCGTATTTTGAAAATTTATCGATGACGGTCAGAAAATGGAATCTCATAATAATAAGTTTATCAATATATAAATAACTTCGATACTGTTGTTGTTGTAGCAGCATAAACATTCCCCGTACATATACGAGGAATGTTGCTGAAGTGACAGTCCTTGGCCGCATATAAATCCGGGTCGTTCCGGTTACGTAGTACCAACTGTCGTGGGAACGTTACTTCGTTTTTTTTATAAGTGTTTTCGTAATTTTAAATTTGAGCTTTATTGGATTCCTATAATTTTTTATTTCCTGACAAGCTTTACCATTACCATTAGGCTAATTCATTGTGCAGTTAACTACATATTTCTTTAATAGGCTACAGTCAACAATTTCTTTCTAAATAATGGGCTATAAAAGAAAATTAAAAATTCATATTTATATAATTCTAAATTATAATCAACTATTTCATAACATTTGTACTGCCAAATTATTTAACCCTTTGCACTCGGAGACCATTTTCACATTTACTTCCAACAACTCGATAATGATACCTATATATTTATCATCAAAAATGTTGTTGTTGTTGTTATCATCAAATGCGTTTTTAGTTAAAAACATTAAAATATATAGTTTTTACATGAATTTATTGAGAAAATTTATAAAATTTCACATCTTATAGTTTTCTAGAGTCTGCATTTCGAATTACCGAAATAAATGCTCATACCAGCAGGGCTGGCATTCCGAGTTGCCGGAATAAAATTTCATGCCAGCAGTGCTGGCATTCCGAGTGCAAAGGGTTAAGCATTAATTTTTGTTTTGAGTATAGGATAATGAAATGAAGAATGAACCCCATTTTAATTTGTAAATAAAATTTTTAATAAAGAATTGGAAATTTTATTGATAAAGATAAAAGCAACCTCGAACTTATATTTTTTTAATTTTTTCCTGAATTTTAAAAAATTCTGCAATAATGATGCCTTGATTTTGAAGGGTTCTGACTATTCGATATTCTTCATTGTGACAAAAAATATAATCCTTTATATGATGATGATATATTTAAAAGTATACTCTGATAAAAGTACTTAGTGTGCAAACTAGAGTAAAATTAATGCAAGAAGAAAAAGATTAGCAAACGAAAGCATTTCTCTACCAGTTATCTTTAAACGACTATGGATGTCCTTTCACCATAGTTAATGCTAAGAAAATCTAAATTGAAAGCTTTCTTAGACATAAGTAAAAGTAAAATATTGCATACGCCTTCAAAAACCGCAAATGAGAAAGTTTTTAATACTATTATTAATTGATTTCTCTCTTATTTCCATAAGACCAACATCATTTAAATTTTCATTTCCCTTATTTCACAGTTTTCTTTGATCTTCGTCAGCGTATTCGATCTTTTAGCCACAAAGTGCACGCAAACTCGCTAAATCACATTTGTAATCTGAGCTCCTTTTCGAATTCTGCAAATGGTTACCGTTCCCTTTGCAACAGGGAATTAAACTTGAAAATTTCTATAACAGTATTCTTGTGTGGAGAGTAATGTTTCGAACCGAGATTGCAACACTTGTAGATATATCGCCTCCCTTATACCAGAAACACGAATGTGTAAAAATTAAAAGATCGAAAAACGTATATTTCTCGTAAATTTAGAATATTTGGCTTCTGATATGCCAAATTGTTTATAGCTTCTTTGTACACTTGGTATTCTGAGTTTTGGTACAACATAGAACATCCAAAGGTTAATCAAGTCAACTCATTAACTCAAAATTGGAAAATTTGCACATTCATGCTTCAGGTACATAGGTACAAATCATGACTCAATTATTACTATTTCAGCCATTGGTACACATTGCGATTTTATCAGCAGGAGCAGTGTTCCCAGAAGGGATAATGTTTAGTTGTAGAAAATGTGTAATTTGCTGAAGAAACCAGGCGAATTAACCTTATCATGGTAACGCCAGCAGTGGCTGCTAGTTGCCTTAATTGTGTAATAGAATCATTTATAATAATATTTTATGTAAATAAATAAATAAAATAAAATAGACACCAGCCATTCCATATCAGATATCTTCAAATCTATTTGACTAATTGTAACGAACGTAATTTGCTAGAGTACATATAGTTCAGTTTGAAATTTTACGAGTACACAATTACCAGTGCACATTTAAAAATCTTAATAAAAAAAAATGCAATTAAGTGGAAAACTAAATAGATCATTGCAATTAAAATTTAAAGGTGTAATAGTTCACGAAATTGTTGCCGCCAACGTTATTATTACCACCCAAAAAACATTAAAAACATTTTGAAAAATGCTTTTTCGATCACCTTAAGAACTTTTTCCATTTTTGATTTTTTTTTTGTTTTGTGGGCAAAAAAGTTTTTGTAAGTATGTATTTCTCACTCAATATTGAAAATTTCGAGGAGCAGAAGTAAAGCACTAAGATTTTAGAACTGGTTAAGTGCACTATGCTTATCCCGTTTTATGCTATTCAAAGATTATAAATTTTGAAATATTTGTATAAAATTATGGAGAGAAAAAATATAAGGGAAGCATATAGCTAAGTTAAGAATATCAATCCCAAATAAAAAGGACGTACAATTTATAAAAGAAATGTTAGTGGTTAAGTATACTTTAAAATAATATAAAGAATATACATACATATATGTACGAGTATGTATTCAAGTTTAAATTCAGTTTAACATTTCCTCTCTCTTGTGATATGCTTTCCTAAAAGCTTTTGTAATCAAACTATTATACTTATATACATATTTATATAATATAACTGCGTATGTACTATCGCAGTCCTAACAGTATACACTTTTTATTTTCATAAATACATACATATACATACATATAAGTCAAGGATTGTACACTAAAAACACTTAAGGGGCCAACCCGCTTAAGTGAAACACGTCATAAATATTTAATTCAGTACTATTAATACCAATATACGAATTAAACTTATCGTTGCAGCGCCAACAGTGGCTGCAATCTTACAAAAATGTTGCTCAACACGAATAGACGATAACAATTTTGAAAAAGGGTGTCTTCAGGATCAACCTTACCGAAAACAGTACCAGTCCAGATGGTGGTAGGGTTAAACTTTTGAAGCCTAGGGCGGAAGTATGAATTATTTATCGTATAAAACGACTTCAAATATTGTATAATTTCTATTCTCACAATATTCAAAGAGGAATGTTTTGGAATTACATATGAACTCTCTGGTTCCTACCTAAATGATTATTTTTGCCCCTTTTCTCAAAACAGGTACAATGAAAGTTCATTAAAAAGCAGTTAAAGTGTTAAATTATTCCTCATACATTTTAATAAGGTCACCGAAATAGCATTTGGAAACATTTTAAACACATACATTCCTGTTGAGTAAACTGTTAAAAAAAAGTATTTTCTTTCCATTTAATCAGTTCCACTAAATATGCCTTTCGTATTTCAAATATGTCCATATTTAGTTTTTTTATTATTATAGAAATATTCCTTTAATGTTTCGGCCCTAAAGGAAAAATTAAACGAAAAAAGAATTTCTTTGTTCGTAACTTCTATTCTGTGGATTCTGTGGATGTTAAGTAAACCATTTGATTTTTGTTCAGTTTAATTAGGTAAATATGTTTAAATTATCCCGATTGCTGAGAAGCAGCGTTCGCTGGAAGGAACTGTCACAGGAAGTGTTGCTCCTATCTTAAGATCATCTATGAATGTTGTTTGTCTATGTTCCGTAGGTTAATTAAAAAAATGCTGATATCAGATTGAATACCAATGGCGAAATATTGAAACGGTGAAATATTAGCCATTTTTTTCCAAAGCATATGCAGTAATTGTTAGTTCTACTACTTCAACTTTTACACATTTTGTTTCAATAATGTTTTGAATGCTAGACAAGATTCTAACTACATATCCAAAAGGAAGGCAGCCGGAAAGGCAGCTTATTTCGGTTAAAAAAAATCGTTATTTTTACAGAATGCGCTTTTCATTTTAACGGCTCACAAATAATACACCAGCTCGTAACTCAATATTTCGATTTAACTCACACACATTGAGAGTACGCTTTTTCTCTCTATTCAAATTAATTTTATCTTAAATGTGATTCAGTAACCGAACATGCAAAATGTTGAAAGAAACAATTAGGCCCTTTCGAAAGCTTCGAAAACGTTAAAATTCAAACCAAAAATGTGCGTGTGCTATATTTTAAGGAATTACACATACTATATGTTTGTTCTTTATCCGCAGGTTGTTGCAAATAGTTGAAAACTCATACACACTTTACCGAAAGAAATTTAAAGAAAATTGTCTCAAAATTTTCCACAGATAATTCGGGGTGTTTTCACTCCAATAATTTCTCCAACTAGGTTTGTCTCCATATCTTCAAATGGGTTTGCATTAGTGTTTCAAAAAAGGTATTTTATATTTTGATTTGTATTTAAAAACTGATGACTTAACGTAACATGCAGGAGATTAAAAATAAACCTTAGACTATTGTCTTATTTAGAACCTTAGTGAGACATATTATAATCAGTTTGTCTATAACAGTTATAGTGTTTTAATTTAAACCAAAAATTTACCATATAAAAGCTTGAGTCGCAACTTAATTGTCTTGTTATACCTATTTACCTACAAACGATTTGATAAAATTTATAGTCGATTTGGGTGGTTTCATTTGTAAGTTGAGCCATCGAAGTACTCCTATTTGAAACACTTAGTGTATATGTAGTGTAGATTAAAATATATAAGTATATTGCACTTGCATAACCAAGTACATATAATACATTACTTAAAAAATAAGAATACAGTCGTATATAAGGAATGGCTATGATTTGTAAATAATGATAATAAGAAATGAATTTTAAGGAAAGTCTGTGATGAAAAAATTATAAAAACTAATTTCACGTCATTTTTAGTGCATATAAATCCCAAAATAAACATGTTAAAGCGGATATGAATGGAAATCATATTTAATAAGAAGTTACGTTTTGCAATAATCTTCTACAAACATAGAATGTTTAAATACCTGTAACATTTAAAGAAATAATAATAGTGTATATTTAAATGTTAAATGTTAAAAATTATAAAAATTAAATATATCCATATTGTAGTTACATTGTGATTTTTGATTTCGACGTGTATTTATCTAAATAATGCATATAGTTATATTTTTAAGAAAAATGTTGTAAATTCAACACAAAATTTAAAATGTATAAAACTTGAATAATAAAAAATTCATAACGTTTTTGGCTTTACTACAGCACATTGAGCATTTTTTGGGACATAATCTACAATTCGACTCTTTGTTTTTCCTTTTTTCTTTTGCTTCTAAGTGTTCCGCTTTATATCAATATTTATATACAAGCTCGTTCGGTAAAGGAGCAGATGGTTTTTTATGAAGGGCTTTTTCATACCAGGAAAACCACTCGGAGGTTAGTCAATTCAGTACTTGCCAAGGGGCGGCCGCTGTTAGAAAAATCCTTTTCAATCATTTTATATTTCATGACTCTCGCTATAGCTATGGTGGCCGCCTTGTCAAGGTTTGTAGGTTGTAGATAAAACCTTATAAATTACCGAAATCGCGGTGTTCTTCACCGAGTAAAATTACTCACGCACTCGCTATCGAATACCTTTTTTTTGAAATTTTAAATTTCGTCAGTCGATGACAAATTCTAATCGGAAGCAAGTGAAAAGTCATTCAAAAACTGAATGGAAATTGTTAAATAAGACATTTAAATTATTTAATTCCCAGTGCAGGGACAAACCAGCAGCTCTTGGTCCCTCGCACAGTCTATTCCGTGTGTCAGAACCTGGCATCAGTCAAGTTCAATTCTTGAAATGTCTGGTGCCATTTTCGGAGGAGTTATAGCTTGCGCACCACCCGTGAGTGGACACGCGACTACGTTGCCCCTGCTGCAGAGCGCAGCACCGGCAACCGCTCGCCGCCCGTCAACATCAGGTCACAACAAAAACTGCGAAACGCACAGCAGGACCAACGCAGACAACCTCACGCGTCCCCCACACCCCGTGTTACGACTATACTCTCGAGGAGCTTCAAGCTCCTACAACTAAACTGGAACGGACTCATGAGTAATATAGACGAGATATTGGACTTCATAGGCCGACATAGAATCAAGATAGCTGCTGTCCAATAGACAAAACTGCACGCTAGCTCTCTAAACTCCATGCCAGCGCTGGTCTGATAAATAGCATAACCTGGCGACCTATGCTATCGGTTGCATCATATCACTTGCCCATTATCATCTCGATCGAGAGGACTGCCGACTTTGTTTCCGTGGCTCACCTCACCGGTCATACATTAACTTTAACAAAGCTAATTGGGCTGGCTTCGCGAAATTCGCCGGAGACGCTTTCGGCTCTCCCCATCCCCACCGATGTGCGCGTAGCGAACGCACATATCACATGGTGATCACAGCTGCTGCGGCTCGCCTCATACCCACTGGAAAGGTCCGGGACATAGGTTCAAATTTCTAAGCTGAAGCAGCTGTTCCCGGGGATCCTCGCATAAAGGATCTCAATTTGGAGATCCGGCAACTGGTCATCCAACAAATGCGGACTAAATGGGAAGTACATTTGAAAACTTGCAACTTCACCTCTGGTGTGATTAAGCTGACCAGGTCCCTGTCGAACCCGACAAAGCACAACGACAAGGTGGATATCACCTTCAACGGTTGCACTTCGTCGGACCCAAAGAGACGCAGGAGCTATTTTAGCCGGCAATCCATTCTGAATCCTCCGGCCGACAGTTCTAAGCGTCGTGCCACCAGACGGCTGCACAAACTTACGAACAACAGTACGCCACCTGCTTTCTTTAACGATGAGGTTCAGGAGGGCATTAACAAAATGAAATCATCTAATGTCATAAGCCCTGAGAGACTAAACATGCTGATGTTGAAAAAGCTGGGTCAATTGGGAGCGGAGTACCTCACAAGGGTTTTCAATATGTCTATGGCCACTCTTTTTACTCCTGACAAGTGGAAATCAGGAACTCCCACTACTGAAACCTGGAAAACCCGCCAACCAAGGGGATTCTTATCGTCCGATAACTTTCCATTCCCCAGTAGTGAAGACTCTTGAAGCCCTTCTACTCATTCTTTACACGAAACATCTAACCCCCGCCTCACACCAGCATGGCTTCCGAAGAGTGCACAGCACCACCACCGCACTCACCGCCATAAACGCCCAGATAAATCGCGGACTTAACCAAAACCGCCCCTGCGAGAGGACTGTCCTAGTAGCGTTGGACCTAAAAAAGGCCATGACACGCTATTAGATAATGTTTTACAGTCGACACTTCCGCCAGGGCTGAAAAGGTGGACCGCGAACTAGCGAGTGGTCGTCATTCGTCGGTGCTATTTCGAGACGAAATCTCAAAACAGGAAAATAAAGCAAGGAGTTCCGCAGGGTGGTGTCCTTTCACCCTTTCTTTTTAGCTTCTATATCTCGAAGCTCCCCCAACCACCAGCGGGAGTTTCCCTGATCTCATACGCTGACGACTGCACGATAATGGCGTCGGGCAATGACATCGATGGCCTGTGTTCCAAAGTGAACAACTACCTCACCGACCTTTATCGCTTTTTCACTGCGAGGAATCTCCAACTTTCCCCCACCAAGTCCACGGCGACCCTCTTTACCACCTGGACAAAGGAGGTCAAGCTGTCCCTTAAGGTAAAAGTCGATGATACACTAATTTCGACTGTTAACAACCCCAAAATTTTGGGTGTAACCTTTGACAGCTTGCTCTCCTTCTCTGCGTATACAACCGCAATTGCCACTAAAGTCCAAAATCGCAACAAGGTCCTCAAATCGCTGGCCGGCAGCACTTGGGGCAAAGACAAAGAACTGTTGCTTTCGACATTTAAGGCAATTGGTCGGCCGGTTCTTAACTATGCTGCGCCTGTCTGGTCGCCTGGAACTAGTGATTCGCAGTGGACAAAGCTACAGACTTGTCAAAATACCGCCATTCGGACAGCGACCGGTTGCCTCCTGATGTCACCCATCCAACACCTTCATAACGAGGCACAAATGCTCCCAGTTGTGGAGCACAACAAACTGCTCAGCAAGCAGTTCCTGCTTGGATGTTACCGCAGGTCTCATCCCTGCAGACACCTGCTGGAGCCCGAGCCGCCTCCTAGGCACGTCAGGAGACACCTCCTAGACTACGCTGACGAAATCCAGGACAAAACTGACCGTAAACTACTGGTTCGGACAGTATTTAGACAGTCAATAAACGACATTCACCGGGAGACCGTTACCACCTTCATGAACTCCCGTCTTGTGAACGCCGTAATCGGAGTCCAACCACCACCTATTGCAGATGAAGAGCTCCAGCTTCCCCGTGAGACCCGTGTAACGTTGGCACAATTACGTTCTGGATATTGTAGCAGGTTAAACTCCTACTTATCCAGAATCGACCCCGACATACCAAACACATGTCCGGCATGTGAAGGTACCCCGCACGACACCAACCACCTGTTCACATGTCCCCTTAAACCGACTCATCTAACCCCCCTCTCCCTCTGGACCCAACCTGTCGAAACAGCATGTTTCCTGGGCCTACCCCTAGATGAGCTAGACGAAGACGACCGATGATATTCCTACACTGACAGGGCTACCTATGCTGTTAACAACAACAACAACAACAACCAATTGCAGGGTGGATCGAAAGACTACAAAATTATCACTTCGAGATCGAGCATCGAAAAGGGGATTAATATGGAAATGCTGATACTATTTTTCTTCAACCTTGTGCTATAGAGTGTAGCATTGTTTCAAAGAGATCTGGAGGGATAGTTGATATCAGACAAATGAAGTTGCAACCGGATAATGAAAGGGAACCAAGTGCGATAAGAAATCAATTGACAGATGCTGACCTGGGAAAGATATTGAAATCGAAAGACGCTGGAGAGAGGTCATCTAAAAATGAAATGGCGAAAGAAAGTCCTATGGCTAAGGAGTATTGGGCACATTCCCGTAATCTGATTCTTCTCCCTAAAACCAGAACTGCATCTGTGCCAGAGGAATTCTACAATGGGCCAAGTGGGGGTCATCTAAGTGATCTAAAACGCTGGAAAAGATAAAGTAGAGGATGTACTAGGTAAATTGCAGATAATCAGTAGCCGAATGGATTCGAATTTTAGCGCAGGGAACGGCAGCAAACGTCCAAAGGAGAAGAAAAGTCGTGGAAGATTACAGCAATACAACACAGGTTCACCATTTGAGCGAGTGGCCAGGTGACTCTGGGATCAAATATATGATCGTTGTTAGGAACAACTTCAGTAAGTGGCCAGGTTTGGAGTACCTATTGAATTGCGTTCATATCAAGGAAGGAACTTCGAATCAGCAGTATTAAAAGCGATCTGTTGTTGTAGCACAACAAGATACTGCTACAACAACAACAACAACACAAGCGATCTGTTGCTTGTTGTTTATTAGAAAAACACGAAACACGTACAACACTCTTGAATCCCCAATCAGATGGAATGGTCGAAAGATTAAAAGGCACTTTGGAGGAATACTTGCGAAAGATAGTTGGAAGGTACCAACGAACACATCCAGCTCAGCTGCCGTCACTTCCCAACGCTTGGCGAAACGAAAAGGGCTATTAGTATAGAGTTAATCACTTTTTCCGATCACTTTTTTGTGTAAACACTCCAGGATTACCAGAGGAAAATTTAATGCATCGTTCATTGATCCGTCGATATTCTTCTTAATTGGCGTGATAACCGCTTACGCGATTTTGGCCGAGTTTATCAAAGCGCACCAGTCGTTTCTTTCTCGTGCTAACCGGCATCAGTTGGACACAACAAGTGAAGCTAAGTCCTTCTCCACCTGATCTTTCCAACGCAGAGGCGTTATTTTTCAGCTGCTACCACCAGCTGGTGCCACATCGAATACTTTCAGAGCCGGAGCGTTTGTATCCAATTGGACAACATGATCCAGACAACGTGCAAAAGTCCAAAAATCTTCCGCACAATCTTTCTCTCAACCACTCCAAGCGAAGCTTCATCGGGTATTGTCATCGTCCACGCTTCTACGCCATGGCGAGTGTTAGTTTTGTTCGTCGAGAGAGGCTTTTACTACTCGGTCCAAAGTAGCACTTGTTGGCAAGAGAGAACCGTTGATATTACATTGTGCTAATGTCCCCCGTCGCTCCGACAAAACTTTCCTTTTTACTCATATTTGTTGCACCATTTCTATTGCTTTCTATATTTATTAAGAAAAAACAAATTAAATTTAGCTACTTGCGATTGCAAATGTAATTTTTATTTGTCTTGACTATAACGGGAATTTTTCAGTAGTTAAATATAGATTCATTCTCGAAATACATAGTATATGAATACATACTCGTATTTAAAAGTACTTCAAATATACATTGTATACAATCAACAAACATATCTTCTCTTGAACTTACTACCAACGAAAGCGCCATAATTATGGAAGATGTGGGCGAGTCCTGCTGCTTCGGTAGCCAAATCACAGAAGATGGTGGCGTAGTTGCAGATGTGGCAGCTCGTATTTTAAAAGCACGAGGTGCGTTTCACAAGCTTAGCATACTGTGACGATCTCGCAACCTATCACTAAAAACAAAACTCAAAAATTTCAACACCAACGTTAATTCTATCCTATTTGGTCCTG